>BCLK01000162.1:0-333193 GCA_001748405.1 Paraphoma sp. B47-9
TAATGCACGCATGGAGGTCCAGTGTCATAGCTGACAGTCAACATACTATCTCAAAAGACTGTGCTATTAAATATGTTGCCACCTACAAGATCACCAAAAGCAAAGTGGCAGATTCTGAGTACCTACGATGCTTTCCCTCACTATCACTGGACTGGCTCTCGCAAGCTTAGCATCATCTTCTGCTTTACCACCTCTTGGCTATGAAAGAAAGCTTCTTCACGATGTACTTGGTAAGCGAGGGTACAACGAGTCTTCTGCATGCCTCAATGATGCTGCTCCGGCGACATCCGCACCAAAGCCAAACGTATGGGCGCAGATTCCGCCGGAAGACAACTTGGCTGTCTGGAACTTACTTCATGACCCGAGTTCTGGCTTGAACTTGACGGACCCGGACAAAGCAAAGCCATCAGATAATTATGTGTAAGTTCTTGAACACATTCGAAGAAAGCGCTGATAAGTCTTAGATTCTGGATCGATACCCTACCATTGAACAAGTCTGACGTATTGCCATTCATTGATGGAGCAGGAACTGTGCCTACCAAATACGCACGTGCAATCATTTTCGAAGGGGGAAAGGCTGAGCCAGACTCCCAGGAATATTATATTGGTCCTTTGCCTGTAACAGCCAAGACCACTATCCAAAAGCTGGACTACATCTACAATGGAGGTAAAGGAGGCTCAGTACCTTACAATGGTCGATATTTCGACATTCCGCGAATGGCAGCAACAGAGCCGTTGATCGTTTCGATTATGTCTAATATCTCCGATATCACCGCAGCACTGTTCCAGGGCGGTGTGTTCTATGGCTCACGAGACAACAGAAGTGCGTATGACTCCAGGAACAAAGAAACGAATAATCCCAAATTAACATATTCCCAGGTACCCTGACAATCACATCTGGCACGCCGGTGTCGTATGACGGAACTCAAGCTTTCCGCAACATCATGTTCCGCATCCCAGGACCCGCAACCTTTATGACTCCTTTAGATTTCTTTCTCCTGCTCGATTGCACTGGAACAGACCCATCGCTCTACAAAATGAAGGGTTTCGTAACTGGTGAGAAGTTCTATCCAACCATCGCAGGTCTCAGGAGCGCTTTCAGTGCTGGTGAGCTCGGCATGGAGTATGACCAGACCAAGGATGCCGATTGGGCGCTTGTCGATTACAAGCCCGAACTTGGTGTTCGTGCACTCGAGGAAAGGCTAGCTCCAGCCACGCTTGAGATTGGCGGGAAGAGGTACAAGGTCGACGAGACGAATCAGTACGTCGAATACATGGGCTGGTCATTCTACATTGCTTTCTCCAGAACCCTGGGTGTCATGTTCTACGACATCAAATTCAAAGGCGAGCGTATCCTGTACGAATTGTCCATGCAAGAGGCAACTGCTCAGTATGGCGGCAATCAGCCCAAGGCAGCCAACACTGTCTATCACGACACATACTATTCCCTAGGAGCCGAGATGGGCACGCTCATCGAGGGCTACGATTGCCCGTGGGGAAGCACCTTCTGGAATCTCACATATCACTCAGGCAACGGATCTGTTATCAACACTAATTCTCTATGCATTTTCGAGGCGGACATGAACTTTCCGCTGTCGCGCCATCGTACGGGCGCTAGCAATGGCTATGGATTCAGCAATCTAGGTACCGTCAAGGGCGCTCAGCTGATTGTCCGAGCTATCGCAACTGTTGGTAACTACGACTACATGTTCGATTACGGGTTTCACATAGACGGCTCTCTGGAAATCAGCGTGCGTGCATCCGGGTACCTACAAAGCAGTTTTTATTACCCGACCCAAGGTAAATGGGGTCCAAGGATCCAGCAAGCAACTCAAGGATCACTCCACGACCATATCATCACATTCAAAGGCGATTTCGACATTCTAGGTACTGGCAACTCACTGCAGGTCTCCGAGCTTAAGGTCGTCAACCAATCTCAGCCATGGTTTCCTGAGCTCGGCGCATTCGAGCAAATGGAGATGGACGTCTCCATTATGCAAGAAGAAAAGCAATTCAATTGGGCGCCAAACAACCAGGCCATGTATGTCGTGTTGAATCCGAATGCGACGAATGCATGGGGCGAACTAAGAGGATATCGAATTGTGCCGGGACGTTCGGATATTCATCTCTCGACATTAGGATCGCCGTGGTCGCTCAAAAATTCTGAATTCGCGAAGACACATCTTGCAGTGTCTCGGCAGCACGATAACGAGGTGTTTGCCAATTCCGTCCAGAACGCTAATCTCCCCTCTGCGCCGCAGCAGGACTTCAAGAAATTCTTTGACGGTGAGAATATCGAAGATGAAGATTTGGTTGTTTGGTTCAATCTGGGGATGCATCACTTCACACGCTCTGAAGATGTTCCAGTACGTACTATCACCATCGACCTTCACGGGACATTGTTTTGCTAATTCACATACAGGCCACGCTCTACACGGAAGCTTATAGCAGCATTGTATTTGCTCCGCAGAACTTCTTCGATCGGGCACAAGATGGCGACTTGCTGAACCGCAGGTGGATGGAGGTGGACGCAAGCACGGGAGAGTTAACGTACGAGACTTATGGCGTTGGGCTAGATACATGTCTTGTGCAGATCCGAGAGCCGGCAGAGCATATTCTTGGTGTGGTCGAAGTTTGATCAAGATTGGAATGGTGAGATTTGCGTGATTTTCCATGTCAATTGCATTCAACACATTCATGGGTCCGAAATAATAATACTGTCGGGTCAAGCAGTCCACCGTATCGTTGCTTGCGGTAAAGATATCAATTGAGAGGAGACCAATGTGAACAATACTACTGAGCACTGCTGGACACTGTGTCTCCGGCTGAAGCCACTAATCTGCTAGGCTACCACCGTAAAATACGTACTGTCTGCCCAAATAAGCGGACGTTGTCTTGAATTTTGACGCTTGTACCTCTTATACGAATAAACTCTGCCCTCATTGCTTGAAGGGATAGATCAATTAGCTTTCACAGAATTAACTGGGCTCCAAGAAGGGTGCTCGAAAATTCCAGTGCAGATGAACCAAGACCAATCTTCATTAACCAGTTCGTATAATCTTACTCAGAGCAGAGGGTGCTTCAAGATATGATTGGCCCAGGTTACGTAAGCTCGGGCATGCAAGTTGAAGGCGACACTGTGAGCAAGCTCTCCACTGCCAAATACGGAGAACCAGCCTTCACAAACGAGGAGGAGAAGTGGTAACAAACGCATACCGCAACGGTCTTGTCGGCCAACCTTGGCCGAAGTAGCTTTGCTCGAGCAGCCGTCCCCACCATGTTGAGCGGAGCTATGGTGGGCACGGGCAGTGTAGAAGAGACAGATGAACGCTGTCTATATTTGAGTATATAAGGGTAGGTAGCTAACTTAGCATGGATATAAGCAGAGGTGGCGTTCAGCTAGGCTTTGCAAGGAAATGCCAGCATCAGACGCTCTTCTCCGATGGTTCGCGTGCAGCCTGCAGTCACTCACTGCGCCCACTTACTGGGCAATCCATGCCTGGCGCATTCGCATCATGTCGCATCATGTCATCGTATGCAACTCTGGCGTAGGGACCTCGAACCAAAATACGCGCCGGGGCTGAATCTGCAATGCATGTCTTGCATCAAAGGATCACGAACTGTTTCTACTTGGGATATAGGAGCAGTTCCTCCGGGGATCGGTTATTGGCTAGCCCCACTGCTCTGGTCTCATTCGGGACTGGTGCAGCCGTCATGAGAGAAAGCACAACAACTCAACCACTCAACCTCTTCTGCGCCCCGACCCTGCACCATCGCCGATGACGCACTTCAAACATCGCTCTTTGGCGAAGGCGCATATGCTAAAACTGATGGGTGCAGTAGCCCACCAGCTGCTGCTGCCGGTGTCCGAGGATGGCCTATAGCATTCAGTCTTACGCTGCACCCACCGATCACTTGCAGCTACACGCCAATATTCACTCGACTCGTGCAACGCCCCTACAACAAAGGAAACTTTTCCCGACATGCTTTTGTCGTCGCGGATGATACGCATTCTTTAGGACACGAGTCGAGCCCTTGCAATCAAAAATGGATCTTACTCAAACAAACAAGGAACTGCACCCTTCTTAGTGCAACAAGATTCGGACAACGCCGCATCTCTAGATCAACAAGGTCCAGACGTATGGTCCAGAAGATGCTTCGTAAGGTTAAACTTGGGAGTCTTGGAAACAACACCTACCCTGGCCACAGTGGAGTTTTCGGCTACCTGCAAACGTAACACCATACATCTCTGCCTCGGTCATGCACCCATCTCAAGCTAGGCCTGAAGATCGAGGGCACTATCCTCGTAACGAGCGACTGTACTTCACAATATTCGTAATAAGGCCTAAGTGCAGTCTTTGCTCATTGGACCCTTCATCAATTCTCGGCCGTAACACACCCTGTCATACTGCGCGTTTACATGCGAAGCGTATGTTGCATGCTCTACGGTGCCTGAGCCGGCGGCTGTGCGATAGCTCGCCCCCTCATCGCTGTGCCGCGCTCTCGCATGCGGCGCGGATGTGGCCGCCGCTGGAAGCGGATCGAGCTGGAACGACTTCAACCTTGGCGATTTCGGAGCGGCTACGATTGAGAAGCGCCGCGATTGCCAAAGAAGATAGAACTCGACCCTGTCGGCCGTGTTCAGCGTGTAACATTCTGAGTAAGCATGCCAACATCCATCTCACGATTTGGGCGTGCTTTCCAACACGATCACTCCAGAGAGGTACATTACCAAAAGTATATTGCGGCAGGCTTCAATGCCTCGCAAAGGGCCAGCTGAGCGCCTGCTGCATGGGCCATGCGCTACGAGTTGATGGAACCAGCGCCACGTCTTCCTAAAGGTCGAGCGCATGCGCGACTGAACAAAATGTTCCCGTCTTGCCTGATCCGCACAAACGCTTGACCTGAGCACGTACCACATGCGTCCCAAGTGCACAGCGTGTGAGGGTCTTTCCGCACCCTCCATCCCTACTCAGCCCCCTAAATATCTCCAGGGCACGGGCCATAAGTCTTAGCATAACGACGACTACCCGCACATGCCGCTGTCTACTGGGACTTTGGTCCAGAATGCGGAAATAGAACGTTCCGCGACACAGGCCGAGGATTTGAACTAATTATTCACGAAAGTGCTAAACGCTCTGGCCAACAGGAGCCAAGTGGACGCAGTCGGGTGACATGCATGTTTCCTACTGAACCAAGGTTGCAGGCACGAGCTCTTTAATGCAATAGCGAAGGCGGATATTGAGAGCTAATGGCAGTGGCAGGCAGGCTCCCCGGTCGCTTGTCGAGATAGCCGCGCTGAGAACGCCATCATAGCAGTGCCAGAGAACGCTATTCTAGACTGATCTCATCCCAATGGCTGCAAGCAGCTGGTCGCAGTAGACTTCGATGCCTAGTCAATGAGGCAGGGTATTCTTGACCCCACTTTGTTGTAGACATGCGGCTCGACAGTCATTAACCAACCAGCACTGACAGACACACCATCGCTATCGCCGTCATCGACCTCGCCTCGAGTTCCAAGAAACGCTTGTGGCGGCCTTCCTCTATCGATTAGGGAAAGTGTGGCCGATTTCTCTGCAAGGCTACTTATAACATCACTGGCGTGAGGCGGCACAGTGGGTAGTATTCAGAACAGACAGCCTACTCCGACGTACTGGTATTGTAATGCTTGCGCCATATATGAGACATCTCCTCGGGCATTTTCTTCGCAATGGCAGGCCGATCAGGCGGCCATTTTAGCTTGCCACATTTCAAGGCAAACACGAAATTCCACTGCGATTATCCAACGGGGATCGAGGTGTGTCGGTAAGCTGAGCGCTTCGGTGGTCCGATTGTAAGACGAGGTCCAATGAGGAGTCTTCTGCCGAACAAACATGGATCACTGTGCAGCTGATTGGGGTCGCAGGACGCTCGAGATCGAGCGACGACGGGCGATGCAGCCAGCCGACTGACCAAAGTTGCTCAGACGTACATTAGCACGGCAGTCTTATCGCATAGAAATTCCGGTGAGCATGGTCAATCAAAGTCATGATCCACTGCATTACACCAGGCGATGCTCGCAGACAATGCGCACGATATCTCGACCATACAGCGTCTGCCGCGTGATGGGTTCCACATTTGAAGAGCCGCGAGGGATTTAGAGGTGAGATATTGTTCACCACACAGTCATGCACTTATCCACCGCTTAATTCATAGTGATTGTGATGCTTGACACAATCAGTGGCGCAGCCACATCCCAGTTGGCAGGCACCACGAGCTGCATTCGCATGCTGCAGACGAGCTGCGCCTATTTCGAAGCTTCCCACTGGCGGGGTGAAACGATAAACGTGCCGTAGGGCTGATGCAAGGCAACGATCGACACAAAAGAACGAATGCATGTGGCTCTTCACACATTCTTTGCATTGATCATCCAAACCTAATGTCCATCAAAGGACTTCGTAGCGCGAATGCGCACCCGCAGCTCAATCCAACATTGCCCTGCCGTCTTCTCCGCTTTTCACATCGGGGGCGGACTGCTGTGTTACCGTTGACGCTCATTTGACGCCCCACGTCCAGATTCACATGACATTCGTGGGAATGCGGGTCATGTCAGCCGGTGATAAAGTGAGTCTGGGGGTGATGTGTGTAGTGAAGTGGTGGATTCCGCCCGGGTGGCAAAGGCTTCGATGCGTTCCGCTGCGCCTTACTGCATGTCTGTTTAAGGTCACGGACCCGAGTTGTAGGGAAGAGCGATGGAAGGGCTGCAGCGCTGCCGCGTGCTGACCGGCATGCGTACCCGTCAGGTGACGGCTTCCAGCGGGCGGAAATCAGTCTTCACCCTGGTCCATAGTTTCCGCGGCCCCGAAGTAGCGGGCTATCGTTGGTTTCTTCAACTCAACAGCCAGCCGAGTCATTCAACAGACATGCGTTCGATCCTCGCGCCTCACTCAGCTCCCATATTAGCACTGATTTTGCGCCCTGCTCATTGAAGAGGGATTACACGGATGATGTGATGCGTGCAGTACCTTGAATAGATTTGTAGGTATATAGCCCTCCATCATCGATACGAAGACTGACTTCTAGCTTCTAACAACACACTCTACTTAACACAATTTCTCTGACGATTCTGGATCTCAAATCAACAGCTACATCAAGTCATCAGCAGATACGACCACCGACCATGTCAACACATACACTCAGTCCCAAGTCCTCGAACGAGAGTCTGCAAAGCAGTTCTTCGGCGACTTCTTCCCCTGACAAGCTCGCCCCTGCAGTCGAGGGCGCTATGGTCTGGGAGAAGCTCGATGCCGCCAAGTACATCATCGAGTTCACTTCTCGCGAAGTGCAGGACGTTCGGGCTGCAGTGATCAAGGTCAAGAGTATGCTTCAGTCGCCACCTCAACATTTCGAACGAAACTAACTGTGAGCAGTTGCCGGTACACCTCGATCCCAAATCAGCCAAGACACCTTCGATCTTGCGAACTCAGAGTTGGCGCACAAGCTCCGTTCCATTAGCACCGAGCTTCACCAAGGCCATGGAATCGTGGTCATCCGTGGCCTTGATTCGGCGAACTTTAACGACGAAGAGGCAGTCATTGCATTCGCTGGCATCTGCTCGTATGTTTGTCCAGAGCGAGCCACCGACTCGTACGCCAACCAGACCCTGAGTATGTTTCCTGTCTTGCACTATGACTGTATGAGTGGCAAGCTAACCATAAGACAGGCCACGTTCGCGACGCAACTAAGGAAAAGGTACCCCTATGGGCCAAGGACATCGGCCTTGCTGGCTCGAAGATCACAGCAGCAATGGACTTCCACAGCGATCGTTTCTCCGGAGACGTCCTCGCTCTCCACGTACGGAATGATGGCGGCGTGGGTAGTGGCGGCGAGCAGTTCGTTACCAGCTTCTGGAGCATCTACAACGAGCTCCTCGAGAACGACCCAGAGGTTTTGGAAACAATGGCCGAGCCAGACTGGCCATTTGAGCTGAAGCAGAAGTAAGTTTGATGATGTTGGACTTGAGGCAGTGATTTACTAACATTCTCTCAGGGACAAGGTACCATACCTCGAATACGGACCGACACTCTTCTTCTCCAAAGGCAAGCCCATGTGCCAACTCGTCAAAGCGCCACTTCTAGGAACCCCTCTGATTCACCGCGACCCAAGCATGCCCGTTGTCTCAGACAAGCAGCTCCACGCCATGCACGCCGTTGAGGCCCTCGCCAAGCGTTTCTGCACCAAGCTCGACCGCAAGCAGGGCGACATCCAGTTCATCAACAACCTGAGCATCATGCACGCTCGCGCCGCGTACACGGGGTCCAACGGCAAGCCGAGCACTCGCCATCTGCTGCGCATGTTCCTCCGGGATCCCGAGAATGCGTGGGACAAGCC
The DNA here is from genome assembly GCA_001748405.1 of Paraphoma sp. B47-9. Classification (NCBI taxonomy): domain Eukaryota; kingdom Fungi; phylum Ascomycota; class Dothideomycetes; order Pleosporales; family Phaeosphaeriaceae; genus Paraphoma; species Paraphoma sp. B47-9. The sequence continues at coordinate 8,371 of BCLK01000162.1, forward strand.
AGCTCGTTTCCGGAAGAACTTTGACGATCCTTTCACCCCAGGCCGCGAGCAGAACCTCCTGGTCATTGATAACGATCCTTGGCGCATCATCAGCGGCCGCGAAAGCCATGGTTAGACGCATGAGGGTGGATTGGGTCGGGATGGCGGACACATTGGGCTTGATCTCTCGATGCTTAGCAAAGGAGTCTGGCGTTTGCATTGAACATTCGTTTGCGCTGCTTTATCGGATCTCTTAAGTGATGATATTCAGTATCTCTTTTCGTGCAATAGGCTGTTTCAGAACATACTCAATCGACTCGTGATTACTTTTGCATTTCCTGCGTCCATGAATGCCATTAATGAACCGAAAAATGCTCGATCGCTCAGGCCTGGCGCAAATCTGTTCACGAGTCTGCTCATGCTTCTTTTCACGCTACTCATCGCAAGTCTACGGAGCTGTACACATGTCTGACCTGGCCGAAAGCGCTGGCGGCAATAGCTCGTGGTTCAATGATAGGCTCGCTACAGAAGCATGCTCCGCGGACCTTAGGGCTAGGCGCGTGCAGATGACTGCATAACTTAGGATTATTGTGAGACGATAAGGCCTTATAGCCGTAGCGACGTGTTTCAAGCGCCTGCCTCTTTGAACAAATTGACAATCCACTCGCTTGACATGGAGTAATGTTGCGAGGCGAAGCCAGTGAGGGGCGGCTGGAACCGGTCTGAATTGATCAGCGAAAACGTTTGGGGTGGCAATAAATTTTATGCACTTACCCGCATCGGTCCTGTCAAAAAGGCTGGCGATCTTTGTGATATATTGGAAGCCTTCATGATCGATGTGCCCCTTTTCGCGTAGCTCCTCGGGGTTTTCGCGTGCTAGCTTAAACGGCGAATATCCGCGGAGTGTGCAGCGCCAGTGGTACAGCAGTACGGGAAATGCAAATTCCCACTTCTTGATTTGGCTGTTGACCACGTTATTGACCTGATTTTCGATCATCTGGCAAAGTCAGTGTTGAAGGGCAGATCGACAGCAGTGTACCTACGGTCCCGTTCTTTGACTTGATATAATCATTTGCGCCATGGTGGATGTACTTGAGGTTCCAGAAGATGACATAGAAGGCCAGGAACAGTTCGTACCAGGGTTTGATCTTTGGCTTGAAGATCAAAGTCGCAAGTTCTTTCACAAATTGTCTTTCCAACTTACGAAGATATTTGACAGCAGCGACGTCCATCTGATGCGTAATAGCGCCAGGGAGTGGTCGGTCGTACGCTTTCCGATCATAGGCCTCGTAATCGCTGCTTCCCAGCCGGCGGTAATCGTATTGTCTGATGCCCGGTATATTGTTCGACCAGACGGAACCGTACCCTTGTGACACAACAGAGAGACACTGTAACCGCATAGCTAGGTCAAGGGTTTTCGATTCGCTAATGGAGCGCATTCGAACCACTTCCGCATAGGTAAGAGAAGCAACCTCATCTTGTCGTATGCGAGCAAAGATCCAGTCCTCGATATGGGGCTGGAGGCTCGAGAAATACCTCTCGTATGCAGGAACGAGGTTGGCGGTATCATAGATTGCATAAGCTGGCTGTTCGACAGCCTTGACCTCGCCCTCCTTATTTGTCCACACAGAAGAGGCCATGTCGAGTGATCCTCTTCTAGGACTATACGGGCGAAATGTGACCCGTATTGGCTGGGCGTTGGGTATCGGACCATAGCCGGGCAGATTCCATATCACATCCATCTCGTAGAGTTGGCTATTGTGTATCCAATCGTACCCGAGGAATTCGGCTTCTTCTTGATGTTCACGACCATTGCCTATCACTTCGTCAACAGCAGCTCGAACAGCGACCTTGGCACACATACATCGACGCACGAGACTGGTGTCTTCTAGATGCTCTCGAAAGCACGGCTCGCGAAAAGACCTGGCGTGACCTGTGATCTTCTCACATTTCTCGCATGGATCACCCTCATCGCACTGTAGGCGTTAGCATGACGCTTACATTTCACTCACTATACGTACACCAGACTTGTAAAATCTACATCGGACACAGATTCGCTTTGTTTTGCGCATGGTGTGCGTCTTCTCCCGTTGTTTGTCTGCTAAAGGGCCTTTCCTTTTAGACACCTTCAGCTTCTCTTGTCGTTCTACAAACGACGATGGGACTTTGGCAGCCTTTCGTTTTGTCGACGGTCTCCGCATACTTTGCACATTCGCCGATGAGCTGGCAGAATAGTCGTATTCAGTCTGACGGGTGAATTGCTCTTGGTCTGTTAAAGGTTGGGTCAAACTCCATTGCGAGTTCAATTCTTGTGCCCGTTCAAATCCGGTCGGCAAAACAGGAGCAACATCAGACACCGTCGCAGGCCACGATGCTCTTGATGGATGAGCATGTTCATTTGCTGATTCGCTGGTTGCTAGTGCGTTACTAGTGTGGCCTTGATATTGGTGAGGTTCTACAGAGTGTATCTCGGGCCCAGCCTCCCAAGCGACAGCTGCTGGAAGCTGCAGACCTCGCTCTGAGCTGTTGACATGTAGCGGGGTAATCTGAGAACGAGAGTTGGAAGGCCGAGGAAGTGGCGGCGGGTTGGGAACATGAGTCGTGAAGGTTGGGTGACCCGCATTTGCGGGGGACTCCTGGAGAACATTAGTCGAGGTTAGTGGAAGACACAGCAATTCCTGTGCACCTACAGACGAAATCCGAAGGTCGTGGAATCTTTCAGGACCTCTATACGGAGCACCTGGAGCACTCGCGGGAATATCTTGTCTCGTCTCCAAGACCTGTTGATGTTGGTAGGGTTGAGAGACCTCAGGAGTCTGTTGCAGCCCAGACGCGCTCCCCACAACAGCATCATACGCAACGGTCTGACGCGTCGCGAAGGACTGACTCCCACCAGGCTGATTCCAAGATTGAAGCTCTTGACGCGCATAACCAGCGGGCCAGGCCTGGGGAGCGGATGTTTGGTGGGGAGTGGAATCGACTCCGCCGGGCGCGTAGTGGAGTAACGGAGCGGAGGGCGGGCCGGCGTATGAGGCATGACTATTTGGATCTTGATGCCATGACGTGGCTAGGGAATAGAGGTCGTGGTTGTTAGCTGCGAAGTTTGGGTAGTGCGAGTGGGTGTCGGCGCTCCTGTAGTACTGGGAGCTGGTTGACGACATGGAGGCGGGCGGCTGACTGCGTAACTTCAGGGACTCGGGCGTGTGCGTCTCCCTCATTCGTCTGGCGAGTGTGCTGATAAGCAGGTACCGTGGAGCAGGTAGCGCTGCCTAGCAGACATCGCTCTAGACGGTAGAATCCCGTTTGCTGGGCTCGAAGGAAGAGAAATCTGGGGAAGCGCGAAAGGCGGGTGCTGGCTGGATCGCAAGGTTGGGAGTGCTGCATGTTCTAGCTCCCGCTTGGCCTGGGCCCCTATGTGTAGGGCTGCATCTCCCCACAAGCGCGCAGTGCACACACGTCTTACCTTGACGCTGGCAGTCCGTCATTGACCCCTCTTCATCTCCAATATTATACCGCGCAGCGCTCTCACCGTTTCGCGACAGACATGCCACGACGTGCTACGACGTGGACATTGCGCGCGTGAAGGCCCGACCGTCGGAGTGTCAGCCTACTTTGCTGTTTGCGCCGACGAGCCTCTACATCCACCCAATCGTACATATTGCATGTCGGCAAGGGACTCGCCTGCTCGAACATGGTAGTCCAAGTGAACTTGGGTCGCATTTCGCCGCTGCGTACCGGCTGACAACAACGAAATGCGTTTCACAGTCCCTGCCCGTGCTTCTTGTCTTTAACATGGCTTCAGGCTAGTCAGGGTTGACTTTCTTTTGCATTTCTTCGATTCCTCGACCATGAACACCCTGTTGAATCCGGATCACATGAGGCCACCAATGCCAAACATCGACGGCGTTCGACTGGCGACGTTTGCTGACTTGGAACGCATCGCCATCGTGGCTGCGGCGGCGTTCTTTTGGTCCCCTACATTCAGGTTCCAGAGACCTTGGTATCGAAACTATCCAGAGGACACGATAGCATCCTACCTTGCTGATTATACCGCGGCTTTGAAAGACCCTGCTTGTGCAGTGCTTGTGGCTGAAGATGACTTGGAGACAGACGAAGCTGGTCATGTCTACGAAGCATTGAGATCAGCATTTCCATACCCAACTCTTCGCCAGAAAGGTATCGTCGGTGTCTGCAGTCTAAGTCTGAAGCCAGGCTCTAGTTACATGGGCTACTTTCAATCCACAAGTAAGCATGTCAGCAGTGCAGGAACGTGCCAAGCAACAACTAAACCTGCCCAAGGTCACGATGGAGTACGCCTGCAGGCGCAACTGGTTCAAAAAAGCCAAAAGAGAGACCAATCTGACGAGGCTATAAAGATGTATGGCTCCGTCACAGGTCCCGCGAAGCTCAGGTGCGCATATGGCCGATTTCGTTTGAGCAAATTGCTCACGGCACTGGGTTAGGCACTTCGTGGACAAGATGCGGCTCAGTACTCTAGCCGTCGCGCCGGCGTACTGGCGTCGCGGCCATGCTACCAGGCTTGTCAATTTCTGTACGCAGGTCGCGGACTCCGATGAAGCTAAAGTGGTGAGCGTGGACCTCTCGCATTATTGACCCAAAAGTTGACGCATTCCAGGGCATATCTGCCACGCCTCGTGGTATGATTGTTGCAGCCAAGGCTGGCTTCGAAGAGTGCGAGGTCATTCGTATTGCCCATCTGGACGTGCATAATAAGGTGGCACGTGAGGATCCGCCAGAAGATGCAGACGTTATGCTATGGATCGGCGTTCGCTTGCCAGGCGGCAGGTCACCTCGCAGCGATAGCGCAAGTGGGACGGATTCAGACTTGCAATGAGTGCTTTCATCGGTGTGAGAATTTGGTATCGACCGGGTTGTCGAATGCCGGGCTGGGATGTCTGTTGATAAGGTTGACGTTTGACTCGCCTCATCGGTACGGATCAACCCATCGCTAGTTAGCGTCGGGAGCTTCCACTTGAGGCAGGCACGACTAGACTAACTTGACGTCGCATGCACCTCTAATGAATAACATTGTACATATAAACTACAATTACATGTTTATGGAAACTGGTGTAGCATTGAACACAGCAGGGATCGTGGTTTCCGAACTGAAACCGAGATGCTGACTGTATGCGGGTAATTGCCTCGTGATTTCGAAGATCGTCCTCTAAGATTAAGTATTAGGCGCGCGCTTTCGCACGTAACCAGGTCAGACAGACCAAGCCCTAGGTCGACTTCCTCTTCTTCGCAGGTGCCGCATCCTCACCATCCGTCTTCCTCTTCTCCGAGATTCGGCTGCTCTTCCTAGTCCCTTCCGTTCGCTCTTTGCCCTTGCCTTTGAGGGTGCCTTCTTTCTTAGCTGTAGCACCCTTTGCTGCACCTTTAGTTCCACTCTTCTTTGTATCAGTTGCTTGGTCCTTCTTCTTGCTACTGTTGGCTTTGGGCTTCTGTTCACTGGGTGGTGCCTCCTGCTCTTCGCCATCTGAAGACGGGCTCTCCGACTTAGACTCAGCGGGTTTCTCCTCGGCCTTTTTCTTTCCGGAAGATTTTGGCTGCGGAGTCCCCTTCTTAGGCTCATTTTTGGAACCAGCCTCGTTCTCGTAGCCTCCACCTTTCTTCTCGTACTCTTTAGAGAGCTTGGCAGCCTGTAGTAAAGTTTAATGACGCGTCCCGCTTGAATGTTGATGGAATGAGGTCGATATATAGAAATCTAAACGAACCTTCCAAGCACTCCATTGTCCCTTCCCACCTCCGTCCTTATTCGTCTCAGCCTTTACATCCTCCTTGACTTTCTCACGTAGCTTGGGATCAGTGGGCTTTCCTTTGCTAGACGGCATGGTGTCGAATACTTTATGCAGGCCAGTGAATTATTATTTCAATGATTGTTGACGAAGCGAAAAGGGGATGTTCACGGCTCCACAGCGCGACCGCGAACAGTTATGTACACGAGACTAGCTTTGTTTTGGTCGGATGGTAAAGATGACATCATGACTGTTACAATGGCGCGCGTGCACGTGCATTTATGATTCTGGGGGAGCCGAAATAGCGCGATGAAGGAGTGAACTTTATTCCAGCCTCCTGAATTTGTAGTATTGATAGTGTGGCGTGCTTCATATGCGCTCTGAAGTTCCTATAGAAATTCATTCTCGATGCGCCGTCCCACACTAAATACACTGCACCGAGGAATCTCAATTACCTTGGATTTAGCTATCACGACGTGTAGCTTCGAGAAATCAGGAATGATACGAGCGCTTCATCCAGTCGCTGCTTCACCAGTTTCGATTGGATTATTTGGACTTCACTGATTGGTAATTACCGTGGTTCCCTCTAGAAGTATAGTCGTGCAGACGGCAATATATCTGCCGCTAGAGCTGCACTTGCACAGACTTCCCAGGGAAAGCGTATCACACCTACAGTATAAAACAACGACACATTTAATCGCACGACAAGATAAACTTTACCTCGCTCCACAAGTACAATAAATCTACGTCTGGCTCTACTCCACACAGTAATTCCATTAAAGGTGCCCTACAGATCGTGTCACTCATGCATACTACTCCCCACTCCAGCATACTTCTCCCCACTGTAAATGCTATGAAACCGAGTGATCTAACGTACTTGACCAACCTCGATAGAACAAACTGTACTGTCCCTAATCCAACTCAGATGACAACGACCCATCTGACCACACATCAGAATAAACTTTACCACACTCCATAACCACAATAGCTATCTATACACTTACCCTCATTACACACAGTACTGCCAATCCAAAATCGCGGACATTCCAGCACCGCACACACTACCTATAATTCTGTCAAGATTCCAAATGCCGTCATTCAAAGCTCTAAACAGCATCTCAGCACGACTATACAAGTAAGTCACCAAAAATTCCAAAAATGACTTGCACAATGCCCAACACCAACTACTCACAAAACAGACAACACTTCACAGTACTCAAAACATATGCCATGCTACCTTCACACGCACAAGCACACACAAAAATAAATCAGAACAAACATTCAAAACAGTGTATTCTCCCTCCTAAAGTCTATCTACCCCCCTTCCCCCCACCAGCACCAGCGCCAGCACCCTTCCCCCTCCCCTCCGCCTCCCGAATAATCCTCTCCGCCTCCCCAACCGCATCCGACCCAACACGCCAACTAACCAACCTAACACCATGCAGCCTCATAATCTCCTCCGCCCTCGCCCATCTCTGGCGCCACATTTGTTCTCTCTTAGTCCCATACGGTTCGCCGTCCGGTGCTCCGCCATTGATCCCGAGCGTCGAGCCCGTGTTGCTGCGATTCAAGCCCTGGCGTTGCGCGGTCGTGGAATACGGCGCGGATGTTTGCGCGGATGGGATTTGCGGGCGCGAGTGGTAGGGTACCGAGGGGGCGTGTTGCCATGCTGATGAGGCTTTGTTGCCGACGTAGGATACGGCGCTTGAGGCGCCGTCGCGGGCGCCGTCACGGCGGCGGGGAGGAGGAGGTGGGGGTGGGTTTCGGCGGGTGCTGGAGTCTGTGGTGGTGGAGGATTGGGTCTCGGATCCGTCGGTGGATCGAAGTGCGGGTAGGTTGTTGTAGACGGACCATAATTTATCGCGAGCCATGCCGGCGTATGACTGCTCGGATTGCGACTCGCTTGAGGAGATGGAGGAGGGTTTAGAAGGAACGGTAGGTCTTGAGGGCGTTAAGGAAGTCGTACTTCGCGTTGTTGACGCTTGTTGTGAAAGTGGACTTGGTTGATTGACTGAGTTGGACAGCATGCGAGGCTTGGGTGGTGGAGGTGGCCTGGGAGACGATGGCGACTGAGCGTTTGAAGTTGGATTATCCGCAGATGTGCTCCGTAGTCCCACAGGTTTCCTGGGTGGAGGGGGAGCTGATCTGTTGCTCGCTATAGACGCAGTCGACATGCGATGTGCATATGTGTCGGTCTTGGAATCTGTATTTGCGCGTCGCAGTGGTCCTCTTTGTGGCTCGTCGTCTGATGACAGATCAATTAGATTCGGTATGTCTGGAGTTCGTTGTGACGTCGTAGAAGATGGCTTTCGAGCTGGAAGCTGTGGCCTTAGCTCAGGGTGATCTCCATCGATCTGCGGAAACATTGATTTGGACCGTTGTAAATCATCTTGTTCCATCGCCCTTATTGACGCAGCGATTGCAGCCTTCAGCTCTGGATCGTGTTCTTCTGAGGTCGGCCGACGTCTGTCTGTTTGAGCCTTCTTGCTCATGCTCCCTGCTAGGTCCGGCGAGGCAGAAGAAGATCGACCTCCAGCCGCTGATCCTATTGATGGATCGAAGAAACCCCCGTGTTCTGGGGTTGTGACATCACGGATAAAAACCGCGACGACACGTCCTGGGTTCTCCAGCACAAAATCTGTATATACCTCCAAGTCTGCTTCGCCACTATCGCCGATTAGAATGAAGTTCCGTTCTGGGAAGTCTCGTGCAATCTTGTCTAGCGTGGATTTCTTGCGCTCCGCCACAGGCTCAAATATCCCCTGCAACATGCCACTGTACTGCTTCAAGTGGAAAGACCCTGGTGGCAGTCCGGCCAGTGCAAAGTAGTGTGAGATGACGGGAAAAAGCTGCCATGGCGAGTTCGACACATAATGAAATTTGACCCCAAGGTCGGCCATTGCAGTATACCATTCTTTGACGCCATCTATGGTCAGATCGCCTAGGTCGCGGATGAAGGCATTGCGAAAGATCTCTCGCGCGCCGCTGCTGATAGCAGAGTGCTTGATAGTGTCATCGATATCACTGATGACGCTTATGCCTTTAGACTCAGTCACGATGACCTCTTCGGTGGCAGATAATTTGTCAGAGGCCAGAATGCGGACATGGGTAGGCACAAAGTCCAGCGCAGCTGACATGCTGAAATGACCCGCGGCGTTGGTGTATATAGTCCGCTGCTTCGATATCTTTTCGTTATAGAAGAATATGCTGATCGGGGTATTTGCCATTGGTACAGCAAGAAAGTGCCGCAATCTGGTCATCAGCCGGGAATTCGCTTCGGCTAACTCCGATGCGTTCATGTCGTCTGGATGGTTCCAAGACGCTCGCTTCTGAAGTGGCGTGTAGTGGTCATGGTCCTTCAAGGAGGAGCGCGAAGTTGCATGCGACAATTGGCCTGCTTTCAGACTGCTCATGGTGCGCACGCTGTCTCGACTCTGAGTCCGGTATAGTTGTGTGTCGTCCTCGTCCCCACGAGACGGTCGCTCACTATAGCCGCCTTTCGCAGCGACCGCCGCCTCCTTCTCGCCCTTACGTAGGATCTGCTCAGCCTCTCTAGCAGCAAGCTGCTCATCACGCTGCGTCTGACGATCTCGGTGAGCGTCTCTCATAGGGTGGCCAGGACTGGGATCGCGGCTACTGGATGACGAGTTCTGTCCAGTGGCGCCAGCAGGCGGCGCTTGTATTCCTACTAGTTGTCGGGCAAGACCGATGAATAGCCTCTGTTTCCTGGACATCTGGCCCTTGAATGGAGTGTATATCCAGCCGCGGACATCCACGTCGACAACGGCATGATCATCCTCGTATTCTTCCCACTGCTTCTTCCAGAACTCTGCATCACCCGCACCAGTTGTGTCTCGCACATCCCGACCTTCGCCCTCGGTTTCTTGGATAGTTCCTGGCTCGGCTTCTGGCTTCCTCTTGATGTGCTTCCTCGCATAACTCGGGAACAGGATCATCTCTTCCTCGCCGCTGCGCACAACAGCAGCGTCCGGGAACTCTCCGGGGGTGTCATCTTCGAACCTGTAGTTCTCTTCGTTCCCCCTCCAGCTCGGCGCATACTGCGCCGTGTATGTCTGTCTCAGCTCATTTGCAGCCTTGAGGTAGCCAGCCAGCTTCCGTCGGCGGCCCCCAGATTCTCGTGGCTCGTAGCTCTCCTGGTAGCTCATCGCTCCCTTGTTCGTCCCGTTGATGACTTGTGCTATGTCCCGTCGTCGCCGTTGCACTTCATTTTCGAGGTAGCTGCTGCTGCTTATAAGCTTGCGCGTATGGCCGCGCAGTCGTTGGAGGATCGAGGGTTTTCTTTTGAGTCTGAGCGCCTGCCGGTATACGATGTATTTATAGATGCGCGACTGTGCACGATGCTTGAGGGAGGGAAAGGTCTCGTGGCGGAATTTGGACAGGCGGTCGCGCGCGCGTGCTCGAGTCCGGGGAAAGAGGTAGCGGAGGAGTGACGAGGGGCCGTGAGCAGAGGGCTTGCGGCGAAAGGGCGATTTGGGCATCCGACCGACAATTAGTCGTAGCCTGGGCTGTGTGTTATAAGCCGCGAGGGAATCGTGAAGGACTATGCGGGCGCACCTGAAGCTTGAATCTAGGCTTCCAACGTCATAGTATGGTCAGCGCGCTAGCGCTGAGGCCAGCCACTGACCAAGCCACAACCTGGGGTTCAGGCACGAGCGGCACCTGAAATTCTCTGTCACGAGCGAACTGGTGCTTTGGGTTACTCGACACTGCTCTAAACAGGATTGTAGGTATGCCTGGTTTCAATCATCAATTTATAACGTGAACACCTTTTGTGGCGCGTGGCGAATGAAAGTTGAACGATCAAATGGATTTGCTGAATTCTCGAAGTGTATGGCGAGAGTTACACATTTCGATAGATAGGCGGCAATTCGAGAGGATCTTAGAGACGATAAAGCTAGTCACTGCGTGTCCTAGCACTTGGTCGCTGCACATGCGCGTCATCGAGTATGCTTTCTACTTCAAGGCCACCCTCCTTCAAAGCGTCCAAGATCTCGCCTACAACTCTTATTGCAAGAGCCCTCATACGGTCTCCTTTGAGACTCGGAGCTATAGGCTGGATCTGGTCGTGCTGCCAGAATCTTCCGTGAACCTTTTCACCCTGGGTGGTTCCGCTGAGGATCATGTTGGCGCCTTGAGCTGCAGTCCTCATGAAAATCAAGATGAAGAAGAATGCTACAATGAACACGCCAGGAAAAAAGTGGTCGCGCCCGAGATTTGTATTGGCCCAGCCCGGACAAACAGAGGTGACGATGAGGTCGCCGGAGGATACCTGGTCGGCCAAAAACTGCGAGGCATACATGAGGAAGACTTTCGAGAACTTATACTGTCTGCCCTCTGCAAAGTGATCTTTCGTGTTGTAGTAGGAAAGCACATTCGATTCAGTCAGGACGTCGTCTGGCACTATGGCGTTTTGGTGGAGGCCGGAGCTGACAAATTCCAAGATGGGAATCTTGCCCGTGTGCTGTTTCGACTCCTTCAGTTTTGGAAGAAGCAAGAGCGCGAGGAGCACGGTTGACAGTGTGTTGACCTGCAAATCTTCCTCCCAACCATAAACAGACTGGTAGAATTTTGTCCTCCGTGTGCCGGCATTGAGCACAGCGATGTCAAGATGCTCGAGCGTATGTGCCTGCTTCGCGAACGCTTTGATGCTATCGTAAGACACCATATCTAGCTCCCAGACTTCAAGCTGATCTTTCCTCTTCAGTCGAGCTTCAAGAGCATTCTTGGTGGATTCTCCCTTAGCCATGTCCCGCGCAGTGATGATGACCTTCGATGCTCCTAGGGCCGCAAATTTGTACGCTGCTTCTTCACCAATACCGGAAGTTGAGCCAGTAATGATGATAGTCCGCCCAGAGTAGTCCTCATGGACGGGCTTCGGGGGTGTAACCCATTTGTTCTTGAATACACGGTACATAGCAGCCATTGTGACGCGGACGACGCTATAACAAGGTCGACTGAAGAGATGATGAAGCTACCGAGTGAACGTGATCAAAGGCAATGCGAAGAAGATGTTCAATGGTCAATTGCTATGAAGCTGAGGAGGATTCAACGAAGCGCGGCGCTTGCGCAATTCCGATTCGCTGGAGCAGGCGGGTGAAATGACGAGCCGGACATCGGTCTTCGCGATGGTTTTACATATCATACTCCTTTGATGAGTGGAGCACGCCAACAGCTTGCTGCTTTTACAGCAAGTGGTGTTGATGCTAGGGAGAAACAAGGGCTTCGATGTTCTCCATGCTCCTTCAGCCTTAAAGCACTAGCGCGCTTGGCAAGCGCGAGTGAGTGACGATATTCGAACACATGCAGCTACGAGTGCTTCCAGGTACAACAACACGCGCGCGTCCGCCATGCTAGCAACATTGTCGCACACCCCCCGAAACCGCTAGAACATCACGACCCCACCTATTCTCCCAGCTGAGAACCCAACTTGATGTCTTTCAACCAAAGACAGCCCCACGGCGGCCCCGCAGGAGCTCCCCCGAACATGGCGCCCGACTTCAACGCCATGCTTCAGCGCTCGTTACAAGAGCAAGGGCAGCCAGAACCGATCGCCGAAGCCCCAGGACACCCGCCACAGTCAATTGGTGAGTGTGGCACATCTACGTCTGCATACGTCTACAATACTAATGCGCCCTCACAGGTTATGGAGGCGTATACAGCGCGACACCACCACCACCACCACCACAACATGGCCCCAATGTCCTCGGCGGGGCAAGAGGGCTCGCTCCACAGCAGATTCTTCCCGTCGACCTCCCGCCACAAGCGTTCTTGACATCAGCGATGTTACTAGACATGGTTGACAGTACGGACGCTCTGCATACTTGACACGGGGACAAAGCGGTTGACATAGCACAGAGAAGGTCGACGTCCTACTCCGCGACGAGAAAGAGTACATTGGCATACTGCGATCATATGACCAATTTGGTATGCTCGCCTGCCCTGCTTTGGCTGCGTGTGATTCTGGCTAACACACCTCCAGCCAACCTAGTCCTCACAGAATGCTACGAGCGAATAGCAGCGCAAAACCCCGAAGCAAACCCATCGTCCGATCCAAAGACACCGCGATGGCTGATACACGACGTCAAGCTACCCGGCGTCATGACAATACGAGGCGAGAACGTCACCATATGCGCGACCGTAGACCTCGATCGCGAAGACGCGCCACGAGGGGCGAAATTCGCAGACGAGGACCAAGTAAGAGCTCTCGCGGCATCACAAAAGGCGGAGAAGAAAAAGGTAGATTCACGGAGAGCAAAGGCGCTTAAACAAGCGGGTATTGAGCCTGGGTTTGGCATGCAGACTGCTTAGGCAGCGCAGTGCGGCGACTTGGGTTGATGACAAAATGAACGAGACATGAGATCAAAAGATGCGTTAGCAAGATCATGGGGCAGGGAAGGTTGGATAGGTCTATGGCGAAGTCATGATTATTGATGATACCAGGACGCCAGAGTCCACTTGCTGTGAAGCGTTTATGCTTCGAGCACTTCCGAATTGAACCTCAATGATCCTCCTAAGAGGATGACATGATCTATCTTTGCTACTCTGTTGTTTGCCCACGTGAATGAGTATGGTGGCTTAGTGACATTCTTGTCGCGTGCTCCAATATGTGTCTGCTAATATGGAAGCTTCTTCATGTGCGAACGACGCGATTAGATCGACATGACCATAGTGTCGGTAATTCGACCATTTTGTCAGAAACTTGACACAGCAGTTGCCACCACCGCCAGTGCTATCACTGTTTTCAAATGACGCGTGTCCTTCGACTTGCCCTCAAGTGTTCCTTATTGTGGTTGGCGTATTATGTGGCAGTCCTCTACACGCGACTGGAGTCCAGCCAGCATATGCGTACTCGTACAAGTATGGAAGGTAGCAGACACAGGAGCGTCAACGATGGAGGACGGTGATGATTGTAGGCAGTCCTCAACCGCACGACCTCGATGTCTTTGTTGTGATGGAGACTGTGGTCGTTGAATGGGTTCAGGAGCACATGTATGGGCTATGGTGCTGTGAACGAGAAGTCCCGTCTACGCGCTTGTCTACATTCTGGTACAGCTTCCATGCGGCAAGTATACTCTGGGCAAGAGCCTTACAGAGGCTGTGTCACGAGCTTATGCCCTCAGTAGAGGGTTGTGTACGTGCTTGGTCAGGGACGCAAGCTTATGTTGTCGGTAGGGAGGATGATCGTTCGCGGGTAAAGGCTTTACGAGCGCACAAACTGGTGCAGATGCTAGCTGGTATCATTGACCCGTTGCTATTGCACAATGCGTCGTCGGCGCGTTTGTACCGAGATCGTGGACCGTTGTATAGGAGGGTCTGGTTGTGAATCGGCTGAGCGTCTCTGAGGTGCATTAGCTCTGCTTAGAATATTGCACCGTCTGAGATAAAGTGGACAGGAGTGTCCATTGAGAGGGACTGTCTGCGTAGTGTGATGCATGCGCTGGGCAGTGCTACGAGATCCACAAGGACCAGTGCTAGCAGGCCTAGATCGTATACGTTGTGTGTTTGTGGGGTGTGTCCTAAGCCCTTTTCCGGAGGGCGCGGACTTTGTAGGAACCGAGCGAGATGGGCGGCATATAGAATTGCTCGTGCCTAGGTTGGGTAGCGTCTGCATGTACGGTGCAAGCATAGGATATGCAGTGAAGATCGCGTGAATCCGAAGCTGCTCGCAGCTGGTGTTCCGTCACTGTTACACAAGAACTACTTGTCAGCTTCAGAGAAGTGCTGGCGGCGACATACTTCTCCATGAGCCCTCATGGCTCGGGCCATTTGTGGAAAACAGCATCGCTTGGTCACGACCTTCTTCCTGTACACGAAATACGAACTAGTCCAAACCCCCCGAAGTACACCATCTGGAGCCAGAAGCGAAGACAGATGCTGTGCGGGGCAATCCTCAGGAAACGTTCCTAGATCAGCTGCACTATGGCGGATCGTGCAGCCTGCCTACGTCTATCGAGACCAGAGCTGGCTGCTATCAGAATGACCACCAGTTGCAGCAGCTCTTCGCCGAAGTTGTGGTTAGCTGCATCGCCTCAGTCTCCGCAGCTTGTGTACTGAGAACCGGTTCGATCGCAGAGGGTGCGGAGTCGAGAGGACGCATTGTCCTTGCTTCGTGAAGGCTTTTCATCACTCTGTGAAAGAGTGCGTGCTGTTTCTGCTAGTCAGACCTACGCGAAAAGCTTGACTCATCTCGCAAGGTGTTGTCGCGGAAGAACAGAAGCATGGCCGAGTTGTTGTACCCTGTTGAAACCCCTTTGGATGTTGTTTGTTGTTGTTCATTCACCGTCAGGGTGCCCGAAGCACTGCCATAGCAGCAGCACGCCACAGCTAGGCGGGATGAAAGAGATGCAAGTCATGGATAGATGCATGTCATGGACTGATGACTGCGCAGTCGAACGAAGACAGCGGTTGCGGGTGGCTGCCAACTAGGATTAGGGTACCAAACTTTGGCAGCTCCGGGAAGGAAGTCACTACCGGGAACCCGCACCCTCACTCCAACTTCATACACTCCAATTTCATCCGGGCTCTTTGCATCACATCACTTCCACATCGAAGGCGAGCGTCTCAATGTCATCTTAAGCCCTTCTCGATGCGTTTGCCCGACCATCAGGGAGCCGGTTATGTCGCCCTCCCCGACCAGCCCTGGAGCAAAGCAGCCCAGAGCAGCCTCTTTTGTCATGGGAGCAGAAGTAGTTGCTAAGACTTACCCATTTCCATACCTAGGAGAAGCATGGCTTTGGGGCTGTCGAGGTGTCATGATATCGGTCACTATGCCTACGACTATGGGTGCCAGCACGCCTCGAAGTCGCTTGCAATAACGACCGTTTCTCTGGAACGTAGTCAGATTGGACAGAACCGCTCCCGAGCTATAGGGAAACGCCTTCTCCTGTTGACTTGGACCTCCTTAGTGGCTCTGAGATTGCGAGCAAAAGTACTTCAGCTTCGCCATAGCTTCAATTACTCTCTGCTGAGCGTGTCGCTGACCATTCCGAAGATCGCGCAACAACAGTCACGCATACCCAATGCCCCGATGGGAAACCTACTGCATCGCATAACATACATGCAATCTCCTAGCTGGCCACCTCAATGGCTACCAAACCTGAACGGCGATCGAATGTTACGATAGGACGCGCGACGGGGGTCGCCTGGCCAAGCAGGCGAACGTACGGTGCACACTTTCTGAGACATGATTGAAGAACGACTGGAAGACGACTCAAATGTGAATGACGCAATATGGGAGATTTGTAGAGAATGGCTAATCCCGAATATGGCAGAGCGAGGCGACGCTTAATGCTCGAGCCAAGAATGACGAATGAGGAGCTGGAGAAATGCCTTGAATATTCAAGAGACGGATCATGTTCTCGTTGCTCCCGACTACGTACCGTGATACTTCGCGCAACACCAGCTGGCGCCTGTTGTGACAGGAATCCACTCCCTCAGTCCTCTCGACTGCGCATACCCGTTCGAAGCGACACTTCTGCTCACGACCCCACTGTAGTGGCCGGCGTGTCCCTGTCATGGCGGCACCGGGGCGTGATCGAACACATGCTACGTGCTTGTGCGGAGCTGCTCGCTGAGATCTTCTCAACCCCCGTTGCGCGCCTGGGTATGAATCCTCCTCTTGCTAACATTCGAGAGTGCAGCCTCGATGTGCGATTATGTGGCGTGAATGACAAATATCCTCCAATGCATTAAGACTAGACATCCCGGATGGGATCGTATGGGCGAGACTCGCTCGGCGAATATTCCGAGCGCTGGGGGCTTGACGATTGCTGCGAAGCGTTGTCCGACTGGGTTTGGACCTGCATTTGTGATCCCGAGCTTGCAACGGTTATCCCCCTCAGCATGTCGCCTTCGGCTAAACATTCGATATAATTAGCTAACGACGCATTGCAGGCTGCAGCCCTGTCGACCTTTCGGACCCGCACGTATATCATCAGAAATGCGTGCACTCACAGAACTTCCGTTGTATATCTCTCAAGAGTTGTGACACGCGCCACTTCAATATGATCATCTCAACCGGACGTATGCCTTCCGCCAGCAGTCGGGCATTGATGCGCTCAAGCATCGCTTCCTTTTCGTTCGCGGGTATCAAGATCCATCTCGACCAGTCTTTGTGCGCCTCCGAGAGCTGCCTCGCCTCGTCTTTCGTAATGAACTAGCTCCGTTAGCCAAGCACTCTTCGGATATGAGCAACGGACGCACGTAGAAGCGATCCCATTGTTCCTTAGTATGACCTGCGGCAGCTCGGGCCTCATGGACGGTCGCATTGATCCGAATACTCATCTTCGGAGAGCGGACGGAGGATTGGAGCGTCGATCGAATGAAGCCCGCCAGGCTCTGGAACCACGGAAAGCAAGAGGAGCAGGAGAATTTAGGGCACCGCGGTTGTACCCCTCGCTCCCGCCTAGCCTTGGCAGGAGTTTGTTTTTGGGTAGAGGCTGAGAGAGCGACACTGACGCTGCTCCCAGTGCTCGGACCAGAAGAGGTCGGAATCGGCGGTGGCTGAAATGCTTGTGCGTCATGTTCGTATGATTGTCATTGGGCGCAGAAGACCCCAGGTGAGATCGGTCATTTTATTCATCTATTGTTTTTCTGCTCTCCTCATGCGAGACGTTGCTTCTCGTGTTGTATTGCCCCGGTATTAGGCCCATAGACGGTCAAATGTCAGCTACTCAGGGTCAGGTTCATGCGGTGCATCCAGTTCGATTGATGCCCATGCACGGACGTTCGGTAGTCGTCGGCATCACCAATTCGACGACCTAGGTATTGAAGGTTCATTTTCTAATCGCAGGCGTAGGAGTGTGGACACACGTAGCACAAATACAAAGTTGCTGGCAATGCCAGCAACCGATTACGAGGCGCTGCATCCCATTCTGGTATCAGACCAGGTATTGCCAGCTATCGCCGAACTCTCAATCTGGAATAGGAGCTCTGCGATGGCGCATCATAAACCACCTTATGCGGCGTCAAAAGCTGTCTAATCAGCGACGTACCGGTAGTCTTTTCCAGCCGGAGAACTGTGGATCGAGGACTGGATGCATCCGGCCGCTACCTGGGCGATCAGCCGTCTGACAAAAGAGCAGGCAGAACCGGCCCGAGCCCTCAACGTGCTGCACGTTCCAGGAGCACCCTGGAGCGCCTGTCAACCACAGAAAATTCCTTGATACACGAACACGAATTCATTTTTCCACCCAGTGTTCCGTCTGCCCACTTTCCCTTGGCTTCCTGCAATGTGCACATTAGCTGTCAAGGTCCCCTGAGTCGATCCTCGGCCTTGCTTTGTTTGCACGACGTCCTGCATGACTAGCGGCAAATGCACTTGTGCTGCACCACGAGCTTCAACGAGTTTAGGGTCATTCCCTGGGACCGTTGTTGGCTAATGATACACCGGGGCGCAACTCTCACACGCTGACGTTGTCGTTGGCCAGCGGAATGGTGCGCCGTGCCTCGTGGACCACGATGACCGAGTAACGCCCGGCTCGTGAGGAGGGTCGCAGACGCCACTCGCACGCATGGGCGCCACATTACGCAAAGGCTCAGATCGCATTACCTGTGCTTGTACACCGTTACACAGCTCTATGGGCATAAGCAAGATGCGGTCGCACGACGCAGTGGCCGCCCGATGACCAGCGAGTCAAGCTGGCTGCATCATCGAGCAGATAGATGTCGTGCACCCAGCATTCCAAGCATGTGCTTTTCATTGCTTCTAGAAGTGCTTTCTTTCCATCCTTGACCAGGCTAGCGGGAAAGCAACCCCAACGACGGATCGCCCCCAGTTCCACCACTTTGCTACCTTCCGTCTCGGAACACAAACTCCCACTAGTGGAATCTCAGCTTCATGCCTACCGAATCCCACGCAATAGAGTCACACCGTCTGACATGAGCATAACCGCTGATCTGCAGTGTGCCATTGATCTCCGTTGAATTCACTCGTTCGCGGGGAATCTCCAGGCAGGCGTCATGAGAAGGGCCGAGTACAGCGACTGGGCGTCAGAGTGAGACATCGCGCGGCGATAAAGTGTGGTAAGCAAGATCTGGCACAGTCACACACCGCAAGAATGTTTTGTTGGTTTTGGCAGAAGGAAGACTGACATGAATTTCCACCTCTGGTCTATTTTCAGCATATGTGGCGAACATTACAATGGTCGGGATACAATGCCCAATACAAGGTTTCGTTTTTGCCGCTTTCTCCGCTGCGCGCCCCCTTTTCTGGAACGCACTTCGATGAAAGGACTATTTGTCTCACAACGAGGAACAATGGGCTTGCTGCAACGCGTGCTAGAACGTCTCAGGCACTTGAAAAGCACTTGTGTGCCGTGGAGGCACGAGTGTCTTCTGTCTCGCACGGCGTGCCCATAGCAGTGCTAGAGAGAGAGAACACCTGGTACCGGCATAGGTAGTATCTTTCTTTGCCAACAACAAGTCCTGCTTCTCTCATTTCACTCGGAGACTTAAAAGTGGTTGAAACGATATCGCTCTCTTCATTCTCATCTCGACAAGTCTTATCTTCAATCATCTCATATTAAGATTTCAGGCGCGAGGTTTCGAAACTACGCACCCAAGCCTTATCCTGGACGCGCCAGACGCACCTGAGATTGACAAAACAACACAGCAGAACGGTGACATATCATGTACATCGACTGCGCTTGGTGAGGTCGCACCATCGCCCCGTTTTACAATTCGAGGACGCATCTGTTACTTCGTTCTTTTGTCGGCACACATTCTCCTCTTATCCTTACTTCCGTCAGATAAATAGAATGACGTACAGCGAAAGTGATGTTCTCGCCAAGTGTTTTCACGACCTGGGCAATTTACAATTCTTCCGGTTTGAAGAACCTTCAGGTCAGCGCGCCACGCGCAAGATTTTACAAACATATTTAAAAACCTCGGTCACACAACGGAGCCGCAGATCTTGCCATTGGGGCAAATCTTTGCACTACAAAAAAGGCGGAGGGGCGAGTCCGTGACTCAAAAGGGCATTCTAACTAAAACCTGGGGTTTTGTTGTTTCCGCCTATAGTCGAGGAACGTCGTCTTCCCCAGATCCCCGCCCACTATAGAGCCCCACCGCTAGCAGCCGCTCGACCTTAGAAGCCGAATAGACTAATATGGAGCGGACCGACTGGCGCCGCGCAAATGAGGAAATCAATCCATGCGGGTTCGCAACGCTTGAGTATAAGACAGTCGGCGTCGATGGTACTGTATGGTCCTGAATACCCATCAGTGCAGCAACGCACATATTGGCATCATGAAGTGGACGACACTCCTCCCATTTGTGGCTGCGGTTGCAGCTCTACCTGCCGCTAGCGATCTTGCAAATCGAGCATCCATCTCCAAGGTGGATGGCCAGAAGTTCAACATCGATGGTGTGACTAAATGTACGTATTTTCATACCCTTGTTGTCACTTGAAGCAGTTTGCTAACACCATCCAGACTATGCCGGTACGAACAGCTACTGGATTCCATTCCTCACCAACGACAACGATGTCGATTCTGTCATGTCTCATGTGGCGTCTTCGGGACTCAAGATCCTGCGCATCTGGGGGTTCAATGATGTCCAGTCGAACCCTGGTTCTGGCACCGTATATTTCCAACTCTTTTCTGGCTCATCAGCCACCATCAACACCGGCGCAAACGGCCTACAGCGTCTTGATGCTGTAGTGAAAGCAGCAGAGAAGTACGGCGTCAAGCTCATCATCAACTTCGTGAACAACTGGACCGACTTCGGTGGCATGGCTGCGTACTTCTCCGCATGTGGTGTATCCAGCAACGCGCAGTGGTACACTGCAAGTCGCTGCCAGACTATGTATCAGAACTACATCAAGGCCGTCATCGGCCGCTATAGGAACTCAAACGCAGTATTTGCATGGGAATTGGCCAATGAACCCCGATGCAGTGGCTGCCAGACCTCTGTCCTCACCAACTGGATTCGCCAGACATCCAATTATATCCGCTCTCTCGATTCGGACCACATGGTGAGTTTTCACACGACACTCTCGTGGTAACCAGATATCTAATAGTCCTCAGATCACTGTCGGTGATGAAGGTTTTGGTCTCCCAGGCGACGGCTCTTATCCCTACGGATTCAGTGAAGGCTTCGATTGGGCGGCCAATCTCGCGCTTCCCAACATCTCCTTCGGCACATTCCATCTCTACCCGTCTGCATGGGGGGTCAACTATGCTTGGGGCAATGGATGGGTCCAAGCACATGCAAAGATCTGCCAGCAGCTTAACAAGCCATGTCTCTTCGAGGAGTATGGCACTCCAAATGCGGCCGAGCACTGCCCTGTGGAGAGCGACTGGCAGAAGACGTCCGTTGGTCTCAAGAACGCGGGCATGGCGGGCGATGCCTTTTGGCAGTTGGGAGACAAATACCCAAGCAATGGGCAGTCGAGTCACAATGATGGATACACGATTTACTATGGATCATCGGATTGGACCTGCTTGGTTACAGACCACATTAAGCGAATTGGTTAGGGGATGTCTTTGCAGCCGTAGCTAGGATTACTTAAAAGTAAAATTTGGGACGATCTAACGACTTGAAGTTGTACTGCACGTGTGCAGCTCCGGCGGGACAATTCTTTTACGGGTAGCGCGGATGTAAGCAACTGCTATTAGAGTAGCAAACACAATCTTAGTGTATAAGCATGGAGGCCCTTAATGCACTATAAAGGTAGTACTGCAGACGTAAGCACACACGAGGGCATTCAGGAGTGGCCCATCAGAGCTGTCAAGGTGCGGGACAGGTGGTGTGACATTGAGATGAGCTGTGGCTGAAGAATGCCCCCAAAATGTGACCACCAACAGGCTGCACCGCTGCATTCGGCCAAGCAGCTGAGACGGGGACTGATATATCCCGTCGCTGTCCCCTCGTGCCTCGAGTAATTTGCTCCTTCCCCATTCGCGCCGTTGTTCCCAGCCGGGGTCCAGAACACGACCGCATTCTCCCAACACACCTAAGCACCTTGTTCAGCCTCGCAACAAGCTGCGTCATCACCGGTCTGCCCCATCGAATCGTATCACGTCGGTCGTTGGTTCAGCCTGCCACAGCACGCTTTGTCCCGCGGAGTGACGCCTGCTGCAACCATGCAGCACCACAACCAAACTATGGAGCGTGCAACGAAGCGCTGTCCACATGGTCGCACATCGCGCAAACAGGCTTGAGAGGTGTCTCTTGCATTTCCCGCTGGTCTGGAATGCCCAGTCCATGGAAAAACCAAGAGAAAACGGGCAATAATTGCCGTCTGGATCGACATTTGGGGGCTGGTTCCGCTTGTGGCGCTCATAGCGTGCAGCGCAGTGCATGAGCTGAACCTCCAACGAAGCACTGCACCGACCGACTAACGAGGCTTGTTTCTGGAGCGCACCCCGCTGCCGCCCTAATGAAGCTGTCGCGCTTTCTTCTGTCCAGATGAAAAGCGATTCTATCAACATTCATGGTTGCGTCGCATGTTTTCTGCGCCCAGCTACGACCCGCTCGCTGCACAAGAATACCCCAGCCGCATCTCAAGGACAGCCTTCTAGCAGCACGGTTTGCACCCAAACGTTCGAAAGAGGAGGCTGAAATCGTGTCTTGTGCGAGAAGGACCCGAGGACAGCCTTGCCTCTCGTAGACGCAACAATGGCCGACCGCCGGCCTCTGATAACTGAAACATCGGACCTATCTGAAAGCGCAAGGAGCACGCCTGCACTATCGGGCCTGCAGTTTACAGACAACCCCCAGACTCGCGGTTTCACGCACATCGCGCCTCCGACGAGCCCACCCGTTTCGCGAACCGAGTTCTCAAGCTTCCAAAGCGATGCGACCGCTGTCGACACAATATACGAGGAGCATGAGGAGGGCGATGTCGCACACAGTTTTCAAAGACAGAGCGGCGGTGGCTTGGGAATAGCACCGTCGTACGTGCCAGTGCAGACAGCCCGAAGTGTCAGCATACAGTCAATCCCAGGACGCTCAGCAGGCCCAGGTGTGCAAAGCTCCCCAGTAAAAAGTCCTGGCATGCTTTCGCCTCCAGGCTCAGCGAACCCATTCGCCGACACGTTTCCGAGGGACTCATCAACGGAGAACACTCCAGACTTGAGGCGTGACAGATATAGCCCACGGGAAGATGTTGGCACTTTTGAAGATTTCCGGCGAGGCATCCTGAAGAATGCACGGCAGAGCAATGCCAGCGTGGACGACTATCAGCAATATATCCATGACTCTGACACATCGAGGCTGCACGGTGCACCGTCCATCAGATCGACCAAATCAGCTTATGAGAACGACTTTCGACCCACGCACGAATGTCCAACGGCGAGAGATTTCTATCAGTCGCGCCTCACATGGCTGAATGTTACTATCATCATCATTTGTGTGTTCTCTTGCGTATTTTCCGGCATCTTCGTGGGGCTTGCGATCAAGGAACCTTTCTGGGGTCGGCGCATAACTTCGCAAGGCCCGTTGACGCCAGCAAATGCGGTACTCCTTACGACGATATTCGCGAAGCTCATTGAGCTTTCATTCGTCACTTCCTTCGTCGCTTTTCTGGGCCAAGTTTTGAGCCGAAGAGCGTTTGTGAAGGCCGAAGGCCGAGGTGTTAGCTTGGCAGAACTCAGCATCTGGCGATGGGTTGTTCAGCCAGGGACATTAATTACGCATCCAGCAGCTGCAAAGTATGCTGCGTTCTCCTTCTTGGGTATCATGGGACTTCTCAGTGCCCTTCTCGCGACGCTTTACTCCTCCGCATCCGCTGCGCTGGTTCAACCAACGCTCAGACAAGGATCGTGGAAGGATACAGTTATGTCGGGTCGCGTTGTGTCAGATTTTGCCAATGTGACATACATAAAGAATCTCTGCCAGACTCCTATCCGCACAGACGCGAAGTCCGGAGGCAGCACTTGTCTTCAGATCGAGCACGCAGGTCAGGGGTATCACAACTACCAACGCTATCTAGCAGAATGGGATGTGGAATCCAGGAAAAAGAACACTACGGCCGACCAACACAAACGGCCGCCTGGATTCGGCCTCCTCTACGAGAATACCACCATAACCGCACAGTGGATTAACATTGCCGATACAAAAGCGGTATCAAAAGCGCATGGTCGGGCCATCAACAATGTGTCGCTAGCAATGCCACACGCTGGCGTATTCGAGGCCGCACATTCCATCAGAAATGACATTTTACAGCCCGAGGAACTAAACGGAGAAGGGACCTACTCATTACGGGCATCAGTACCCTCACCTGTCATGAACGTGCTTTGCGTCAATATGAACAAGGAAGAATTGGCCCCAATCATCTTTGACACATGGAATCCCAACACGAAGATCGATATTGCAAACTGGAGGAATGGTGGCCTTATGGATCAAGCAACAACAACGAACAAGACGGTCGTGGATGATATTTTTGGCTGGAACAGTGAAGAGCGTATCCACTATCCGCCAGTCTTTCCCAAATACCCCAAACCCTTCAACACAATCATGAACCACACCAGTGAACCATGGGGTAGAGCGGCCATCTATCTGCTTGGTCAAGGAGGTGCAGACGACAACGTCAACATGACTGGCATGTACTCCCTTTGCAGGATATACATGTCTATTAGTCCAGGATGCTTGACTAGTTACCATGCCCAATCGGGTGGTGGAACCATGGAAGCACTTTGCGAAGACAAGGCTGACCAAATGGCATACGACAAGCACCATCCAGGCGCCTCGTGGGTCAGAAGTGTCGCAAATTGGAAAGACATTGGATTCGATTGGTCCAATGCTTTGTCTCTGCAGACCGGCATTGTGGACGCAGACGCAAGCAACTCGAGGCTGCTCACCCAATTGATGCTGAACCCAGCCAATCCAGACCCTAAGGACCTCGAGGTCGACCTCAATCCTGATTTGCCGAGCATGGGAGAAGCGATCGCTGTTATGTCGGGTTGCACAATGCTAAAGAGCATGATGGATGCGCCATTCGTTATGAAATGGGTACGTGAAAACACTATCATCCCTTTCCCTCACCCATTTCCTATCTGTTCAGGGGCTTATACTCCGAGGATTTGTCAAGAGCGATGCACAGGTTGCTTGTGACTTACAAAGCGCGGTTCCGCATGTATCCTGTTACTGACTGAGCCATAGAACTACAGTGATACTGGCCTCGACGCCCCGGTATATCAGTACTTCAACTCATCCCTCATGGCACAACAGTACGCTTCTGGAGGCATTGAAAGCCCCGCCGCAATAGCCTGGGTTATTGTTCTCGTGCTCGTCTTCCTCATGAATGTCTTCGTCCTCGGATACTTCCTCTTCCACCGCGGCCTTGTAACCGATTTCTCCGAACCACCAAACCTCTTCGCCCTTGCTGTTAACTCACCACCCTCCCACGTCCTCGCCGGTTCGTGCGGCGGTGGTCCCGAAGGGAGACAATACGAGGTCAACTGGTTCGTCAATCACGAAGGCAGCCATCTCTTCATGGAACCAGGCGAGAAGTCAGCATTGCTGGCTTACGACCAGTCGCCTTCACACATGCATGGCCCAGTAGAGGAACTGGGGCCCTCACCAGCCAAACCTGGTGGTGGGTTTTTCGCAAATATGATCTCCACGATACGAAGAGGTCTAGGCATGAAAGACAAACCCCCAACGAAGCTAAGATCTGCAACTGGAGCGGAGAGTTTACGACATGTGCAGTCGCGGCCCGTGAGTATCATGTCGGAATATGAAATGCAGGAGGGTCACGAGCGCACGAGGAAACAGTATGCCAAGTTGGCGAATCGGAATAGAAGGAGCTTGTTGTGAGCGAGATATACGAGAATATACGTGTAGATAATGTATCTTGTCCGAAATGTAATGTCTACATTAGGGTTAAATATATTCGGCCGTGTGCGTGTGCTATTCGGTCGTGCAACCTACATACTAGTCGCCCAGAAACACTATATACGTCTAATAATACAGGCTGAACACATTCACGCTCTACTAACAATAAATTGTTTTAGTCACCGGGAGGCTTTCAAGTACTTGTTAGTGCAATGCTACGCTTGTAAATACATGCGGAGACCTCCAGGAACTGCTGAGCGATTGTCACCTGGCCGAATATATCTTGCCTGCATCACCGTCTCCACTGGTCCACTGTCAAGCACATGCAATCCATCACTTCATACTTCGTAAAGAGGTCCTCGATCCAACTTGTTGTCTAGATGATCTCGGTCTTAACAATGTTACGCAATCATACGCTGTCTGAAACTCACTTGATCATGCGCACCCACCAACGTCCCTTGCGCGGCTCCTGGTCTTCCGTACTCGTACTAGCAAGCGGCTCGGACCTATCCCACGATTCCCACGAATCGCCACTATTTTCTCGTGACATTGGATGTGACTTTTCCTGCGTGGCGTGCGAAGAACTACCTGAGAGGCTTGTGCGGTCTGGAGAACCGCTCCGACGAGTCATGGTGCTTTGTTGTCTGGAATCGAAAGCCGAGATGGGAGTGGCAGGAAATGGATGAGTGAAGTTCAGTGCCTTGGTATGTATTGAAGTAGTGTAGAAAGTGAGATCGGGCGGGTTTATATAATTAGGGAAGAGACGTAGATCAAGGGGTGATGTGCGGGGACGGTGGGGTAGTCGGTGTGGTGTGGTGTGGAGTGGGGTGTGTGGAAGATGTGGTGGCACGTAGTCGGTAGTCATAGGTGTGAGTATACAAGGATAGAAGCAGGAAGTAGGCAAGTAGACTATTGTCATTGGATTAAAGACCGCACATCTGATATAGCACCCTGGTACACGAGTCGGTAATATCAGCCGAGCAACGCTGCCCTCCACTCATGCGCAGAAGTCAGCCCTTTGTTTCAATACTCTATTCGTGTGTCAATTCAGTGCTCATTCATTCCTTCATTTATTGATCAGTACGTACGTCCATCTGCCGGTGGCCGGTCGTCTTCGGAAGGCCTGGGTCTAGGCTTAAACCCATCATCCATAGAAGGGTCATCACCGCCGCCGATACCGCCTATAAGCTCCTTTGGCACACGGCTCTCTTCTTCGTAGCGTTTTTTATCGCCGCTCATGTTGGTTTGGCGGATGGTGATGGATGTAAATGCACAGGTTGATAGTGGAAGTTCCTGGCAGTCAGAAGGTGGCCGGAGTTGTAGGTGGGTGGGTGAGATTGACAAGGTCGGGACTTCTATCAAGAATATATGCGAGAAAGGTGTGTATAGTAATCGTGGATTAAAAGATAGGAGCGGCAAGCGCGGGTGCTCGTATGCACTCCTACGTTGCTTGACATGATAGGTGTAGTTTCACAAAGATGTGATGGGTAGTGTACGAAGGTTTTATTACTATTGGATCAAGTTCTTGACATCTGACTTATCATGTATGATCCCAACTCATGTCCGTTCATTCAGATCTAGCTAGTACAGTCTACGCACATCTGCCGGCATATCCAACACTCCTTACCCCCATCATGCTCAGCTAGGCTCAGGCATCACTAATCTGATTTTAAGCAAAAATATGAGAAAACGGGGAGAATAGATGACACATACTTCTGTCCTTCAATCCCTCACACTCGATCCGAGGCTGTCCTCAGTTGCCGTAGTCCTCATCCGCCTTAGGCGCTGGTTCGGGATCATACAATCCGTCCCTGAGATCTTCGTCTTCGATAATCCTGTTACAGGAGCCATCCTGTGACTGCTCATCCCAACTTAACGGTCCTAGCTTTGGCTTGTTCCTTGCGATGTGTCTGTCTTGGATCATGGCCATACTTGTGTAACAGCTGTGCAAGGCTGAAGATGTGCTAAGAATGAGTTTACAAAACAACGGCGGAGCAATGTCCTTCAAACATCAGCAGGATATGGTCCAACTATTATACACACTGAAGCAAAGGCGCGGCAAGACCGGGTGAACAAGAAGCGGGGTAGTGGTACGTTGATTGAGTTGATAGGCCAGCTAACTCCCGGGGTAAGTGACCGGTGAAGCAGCACGCGGGATGCCAAAACGCCTCTTTATCTTGTAAGAATGTCAGTCTTGAAATTGCTAGATAACGATGATACGTGATTTCCTTGGAGTAGCGCCTTCACTCCCGAGGTCATGATCGCGTAGTGCGGCGATATCTCACTTTGGGGGTCTTCCGAAACTCGCTTCTCAGACTCGGCGTCGGCGACAATTCTCTGCCGCATTGACAGTACTTGGAGTCGCTTTCGTTGTTGGTGACGCCACAGGCGCTGTCGGGGCAGTGCCATGTCATGATGTGCGAGATACTGCCGTAGATGAAAGATGGGAGATGTTGGTGATATGAGAATAATGGAAAGTGAGGGCTTCTTGGTAGTGGTGAGGCTAGGAGTGTTGGTAGGTTTCTCTTTGATGTGGTTGATTGGAAGAAATTGTGGCTGTGACTGTATATGGTTGCGMTACTGGGAAAAGGGGAGAGAAAGAGGGTTGGAAGGGTTGGAAATTGATAGGTGATAATTCATGTATCGTAATCCGCCAACTCAATCCGCAATCGACTCTCCCAAATCCATGAACCCATCCATGAACCCAGACTCCATACAATTCCTGTCCAAGCATATGAATATATCACAACAATAAATGCGTGGCCAACAATCTTGCGCACGCTTCACTATTACTCCTCATCCCACAAATCCAGAAAATCTCGAAGAATAAAATCACCCCAAGACCTCAACTGAAAGCTTTGATCACGTGGACGATTCGGTATTTCTTCATGAACCAGGAAATCTGATTATGTGCTCGATTCTTCCATCACACCAAGGTGGTATACTACAACAACTTCATCGCCCAAAAATGCAGATCGCATCCCTGAATCTATGCTCCGAAATGCACCTATACAAAACCCCACTGGCGATTAACCCTACGCCTCGAGTCTCATACCGAGACACTTGCGCCACCAAGTTTACTCTAAGAGAATCTCAAACATGGTAGATAAGTTGTTGGTCTTGCCATCACACTGGCAAACCCTCCTCATTCATACCCTCCGGCACCCCACTGACAGCACCATACACCCTGATGGGTACCTGTATCTCGAAGCTATCTGCGGGCAATCTTTGTGCCGCAGCTAGAATGACGCCTCGGTCATCACTTGATATTTCCTCTAGAAGATCATCCCAGAGCGGTTGTTCGCCATCTTCATGCGTGAGTCGCGGTGTGATGAATTCGACTCTTAATTTCCATTCGAGACTGACGCCGCTGGTAATGAACTCTGGTGTTGCGTTTGGAGGTATGGTAGGAGAGAAGGCGAGTCGCTGTGCGAAGAGTGCGTTTTCGGAGAACGAGGCGTGGACTTTTTTCGTCACGCGGTAGATGGATGCGTTTGATCGTAGGGCTATTGCTGGGTCGACTTTCTCGGATGTTTCGAGCGAGATGTGCACAGAGTAGCACGGAATGTGTGAGTCGGTAAAGTCAATGACGGCCGACATTGTTTCACCAAGTCGGTACGCGGGTCGCGCTAACATGATGACTGCAACGCGACGACCACTTCGGGCAATCTCGAAGCGGTTTGCGCTTTGGTTTGCCGCGCCTGTCAAGTTGCTCCGCATGATGGCCATGTCGATGGACTCTTTCATGGTTTGCGGCTCTTCGGCAAACGAGGATCGGCCCGGCATGGTCCCTGTTGGGGAAAGCAAACCCATGCTCGAGTTTTGCCGTGGCCGATCGAGCAAATTGTCAACGTACTCAAGAAAATCGCCGAAGGTGTTGTTTTCTTTGCCAGATGCATCCTTCTTTGACCCGACTTTACCGCTCGTAGTCGCCACAGTAGTTGTTCGGGCTTGGTCGCGAAGAATAATGTACGGTGACATCAGATCATGGCCAAGAATGTCACCACGACCTGTCAAATAGTCAGTTGAGTTACTGAATGGACATGATGAATTGACATACTATTCACACTGCCAAAGACCCGAAATGGCACATCAACCTGCTTGACCTGCTGATCCTTCGTCGAGCCCGCGCGTTGCGTTCCGATCGTCAGATGATAAATCACCTTCATTGATCTACCCTTGTGAGATGGTGGCAGCCCCCGTGGTATCGTGAAGCTATATGTATAGCTGCGGCTCTCGCCTGGCGCTAATTTGAGATCGACGAAGAGAATCGACTGCGGGGTAGATATCAGAGGGACGGTCTTCATGCTGGCAATACGGCTCATGTCCCGTATGCTCGAGGGTTCCGATGACCCCAACAGTCCACCCAGAGACTCTCCGATGTTTCCCCAGCCCAAGGCGCCAAACAAACCACTCTCGCGTTTCGTTCTTTCTACACCAACGACGCCTCCACCACCTTGACCACCAACGACGCCTTTCCTCTTCACCTCCTCAAATGGTGCCTGGTTGATCAGAGAGCCGTCCAAGGTGAAAGACCCCATGATTTGCGCGTAGCCCATCATGAGCGACTCGGGGCGATTCTGCGGCGTGGGAGGCGCCAGGTGGGAACTTTGTCGCTGATGTACCGCTCGTGGAAGAAGCCGGGTCTGAGAAGATGGATTTGCGACATACTCGGAAGCCAGCGTCTCAGTAGAATTGTTGCTCATGGAGTAGAATTCGCCGCTGCTACGTGGGGTGCCGTCCATGCTTGAGCCAGAAATGATGCGGGCTACAGGCGACAGTGAATCTAGGTTGGGGTTTGTCGGCGTTCTCCGATTCTCGTTCTGCAGTCGGGGCGAAGGACGCCGGTTCTGTGCGGCCTGAATAGGCACGCCGCTACCCGCACTTGGTCGTTCGGGTGAGGCATTGTGTTCTGATGGAGGTGCAGCCGGGAACTTGAAGCTGTGGGAGATTGAATTGGATGCTTTTCGAGTGACGCCGGGGAGGTGTGGCGTGCTTGGGGCAGTGGTGACACCGGGCCGCCTCCGTCCTGGTCGTGCGGGGAATGCGAACTCATTCGCGCTGTCTTGAGCTGATAGTGGGGGCGAAAGTCCACCTGCGAGTGGTGAGGGGTGTGTTGCTGAGCGATGGCCTGGCGAATTTACTAGCAAATTGTCAGCCGCGAATACATGTCACGAGCAGGCCACGCACCAGGATACGAGCTCGGCCTGCCAGGCACAATCTGGAGACTTCCAGACCGAGCGTGTCCTCGCGCAGGACGTCCCGTGGCGGCACTTCCTCCGCGACTCGTCTCAGTGGCACCATCGGTCCCTAGCGATACTATCGACACAGACCGGCCATGGCGCTGGCCACTGATGTTATTGCCAAACGCTGCGCTCGGCGGAGCAGGCGTTCTCCGCTCGCCAGCCGTAGAGGGGGTGTTGAGCGACAGAGCAGGACGGTGTCCGCGTACATGCGCCGGTGGATTCTGCGAAACAAACGACGAGTTCCGGGACACTGACGGCCGTGTCGAGGAATGGACTGGGGGCAGCTTGCGCGTGCGGTCCCCACCAGGCGCGAAGCCGTTCTGTTTGCGCGCGGGCGAGCGTTCGCGGCCCTCGGGCGGGGCGACATTTCTGAAAGTGATTGTGCATTCGATGTCCTCGCCCGCGAACACGGTAGCGTTTTTCCATTCTACAAAGACGCGGATGTTGGAGGAGGACATGGTATGGCGGGCTCGCAACACGGGTTGCTGAGTCGGAAGCAGCTCATCTGGTCTGGCCGTCAAGCGACATGACGTCTGCCGCGCGTGGGTCGCGGAGTGCAGCAGCGATGGCAATTGGGGCGTGGGCGGGTGAATGCGACGCGGGTGAAGCTTGGAGTGACGTGAAGGAGCTCCGTCTCCGTCATGCACCGAGGTGGTCCCTAGACAGACGCCTGGTCCCGAAGCGGTATGGCGCCCGAGCCGTCAGGGTCTGACCACGAACCAACATCTGAACTACTCCCGCTTCAACATCCACAATCCCATTAACGCTACACAACATGTGTCACCCGAATCACGCGACTGTGTTCAATCGCTCATATGTTGCATGTATGTGTATCACTGGAATAGATCTAGCCCAACTATCCTAGTTCAGCCCCATTTTTCGACATGGTGCCTACTAGGATACATGCAAGGTCACCACGTGGATTCCCCGCGGTCGGGTCTTACGTTCACGATTTCATATGAAGACCGCAATAACAATAAAACGTCTATCTCTTCTCTTTCGTTATTTTCCCAAACACTCAAAACCGACGAAAGCTGATACATACCCCCAAGACGGCAAACTCAAATACTACAAACATCACGGAACAGAAATTTCAACCCTCCACCCCTATCCTATCCTATCCTATCCTATCCTATCCTATCCTATCCTATCCCATTCTTCCTATCCCCCTCCCCCACTCCCCACCCCTTCCATCTCCCCAACCCTGACATCCCTCCCCCTCAGCCGCTCCTCAAACCTCTCTCGATCCCTCTTATTCTCCCTATACAACGCCTCAATCTTTCCCTCCAACTCCTTCCTCTCCTGCCGATCCTGTTTAACGCTCTGCATAAGCTGTTTCTGCTGCTCTTTGAACTTATCGAGTAGTTTCTCGCGCTCGGTGGCTGAGGCGGTCGTTTTGGCGAGGCGGGTTGTTAGGATGTGGATTTGGGCTTGGGCTTGGAGAGCGGTGGGGGTGGGTGTTGGTGTTGGTGTTGGGGGATGTGAGGAGGAGGAAGAGGAGGAGGTGGTGGGTAATGATGATCTGGACGATGTAGTAGTCATGGACTTTTCGCCTGCACCACCAGCCGCGGTAGTAGTCGTTGGAGTCGATCTCGATAATGCAAGAACCCGCTTCTCCAACTCCCCACACGCCCTCCTCTCAAGCAACACCTCATCAACCTTAAAATCAAACTCGGCCTTCAACATCCGAAACAACTCATCACTAACCCTACTCGCCTTAAGATAGCACCGTGCATCTGTTTCCGCAACTCTCAACTGCTCCGTCAGCGCATTACACTCCTCCGCCAACGCACCCACCTCTCGTCTTGCACGAGCTTTCTGCTCATCGAGTCCATTTCGCAGGGCTCTGTTTTCAGCCTCGAGGGTCTCGACGCGGCGGGATAGGGTAAGGGATTCTGCTTCGGCGGGACATGCATCTGCGCAACCCCAGGCGCCGAGACGGAGAGCATGTTCTTGAGAAAGACGGAGCTCGTTTCGTAAGTGCTGGATTGTGGTCTGGTAGTTTGTGATTTGCGCACGAGTAGGTTGAGATGCGGTATTCTCCTTGCGAAGATTTTGATTCAGGAATTGCAATGTTTCGATCTTGATGTCGCTGGATCGGAGTTTCGCTGCGCAGTCGTGTGCTATGCTTTGATTGATCTGTGATTGCTCAGTAAGCTCGTCACATCTTATGCGTAACTTATCTCGCTCCTTGGTTATTGATTTCAGATCAAACTTGGTGGTTGCGTCGTGCTGTGTGAGCACATTTTGCGCAATCTGGGACTTGTGTTCGAGTTCCTCGCAGCGGTTTGTCAGGCTACGGTTGTTGGTGCGGAGGGACGCAACTTCGGTGCGGAGACGGGTGAGCTCGGATTCTGTGCTGATCACACATTGCTTAAGCAAGTCTTTGCTGCATGACGATTCGTCTTTGAGTTGTTCGATGTGTTGGCGGAGCTGTTTGTTCTCGGCTTCGAGGCGGATGAAGTCTGGGTCTTCGTCAGGTGAGGGTTTCAGAGTTATGGCTTCACTTGGTGCGGTGAACAATGACGTGGGTGTGTCTGGACCATCAAAGGCATTATGGGTCTCCGTGATTGCTTGTGGCTGGCTGGCGAAGCGTCTGAAGAACTCGTTTACTCTCGGCATTCCTGCACGGCGTCAAATTCGCCAGCGAATACACGCGAGTAGTGATAAAAAGGTATCGACTGTTCCAAAACTTCTGCCTTTTCTCCGCCGTACAGTTCGAAGGTAGAACATGGTTTTATCAAAGACCATAATATCACAAGGTGGGCTGTTGATGTACAATGTACGAATCAATCGACTTACAATGTTCCCTAGATGAATGTTCCTGCTCAGATGCTGATTATGCCACACAATGACAACTACTGCAATCAAATTTCACTGAAGTCAGCAAGGAATACTCACGTCACTTCATTTTCGAACAATTAATTATTAATCACAGGCTGTCCTGTGTCTCTCTGCGTTTGAACTCATTTGCGCTAGTACCCCGCACACAAACAGTATAAAATAAGTACCAGCTTCAAATACCCCAACAACAAACATCACAAGGGCCTATGGTGTAATGGTAACACATTCTGCCTAACGACAAGCAAGGATCGCCCACCTCGACCAGGCAGTAGTAGATGGGGAGTTTGAGCCTGGCTTGGTGGGAAGTGAGCTTTGAGGGTAGAAAGACGTCGGTTCGAATCCGACTGGGTCCATTTTTTTTCCTGGTTCAGAGCAGCAGTAAGGGGAATACCTCGTTTGCGGCCTGTCTGTCGTCCTTTTATTACATGAGATTCTTTTCACTTCACTTCACCATCACTTTAATTTTAGATCAACTGGAAAAGGAAATCAATAATGATCCGTCTATTACCATTAATTCTGTGACTACACTATATTTTCAGGAGAAAAAACAAGTACCAAGTGCAATTAGCACCCAGGCACAATGGCTAGCAAATGGCAGGAGGCTCACCAAAGCCCATTGGGATATGAATCTACTCGCCTGCTTTGAGCTGCACAATCTGAGCCTCAAGCGCAGCAATGCGGCCATCAGCCTCAATCTTCTGCATATTCGCCAATTCCTGCCAGGCATCAGCTTTAGCAATTTCGCCATCACGATCGAGCACCAGACAATGAATCTGATTCTTCAGCCCAGCAATTTGGTCTTCGCAAGAAGAAACTCTATTGTGCGAGGCCAGTTCCGATTGCTTTAGCTTCATTTCGAGATGATTGATCGCGCTCGATTTGGCGCGGAGCTGAGCGCTGAAACATTGCTCGGCGTCGATCTGTTGAGTATACATTCCGTCAACTTGGGCCTGGCGCTGTGCCTTTTTCTCGGCGGTCGCTATTGAGAGGATACGAACTTGCTGCAGGATTGCATTCGCCATGGTATTGGTTTTGGCGGCCAGTGCGTCGGCATTGGCAATTCTGGCGGCAAGGTTCTCATTTTCCCGGTGAAGGGCCGTGAGTTGGGTCTCTAGAGTCACTTTGTCCAGATATTGTTGGTCATGTGCTGTCTGGAGGACATTGAGGCGTGCATGCAGATCGCTCTTCTCGGCGTCACGGATGTGCGCTTGAGTATCCTTGTTGCAGATGATACTTTGAAGCTCAGTGATTTGTGCTTGAGCGTCGACAAGGCGCTCTTCAATACGATGGCATGCAGGGGAGCTTCTATCGCCCGCATTGCTCTGAGCTTGGAGCTGCGCCTCAAGGTTAACAATCTCTTTCTCTTTCGCGCGGAGACTACGCTTGAGAACACGATTGCGCTCTGTGATAATACCACAGTCTTCTCGAAGCCCATTCAGCTGGACCTGCAAGTCTTCGGCCTTTTTGTATTCGTCTTTGAGCGCCTCGAGCTCGGTGACGGCTCGATCACGCTGCTGCTGAGATTTGTAATTGTCAGCCTCCAAAGCCTTTATCAAGTCGTTGCGTTCATCGACTGTCTCATCGTTGACGTGAAGTTGATGCCAAGCTGTAGTACGGAGTTGGTCAAGCTTGGCAGAGGCATCGCCCCGCTCAGTTTCAGCATGCTCAAGCTTGACTTCAAGCGCTCGTATGGATGACTGTAGATCACTGACAGTCTTCTTGGCAATGGCCTCCGCTTTTTGCAGCTCACTGTTGAGCGTGTGATTACAATTGCGGAGCTGATCATATTCTTGATTTTTGATGTCAAGATCCTCGTTCAGGTGTTTTAGTGTCTGTCGGTTGGATTCATATAGCACTTGGAATTCCTCCCGCTGGATGCGCAGTGTTGCAACCTCGTGAGTGAGCTTGTCAAAGACCGACTCGCTGGGCGAGGGTGCAGATGAAGTGTTTGACTCGGCGGCCCTTTTCTTACTGAAGAACATCTTACTGGTTTTGACAAGAGAATCTACGCTGTAGTTGGATACCCTTTACCTTTGCTGTGAGAGTAGTGCAAATGCAAGGTGCTCCGACTGGTCGGATTTGTATATTCTGACCTGTGGGGACATTTCCCTTATAGTCAAATGCCCGACATAGTACGAGGAACACATTGCAACATTGTGGCTCCATATGGCAGTGTCTCTGAGCCACATAGCGCTAGAACGTTAGAGATGTGGGAGCACATTGTGAAAGTCCGAGAAACACCAGTCCGGAAGCAATCAATCCGGACAACTGACGAGGCAGAGGCAGAACCGCACAGTCTCAGTTTGCTCCCGGAGCTGGAGCGCTGTAAAGCTCCGTGGAAGATGGACCATACGTCCGTCTGTTTGTCCATGCTCACAGGAATAGAACAGTTCCAGGTATCCGGGACGAGCTCGGAAGGCTCATTCGTGGCGTTGACAAATTTCGAAACGGCTGGGTGCTATCATAATGTGACAATCGTGGCTGGGTCCGGGTGGATATGACGATCCTTTGTAGGGTTTTGGGGTGTATGAGAGCAAAGTTTATACGGAACAAAACGGCATGTCCCAGCCCTGGGTGCAAATCTCATGGTGTTCCTGCAGAAGACAGGGTACCGATTGGAGGACTGTCGGGGCAAACGGAGCCAGAGACATGCAAGTCCAGACACTTCTGCGTGGTAAAAGTGAAACATTGCTGCACAGCATCGAGTAAGCGCAGTGACACGCCTCGGTCGACGGCAGCAGCAGGCTTGAGCACGCGGAACGGGCGCTACATGGAGGTTAGCCAACGAGAGGGTGTGCCTGGTGACGCATCGGGTCGCGTGTCACGCAGCTAGGCCAAAGGAGCGCAAGGCGCGATGCCGAGGGTGTTGGCGGGCTGCCGACTGATCTGCAGTCGTTGCGGGGGTACTGCCCGTTTAGCAGCGCGCGATGCAGAGGAAAAGGAGGAGGCGGGTCGGTGAGGGCAGCTGGAGACGGCGCAATCTGCTAAGGACACTGGCTTCTTATGCGCGCAGCGCCGTCGTGCCCTACGCAGGGCCTGCGCAGGGACGGTGCCTGTGCCCATCGGAGTGACATGTCCAGACGAGGGTCGTGAATCGCAGAGAAGCGTCGGTCTGGGGAAAATTATGGGGTCGTGCGGGAGCCAAGATGTCCGACTGGCAGGGAGTGATGGAGAGAGTGCAGGGGCAAGAACAAGCGACCGTTCGGCACGTGTCGGCTGGGCCGGCGCAGCGCTGAGTTCTTTGCTGAGCATGTGAAGGTCGGAGTCCTTCGCGACCAGGCGAAGAATGCGCGCGCGCAACACCACCATGCTGCTCCACCGCCTGCACGCCACTCCGCCAGCGTAGAACGCCCCAGAGAAGACACGGCCGCGTGCTGCTGGGCATGCTGCTGCTTATCAGCCTGCGCCGTCCCCACCTGTCCGCAACCACCTGCCCGCGCCCGCCCAGCTCTTCTGCGGTTCTGCTTCACGTCATTGCGCGCGACAGCCCTCAACAACGCACCTCTCGAGCCACCGCCGCCCCTCGCAGCTATCGGTGCCTGCACCCCGCCGTCGTCTAGGCCCTGCTGTTGCTGTGCAGTCGAGCACTAGCGGCCGCTTGCAGCAGCATCTCGTCAGCACTCACCACGCCGTCCCAAGTGTCACCGCGCACGCAGTCAAGCTGGCGGCCCTTTCACTGCACGCGGGTGCCACGGCCAGAGGGCTCCCACGAACCGGCATGGGCGACAAGGACCCATCGCCATTTGGCTGTATGTCGCCGCGAGCCGTTCCATTCCATGCCATTTCATTTCACTGCAGTCCATCACCATGCACCGACACTGACACTGACATTGCACCCAGACACCTTCAATGGCGGCTTCCTCGACCCGGACCCCTCCGCCTACGATGCCAGCCAGCCGCTGCTGACCGACCTCGAGACCCAGTCCATCGCCGACTTCTTCTCCAATACCGACCCCTTCCACCTGTCCGACCCGCAGGCCTTTGCCCCGGCCGCCGACACAAAGGACACCATCGACGGCTTCAGCGACTGGTCCAACTTTGTCACCCCCGCCACCGTCCACGGCGTCTCCACCACCATCCCAGACCAGTCGCATCTCCACACCAACTTCTTCAACGACAACACCTTCGCCCAGCAGCCGCTGCACCCCAACCACTACGGAAACACCCACGACGATCTGCAGGCCGCAGAGACGCTCTTCAACAACTCGCAAAACACTTACAACAACAACAACAACAACCACAACAACAACCACCGCTCCCACAGCTTCCAGGGCCTACCCTCGTCGAGTCAAGCGCCACCCACGACCAACGCCCCCATCTTCGACCAGAGCGGCAAGCCATTTGTCCTCACGCCACATGGCTTGATCAACGAACAGCTGGCGGCACTCCTGCCAAAGTACGGCGAGGAAGGAACCATCGATGCACAGCTGGCCGCGCAGTGGGCGTCGAGTGATGCTCGGGTGCGACATCTATCTGAATTTGGAGCCACCCTGCGCGGGCCGAGCCTCAAGCGATCATACACGTTCGGCACAGACGACACTTTCAATAACCCTGCTGGCTTCTCAACCGACAGCACCGAGCAGGTCACCCAGCGCTTGTTGCGCGACTTGCGCCATGCTCAGCCCGTGACGCGGACCAGCGTTGACGAGGAGGCCATCATCAGCCCCAACGGCCAACCTTCGTCTGCGCTGCTTGAGAGTACCAGCGATGACGAGCAGTCAGAGGACGCCACTTCTGACGAGGACGAGGACGATCGGCCCAGCAAGAAGCGAAGGAAGAGCTCAAACGGCAAGAGCAGTTCGCAGAAGCGCGCGCGGCACGCCAAGGCCCGCAAGGTCTCTGCGGTCGAGGAAAGTAGCAAGAAGAAGCGGGGCTCGGCCGCACAGAAGGCACAGCGCGAGAACCTGACGGAAGAGCAAAAGCGAAGCAACCACATTCTCTCTGAACAGAAGCGACGCAACCTCATCAAACGCGGATTCGACGAACTGCACGATTTAGTTCCAGAAATCCGCAACGGCGGTTTGAGCAAGAGTAGTGTTCTGACCGAGGCCGCCAATTTCCTGGAAAAGCTTATTGAGGAGAACATTGCCTTCCGGCAGCTTGCAGGTGGATGATGGCACATGGAGCCTGGCGATGTTCGTCAAAACCAAGGAGCTCTATCCCACAGGCCATCGAGGAGCACTCCCAACGCCAGTCGTCACGTGCCGCCACCAGACATTAAAAACCGTCACCCCGACGCGGACGCTTGATCGAGGACCATCCACTCACGAGGCAAAGACTGGTGCATTACCGCGTTGTCGAAACAACTTCGCCAGTCGCCCCGTCGCGGACAACAACGAACAGACGGAAATAGTGCTAGTATGGACATGGGATACATATGTATGTGTGTGTGAATGTGCTTTCCAGCACAAAAAGTGTTGTCATGGCGTTATAGAGAAACATAATCTGCGATACCCCCCAACCAAACGAGCCGAGACGGAGGAAGAGGGAGAAAGAGGGACATATGCTCTGCTCTACTCTGCTCGGACGTAGTGATAATGAAGATTAATTTATTATGATCGGAACAAACATACTATTCTTGTGATGTGCTTTTGTTTGAATAGTTATGGGATTTGTGAGTGATGCGTTTGAGGGAGTTAGGGTAGGGCATGGCTAAGACATGTCGAGGACTCGTGATTTTTGTTGGAAGTGAAATGATGGATAAGGATGAACATGCGCGTGCACTCATTCGTCTAGAGAGGAAAGATTTCTAACCACGGAATCGTGTACACCAGCATCCATGGCAATCTTCAGGTATTGAGTAGGGTCTTTAATAATTTTCGGTGGGCAAGTTGTATAGGTTTAACATACACCCCACACATCCTTCCCAACCCATCACCCCATCATCAACGAATAACCCCATCCGTCGGTCCCGCCGCACTCTGCGCACTCGCACCCGCGCCCGGTCCAACCGCCGCATGCGTCGCCTCTCTCTGCGCCCTCTCCCTATCTTCGCGCTCCTTGGCTTCGCGCGCAAGCTGTTCCTCTGTACGCTTGTTGCCGCGCGCAATCAGCTTCTCAATCAGGCCGCCTTTCTTGGGCTCGTCGTGCTTGTCGCTGTGCTCGAATTCCTGGAGGTACGCGACGCGCTCGTGCGGGGGCATCGAGGCGAGTTCTGAGTCGATGGAGTCGCGGTTTTCTGTGGGGGGAGGGGGTTAGTTGGGTTTTGGTGAGGGCAGGGTGTGCAGGGAAGCGGTTTAGAGAAGGATGATGTAGAGATGGAGGGATAGGGTGGGAGTATGATAGGATTTGTTCGTGGTCATGGAAAATGAGGAAGCTAAAGCGACATGGTACATACCTTCAATAGTCCCAACCCCATGTCCCGTCGTGTTCGACGATCCCAAGCTCGCATCATTCTCAGGCTGACTCTTGCGACGGCTGCTGCCGATATGAAGCTTCTCCTTTATCTTGTCCATTGTGTGTATCGAGAATTGAAGCTTTTCAATAACAAAATCAATTGATTTCGATTCGAATTGGGTGGTAATGGTATGTTGTGTGGTTGCTGGAGCGGGGTTTTGGAGAAGAGGGGTGGCTTGTTGTTCCCTACGTCATAACATTGACATAGCTTCATGTGGCTTGGGAGCAGCTGAGTTGGCAGGCGAGATCCATCTTTTGTGACGTATCGGGCCGGGCGGGTTGCGGTGGGTTGCTTGCGTGGCGCGAGCTTTGCTGTATGGGATTGTTGTGAATCATGCGTAATCGAAGGAATGGTGCAGGATTGCGATCAGAATCCTTCTCCAAGCTTGCAACTCAACTCCATTGCGAAAGCACAACCAGGCTCTTCCGGCGCAGTCAGTATGACCACGTTTGTCGAGAGTCGTGTTCATCTATTCCCCTTGCAGCATCGACTTACTCACGCATTGCTCGATGAGGCATGTTTGCTGCTCTTCCGTTGAATCCGGTGCCGTTCTGGTGATAGCTTGGTGTCTAACTCGACTGGTCAGAGCGGGCAGTCCAAACTCAACTTGAGATGTTGTAACTCTTCTTGTATGCAGTAATCGACAGCGTGCGCTCAATTACCATTTTGGGCAATTTCTGGATGAGGCTTCTCTTAGTTCGTCTCTTTTGCATGCGGTATTGACAGTCCAGATTCAGTGCTTCATGCGTAGTTGACTATCATTACAACACCTATCGCGATTCTTACTTTGTCCGTAATTTGGTGCGCTTGATCGGCTTCCAGAAAATCGATATCCTTGCAAGTCCTCCATTTCCATGTCCATTTCCATTTCCAAGTCCAATTGAAGCCCAACAGGACTTATGCCAGAAAACGCCGCGCTCATGCAATCATTAAAGTCCTTCAAGCGAAAAGTCGCCCATTAGAGCCATGCAAAAGTCCAGCCCGCAAGCCCAATTACCAAACTCTCCACCCATTTGTCAAAGCCGCCTAGATGAACAGATGCTCCGCCTCCTCTACTGGAGCTGCTTCCACCTCCACCGCCGCCCAAGCCACTCCAAATGAAATTGCCGACATCGCGGGCACTGGTCGAACTCCTAGCGCTACTCGTCGTGCTCGCGATATTGCTTGCGGGTGTTCTTGGAATGGTACTTGTCTGGCCGTTTACTACCAGCGCGGTGCCCTGCTTATCGAGCGAATATGTTGTACCAGATATCGTAACAGCTTCGCCAGGTCTCAGCGTCGTGCCGGGCGCCAGTACGTATTCAGTCGTTCCATCGCGCACATTCGGTGTGTACGTTTTCCCGTTGATGGTCAAGGCTGCGGCGGTGACGGGCCCTTTACCGATTGTCGATGTGACGCCGTTGATGACGATGACGGATCCGGATGCAGAGGCGGGCATGCTGAACGTAGTGCCGGAAATGGTGACAACGCCGCCCGGTGTCAGTATCTGACCTGGTCCGAAGACATACGCTGTTGTCCCGTCCTTCACTGTTGCGGTGATGCCCTGCTTGCCCAGTGTCAACCCTGACTGCCCAGGCTGCAACGTCGAGGTCACACCGTTGACCACGAGTGCCGTCCCTCGGCCATCAAGCGGCATGCTGTATGTGGTGCCGTCCACTGTTATGACTCCTCCTGGAGCCAGGGTCTTGTCACCCAGGACGAATTGACTGGTGCCTCCCACAACCGTAGCTGATACGACGCGCCCACCAACGGTGATGGCTGGCGCGCCCGTGACGATTGGAACATTCGCGAGGGTTTGGGTGACTCCATTGACAACGGCAATAGTGCCACTTGGCCCAAGGCTCAAGGTACTTCCGTCCACCGTTATGGCTGGTCCGCCCGGCTGCAAAGTTTGAGACCCAACAACGAATTGACCTTGCGGATTTGCTGTGACCGTATTTTGACCAACAGTAAGGACCGGAGCAACAGTAGGGTAGTTGTTGACCGCAACTGTAGTGCCGCCTACAACTAAACGTGTTCCACCGCCATCAGTCGGAACAACTACAGGAACGCCGTTGATATTAGTTGACTGGCCTCGTGTAAGTGTTTGTGTACCTATCACAACTACCGGGGGCGGCTGATTTTGATCTGTGGGCCTATCAGGAGCTGGGGTTGGCTGGATTGGGCGGACAGTGTATGTGTTGTCGCCTATTGTGACCACTGGGGGACGCTGATCATTTGGTTGGTTGTCTGGTTTGCTCGGGTCATTGGGCTTGTCTGGCTGAAGAATGTTCGGATCGGGGGTGGGCTGCGGGCCGTTGATGTCCTTGTTCGATACCCTCGGGTCGTCGGGGGTAGGTTGTGGCTTGGTCGTGTCCTGGCATCTGAGGCATCCCTGACGCGTGACGTGTGTAACTGTCGATGCGTATGTGGTCGACAGAAATGTTCCCGTAGTTCTGGTAAAGAGAGGCGGTGGTACCACGGTGGTGAACACTGGCTCCGTCGCGTCTGTTTTGGTTTCAGTGCCAGGCACTTCAGGAGTTGGGTGCGGCTTCAGTGTCCCCAAAGGCTGCGTACTTGGCGGCCTAGTACCGATGATGCCACGGGAAGGACGCGTAGTACATGTTGCAATGTTGGAGCCTTGGAACTGGGAGCGAATAGCAAGGTTTCCTTGAAGATATTGCACAATTGCCGACGGTAAAGGTATGGGTAAGTTCGTGACTGACGGTTCTGGTAGCGCTTTCGTATGCGTCTGGATGAAATACGACCAGTCTTCGGTGCGGGCGGGCGCCCAGTTCTTCAGGCTGGTTGGTGCAGCATCGCAGGTAATATATGTCTCCTGGATGAAAGAGTAATACGTGCTTTCGAATTGGTCGAGACCGCCCCACAGATTTTGATAGATAACATATGTCGGACCGGCATCAACTGTCAAGATGACACCCGGCGTGGGCTGGATCTGAAAGACGGGTGTGCTGTGTGTGATGGTCTGGTCATCACCCGATAATACTACAGTTTTAGTCTGGTTGACTGTCTTCCGTTCCGTTACGATGGTGTCTATGGTCGTACCATCGAGATAGGTGATGAACTCTGTCAGAATTGTTTCTGTGACAACGACGCTTGTCCACGGGTTTGATTCATCTTTAGGATCATAGAAGGTCGTTATCGGGTTGTACGCTTGAAGGACACACCCGGTGCAAGGTGTAGTAGCGTTTGCAGCATTAGCTTTTGACGAAGGTGTTATCAAGCGCGTTTGGTTGTCCTTGTTGAAGGATCTTGACAGGGTCATCAGATTCAGCGAAGGCCGTGATGTTATTCGAGTCGATGATGCGGGAGATGATGTTGTCCTAGGGATGCTAGAAGAAACCCCTACACTGCTTCCAGATGAGGAGTGCGAAGAAGCTGTCGGCGATCGCGAACTTGTGGACGACACCGAGACTGAAGATGCAGGCGATGAACTTGAGCCCGAGCCCAGCGATGGCGAGGACGATGAGGCAGATTTTGGGTTGGGCAGAGTCACGATGATGGGCGACGGCGCCGACTGTGCCCTGAGCCCATCCTGCGCAGATGATCTCGATGACGAGACTGCAACTGATGTTGAATTATCTGTCCATGTTAGTGAAGCTGGTGGCGCAGAAGTCGAAGCCGTACAATCTGAAGTGGTTAGCTTTTCGTTGCTGGACGTGCTCAGGGAGAACTCACTCTTGTCGGATGAGGAAGTGGCACCGCAGCCAGTCAGGAGCAGGGACGCGAGAAGTGTGACGCGCCTCATGGTCTCAACTCTCCATATAAACGAGCGACGAAACGAGAGTGAGTTGCAAATACTGCACCACGACACGAGAAAACGGCGAACAGGAACGAAGGTCAGGCCAAGGCAGCGGAACAACGCACGTTATCGAAGTCTGGACGGGCGCGCGATGGGAGCCCCCAGTGACTCGGCTAAGAATAGGGCGCTGTGCGACCCATGCACGCGTTTCCTCAGAGCAGCATGGCAGCCTCTGACGAACAACAGGGTACACACAGCCAATGGGGCTGGGCGAGTTGGGGAGCATTGTGGCCGTGCTGGCCGGGAGTAGCGATGCCCAGCGTAAGCACCAGCAGACGTCGTGCAGACCCGCAAGGAGTGGCCGCGCACTGGCTGCAACGCTATGCAGCGTCAATGTGCTGGCTTGGGTGCCTTGCAGGCCCGTCTGGAGCATGTTGAGGCTGTTGCGCCGAACTGCCTATGGGATCTGGTTCCACAGGGCTGAGATGCTGGAGGATCGCCATCCTAGCGTTCGGGAGCGCCATGGGCGGACATTGCCTGTTTGCAGCAAATGCGAAGAGATTACCTATCCAAGCGAGCGGACAGCAGCCTGTCAGACGGGCATCTCGACGAGATACTGCGATTGGGGGCGGGTTTCATGTTAGCGGCGACGAGACTCTCTGCCT
Organism: Paraphoma sp. B47-9; assembly: GCA_001748405.1. Taxonomy (NCBI): domain Eukaryota; kingdom Fungi; phylum Ascomycota; class Dothideomycetes; order Pleosporales; family Phaeosphaeriaceae; genus Paraphoma; species Paraphoma sp. B47-9. Next base: position 52,803 of record BCLK01000162.1, read on the forward strand.
GCTAGGAACCATGCAACCATGGGCAGTGCGGTCAAGTGTGTTTTCCGGTAGTTCAAGTCAGCGACAGGAGGCTGACAGCTGCGCATTCTATCGTGGGGCAGCCGACGATCGCTGCTTTCTCCCGCCATTGGCCCAATGTCGTCGACGCGCAATGCCGGCGTGCTGTCCAAGACGCCCCTACCGTGCATTCCTCGTATTCAGCTGGGCACGCTCCAGCTCACCAGCCACGCCCGCAGTCCAGTCGAATCATCTGCTGGCCATGGCCGACCGCCTGTCTGCTGGGCCCGTGGGTAGCATTGCCTGGGTTGGATTCCAGCAGGCGGCCAGCGCGCACGCGAACCGCACCCGGCAATCGTACCACTGCGAGGGAACCCCTCTGGACATTTTCTCCTGCTCGACAACGGCCCTGCCGAACACCTCTTCCCAGGCTGGCTCTGTGACGTGAGACTGCATATTCTCCGCTGCGTTGCTTGCGCCATGTGTGGACGTGCATCTGCTCCCTCGGAAATCGTCTTCTGACAGGCACCATTGCCTCATGTCCCGGCTGCATACCTCGCCCTCGTTCGCTCAACCACGCTCGCTGCACAATGAGGCTCGCTGCGCGAGCCACTGCCCCGGCGCCATACACGGTACCGCCGTCGCAAAAATTCGACGGCAATGACGGGAGCTGGAGCACCTTCAAGATCAGCGTGGGCACTCCAGGCCAGGATTTCCGCGTGCTCCCATCCACCAAGAGCGGAGTCACACAGCTGGTCGTACCCGATGGATGTCAGGCGGGCATCGACCCTTCGAACTGCGCGCAACTTCGAGGCGCAGAAATATTCAACAGCGCGCAAAACATTGGCTTCCAGGTCAACGTGTCGACGTCATGGTCATCGATAGGGCAATACGACGTGCAACTGGAGCAAAGCTTGAACTACACTGCCGCGGGGCTCTTTGGCTTCGACAGGGTGGCTCTTGGGCCAGCGGCTGAGAGCGCTTCGCTGTCGCTTGATCGCCAGGTTGTTGCTGGTGTTGCGGAACTGGACTACTGGATGGGCCTGCTTCCTCTCGGACAGGCAGACTCAAGTTTCTCTAGCTTGAGCCAGTCCATTGACTCTCTGCTCTACCAGCTGCGGAACAATACCAGAATACCCAGCCTGTCGTATGCCTACACAGCTGGCGCAAAGTACAGGCTGAAATCGGTGTTTGGAAGTCTGATACTCGGAGGCTACGACTCGACGCGTTTCCGGCCGAACACCAACGGGTTTTCCTTCACTTTCTCAACAGATCCCTCCAAGCTCCTTACAGTCGGCGTCGACAGCATCCTTGCCACGAACAGTTTGAAGGGGACATTCTCGCTGACCTCGGGCATACACATGTCCGTGATTGACTCAACCGTGCCCCACCTGTGGCTACCGACATCCATTTGCAGTCAGTTCGAGGACGCCTTTGGACTGACGTACGACCCGCAGACTGACCTGTATCTTGTCAACGACACGATCCACCAGCAACTTCTCTCGAGAAACCCCACCCTCACATTCAAACTGGTCAATTCTGCCCAGGACACCTCAATAAATTACACCAACATTCAACTACCCTATGCTGCATTTGACCTGCAAGCCTCGTATCCGTACTACCCCAACGCCACCAACTACTTCCCCATACGGCGCGCCGCAAACAGCTCACAATATGCGCTCGGAAGGACACTGCTACAAGAATCATATCTCATTGTAGACTATGAGAGGGCAAACTTCACCGTGGCTCAAGCAGTCTTCCCGGACCCGCTGCCTGCTGCCAATGTAGTCACCATCACCTCCGCCTCCAGTTCAAAGTCCACCCCGGACTCGAGCTCTGGTCTCGGGACTGGCGCCATTGTCGGCATTGCTGTCGGTGCTGCTGTTCTCCTTTTCTTTGCCATCTTCGCATTCTTCTTCTTCCGACGCCGCCGCACACGCAAACAAAGTTACGAGCTCGCCAACAATCAAATCTCCGACGCCGGCTCCGCACAGAATTTACACCATACAACACCAATGAAGTCACAAGGGCCATCCGAACTCAGTGGTACACCATTGACTGAACTAGCGTCGCCACATGTCACGCATTACCCAACTGAACAGAAGGCGCCGATAAGTGTCAACGATACACCAGCAGAGCTCCATGCCGAGTCGCGAACACCCATAACACCAAGGTGGCAGGAAGTGCACATGCCTTTGAGACCACCACGAAGTCCGTATGAAGTCGATGGGGAGAGCAGTGGAAGTCGCTCTGTTAGCCAGGTGCCAAGCGACGACGGGTATGCAAGTAATGAAGCAGGATTCCGGTCTGCTGTGTCGCCATTGACAGGGCAATTCCAGCACCGGTGACACGTCTGCCTCGATGCATAGTCCATGGCCGGCCACAGCCATACAGCTCGAGCATAATCTGCCGAAGCTCATAACATCTCGCTCCGCATCCTTGAAACGATACGATTCGATGGCTTGAAGTCCTTCCACTTTTAACTCTGGAAAATCTAGGTCCAACGAACGATATTTTGATCGACGTGGCGTTTCACCTGGAACCGCATTTTCTATCCTTTTGAGATACCACAATTATGCATGTACATACTTGCTTCACGAAACTGGGTCACACCTCACGCGCGGTGTGATATCCAGATGACGGGAAATATTATAGTTTGAATATAATACACTTATCTTAATTACTCAAAGCAGTACCGACACATTTGAATTGTGTTTTTGTGTTGCGTGTTTTGGACCGCACCTAGGAGAAAGCGTGGTACAAATAAAATCTCCAAGCGCATCCAATCCGTCAATCTCACAGTACAACGTAAAAACAATCTCACATCGCAACATCTTGGAACGAAACGACAAATGACCCCTCATATTCGTATCCGAACCATCAGTTTCGCATCCCTTCGTAAAATATGTACAAAATCAATAAACCAAAACCTTGCCTTTGAAAAGCCAAATGCAACCACGTGCCCAAATGCCAAAATCCAATCCAATACCCAGCCCAAAAAAAATCGCTAATCCAATCTCGTATCCATTGCCCTTTGCGAAACAGCTTTACTCTTTTCGAAACAGCGTTACGTTCTCGTCATGAGTGCACATGCACATGCACATGCCAGCACCCAACGTTCCACTGGTTCCGCATCTCCCCGCACTTCCGGATTCGCTCGATCCCGCCATGGGTGCAATGCGCTGCAACCAACGGCATTCACCGGTCCCGACAACCAATATATCGTACCTCGGCACGCACACACGCTCCGGCTTACAGCTTTGACGCCGCGGTGGGTGATCCGACCTGTTTGAGACGCGCGTTAGCGGGGTGTGTTCACATGAAAGATTGAAGTTAAGTTTGATGCAGATGTGACGCAAGCGGTGTGTGTATGTTTTGTAAAATCAATCAAGCTTTTTGTTTGCATTCTGTGCTGTGCTTACAAGCAGGCTAACCCAATGGTCTGGAGCCTGGTTTGGGTGGTATAATTTACAATAACACTGTTGAAAAAGGAGTAGGAAATGGGTTACATGTGACAGGATGCCGGGCTTAGAGTTTAGATGCGGATTTGGGGGTGGTTACATTTGTGATTTCGTTGTAGAGCAACCTGTGATTAATTGTCAGCATTCTATCACAATGAAGATAAGATGGGTGGTGACTTACGATGTCAAGAACTCGGCGTAGTCCTCGCCGGTGACTTGGCTCTCGAAGTACTTCTCCGCAAGATGGAACTTGTTGCCCTTGGGCGCCTTCTTGCTCAATTGCTGCGCTTGCTCGTGGAGTAGCTTCAGCGCATAGTCCTTGGTGACGGTCTTGCCCTCGGCTGTCTTGACGTTGTGTCGTGCCCATTGCCAGAGCTGGCTGCGCGACACCTCGGCGGTGGCCGCGTCCTCCATGAGGTAGTTGATTGGCACACAGCCGACGCCGCGGATCCAGGCTTCCATGTAGGCGAGGCCGATGTCGAGGTTCTTGCGGATGCCGTCCTCGGTGACCTTGCCGGGCACATTCATGTTGAGTAGGTCATTTGCGGTGATGTGTACTTCCTCGCGGCTTACGAACATCTGATTGGGCGTGGGCATGTGAGTGTTGAAGATTTCAGAGGCGATGGCAGCAAGTGCGGGATGGGCGACCCAGGTGCCGTCATGACCGGCGCGAACTTCTCGCAGCTTGTCGGCGCGGACCTTTGCCATGGCAGCGTCGTTTGCTTGCTGGTCGTTCTTGATGGGGATCTGAGCGGCCATGCCACCCATGGCGTGCACGCCTCGCTTGTGGCAGGTCTTGATGAGGAGCTTGACGTATGCGTCCATGAATGGGCTGGTCATGGTGACGGAGTCGCGGTCGGGGAGGATGAAGTTGGGGTTCTGGCGGAAGCGCTTGATGGTGCTGAAAATGTAGTCCCAGCGGCCGCAGTTGAGACCAGAGGAGTGGTCGCGGAGCTCGTAGATGATCTAAAAGTCGTTAGCTTGAGCTTGTTGCGGGATGGATCTCCATACCTCATCCATCTCGAATGCTGCGGTGATGGTCTCAATCAAGACAGTGCCGCGGATGGTGCCACGAGGCATGCCAATATAGTCCTGGGCCAGGTTGAAGACATCGTTCCACAGACGCGCCTCGAGATGCGACTCCATCTTGGGCAGGTAGAAGTATGGACCGGCGCCGCGCTTGACGAGCTCCTTGGCGTTGTTGAAGAAGTACAGACCAAAGTCGAAGAGACCACCCGAGATGGGCTCGCCGTCGACTGTGAAGTGCTTCTCCTCGAGATGCCAGCCTCGAGCACGGGCAATGAGTGTGGGTAGTGTTCGGTCGGTGCGGAGCTTGTACTCCTTCTCACCCTGCTTGAAGTCGACTTGTCGGCGAATCGCATCGTAGAGGTTGAGCTGGCCGTTGATCATGTTGTCCCATGTTGGTGCGGTTGAATCTTGGAATTGTTAGTATACAGTCGAATGGTTTTCGAACTTTCTGTGCTCACCTTCAAAGTCGGCCATATATGTCCAGACATCCGAGTTCAATGCATTAACGACCATCTTGCGGTCGGTCGGGCCAGTGATCTCCACTCGCCTGTCGACCAGGCCAGGCGCTGGTGGTGCGCCCTTCCATGTCGCGTTCTCGCGAATGTGTCTGGTCTCTGGCAGGAAATCAAGGAGATTGCCCTTGTCAAGCTCGGCTTGTCGGATCACACGGCGCTGCAAAAGAGCTTTCCGTCGCTCATTGAACGAGCGATGGAGGAGGGCGAGAAAGACGGCGGCATCTTTGCTGAGGATGTGCTTGTTCTTGGAGGTCAACTCGCCGAGGATGTTGACTTCGCGAAGAATGGAATCGGGACTGGCTGCCATTGTGCTGTGTGGAGAGTGCTTCAATGCAGGTGTGATGGATGCTCGGGTATGAGGTGTGAGGATGATGTATTCGAGCGGAGAAGTGCACTGGGCGGCCGGGAGTTATAACAAATCTGAAAGACGTCACCCATCTTGGACTGCCGAGGATCGCCTTTGAGGACGGGCGGACTGATGCAGGCTAGACCGCGCGCCGTGAATGGGGAGCTTGAACCCTAGCTCGGAGCAGTGGAGCTTCATGCTTCGTGCTTGTGACGATGCCAAGGAAAAGACGAATCCCCGCCCCAACTTCACTTGATCAGCGCAATCATCCGCGGTCGTTGCACAAAATTCTCAGTGCTTTGTAAAGCTCCTGGTGCTTGAATGCGTGAATTACTATTTAAAAATAATCATAAAGTCGGGATATTGAGGGCTGCCAAAGGCCACAGACGGCAAATCGCGGAGCTGGTGCTGCTCTTCTCTTCCGAGGCAGCGCCGCGCAGTTCATCGGCTATGGACTTTTACAAGGATGCTTTCGTAGCGTGGTTTGGCTATCATGCCATCACCTCAAACATAGCTGTGGTCACTCCGGCATGTAAGAAAACAACTCTTTGCTCAACATATATCTCGTGTATACCTTCAGCCTTGATTAACTCAATTTTCTCTATCAACTCTTCTACTCTATGGACATGTGTTCAACGACAATGTTATCGTCGAGTATGACGCTTCCTGGACCGATTGTGACAATTCACACTGTCACTGGCAACTTTTATCAGAAGAATGATGAGAGCAGTATCGGTCTTACGCTCAGGTTGCGTGCAGTTGCGTGCAGTATGGTAGTCGTGCCTCCTTCGTGGTGCCTTCTTCGTGGTGCTCGTTCCAACTAGATTGCCTCTCTGGGTTAGCGCGGTTCGCCGTGGGTGCTCTTTCCTCCCTCACCTAGGCAAGCCTTTGTCACTCCCGAAAAGACTCACTTCTCTCCAATTACCTCTCAAAACTCACTTCTCTCCAACGCTCCAACATCGTTGCGACGCACCGAGAACATAAGCCAACGATGTGTTTCATTAATCACAGGCCTTCAGACTATACTGACGAGCCTCCTTGGCCCGGACCAAGACCTGCCCCGCAACTGAGATGGGTTGTTCCTGTTGATGTTGTCGCTCTGGGCGCAGGCCTAGAGGCGTTTTCTCAGCAGTTACAACAAGTCAAGGCGCTGCGTCTTTGCCATCGCTTCGGAGATGGTACTCTGAGCTCACTTCCGCAAGAAATTCTCGACCAGATCATTAGTGAGATGTACCGCATTCAGAAGCTATCATGTCTGTCGGACTGGGACCAAAAATTTCGTTGCTTCCAGAGTAGATGCAATCGAGAGTACCATCTGCATCCCCATGCACTCACCACCGAGTACCTGTGGCACTCAAACTACGTTGAGCGCCAAGGTGGGGTCTTTGAAGGTGAAGCCCTCAATCCCGATGACTATACGGAAGAAGAGAAGAGAGAAATGGTTGAAGATCAGATTGAAGAAGACGGATATGAGTCCTGGGACGATAGTCTTGTACAGGGTCATTGGGATACCCAAGAAACTTGGCTAGACCTGCTCTGTCGTTGCAAGAAGCCGATAAACCGATCCAAAGCCAACATTCCGTTCCCAAAACTTGATGGGGTAAGTCATTGGTACTAAATGAAATGCTACACTTATTTCTAACTCCGGCACTCAGATTCTCCGCACACATTTCGGTCTCGATGTGGTCATTCTTCATGAATCCTTGTCAGACGAGCTGATTGCTTTTTTACCTGATAATTTCGGTCCAAGCATTGGAAGTTACTCCACAGCCTGTTTCTTAGCTCTCGCACCCAAGACGCAAGCTGTGGCATCGCTGGAGTATCGCACGACACCTGATGAAGAAGGACCATTCCTTCCTGAGGGCAACCACCTGGCCTATTACAAAGTTATCGATACATCCGCATTACATATTACTGAAAGCCAAAAGCTTCGCTTCGCACGAGCAATGAGGGAGCTTGACCTGAAGCCACATTTCCATCTGAGCGAGCTGGAGGAGTTCATCAAGCCTACCAATGACGACAAAGCATTCTGGGACATCTGCGATCGCAGAATTGAAGAATGTCCCAAGCCCACCAAAGCTAAGCGCAGAGACAAAAGGCGACTACTGAGGAAGTACCTCGACGAGAAGGAGGATGGTAAGTTATGAAGTCTCTTGATAGCGAGGACATGCAGGCTAATGTTTCGTTGCAGACGTCGCAAAACAGGACTGGCCACAACTCATGAATTTGGTCGACTCAGACGTTGTGTGTCCAGCATCTTCCTCTGGTTACTAATGAGAATATTCCCGGCTCACCATACCACTCGCTTCCAACAAGTAATGGCCATACATCAGACTTAACATTAAAATCATCTAATACTGACGTCTGCCGGGTGGGCATTACAATGACCGGGCATGACTGTAGGTAAAGCATCTGTCAGACAGTCAAACGCATCGAGCAATCATTTGGCCATGAAGCAATATGTAATTTATGCGTCGCATCTGATCAATTTTCGCTGTATCGACAGAGAGTCAAGGATACAATTAATATGAGGCAGCCAATAATTTCTCCATTCATTTCATTGAAGTAGTTATCAGCGCACCATGAGAATGTAGCCAAGACCACAGAACGAGCACACGCTCCACCACCTGTCTATCCTAAAGCCAACGCTCAAAGCGGCTCAAGGTGCATGACGAAGATTGTTTCCTGTTCGAAATTTCTGTTGTTCAATCGAGAAGGGAAACCTGGAGAAGCGAGAGATGAGCAGGAACCATCATCTGCGCCTCAGCCAGATTCCAATGAGTCTGCGCAAACCCATCGGTTGCATAGATCATCTCTCTCGACACATGGCACAACTCCTGGCCAGAGCCCTTATATTTACGACAGCCATTCTCTACAAAGTCTCTCTCCTGCTGGGCATCTGCGCCGCACATCAACTGCACAGCCAGACTCGGCCCATTCTGTAATGAGAACAGTCGTCTCTGGCCGGCAGGAAGCGCAATCGAAGTCCGCTCCAGACTCTAGAATTAAAACGCTGCTCGCTCAACGGTGGGTAATATCTTCTCTGACCTTGTTTGAACTCACGCTGATGCGAGTCGCAGCTTAACGCATTCAAGACTAGCTAGGGTAACGACCTATTCAGCATCCGCGATGTCACCAATATCGAAGACGACGAGCACGACAGTACAATCAGCGTTCATGATTAAGACCTACCTGACAACACGACTTTACGCAATGCCGCGACCATCTCCCCCGAAGCTGAGATGCTCCCAGAAGACCCGACTTTTCCGTGCCCTCAATGCAACGAGCTACTAAGCTACGAGACTGTAGCTGAGCATGTCGACACATGCTCTTTCAATGAAGAGCCTGTGCAGTATCCGCCGTCCTCAACGATGCCACCACCTCCGCCCCCAGATATGATAAAGCCACTGCCATTAATTAGGACAGTACCACAACTGCCGCCTCCGCAAGCGCCAACTACATCACCACAAGACAAAGCCAAGACTAAGAAGACATTCAAACAATGCACCCAGGACGAACGAGACCTTCTCAAGAATGCACACGTCAATTCCGGCAGCAAAATTCCAAATACCCAAAGCATGTCTATCCTAGCGACGACTCTCGACAGAACCCTTCCATCTATACAAGCCTGGTACTATTCTAACATCGAAAGATTAGCTGCGGACCATGTGGAGTCTGCTGTCAACGAACTAGATCCCGCTTCTGCGAATGCAGATTTAGTGGCTGCACGCAACATAGCCCGTGAAAAGAAGGCAGATGGTTCACGTGGCAGAACTATACTAAACCGCAAAATGGGAGTAAACTTTACTCTGCGCCAGGTCATGCAGGGCAGCTGGGAATGGGGTGAAGTATTACTACACAAATTCCGACCGCTACTTCCGTCTGAGACTTGTGCGCCCCGCTTCAGCGACACCGCGCAACCTACGCTCGTCCACATTTTTGACAGCGTTCCGGTGATAGAAGCTAAAGCCAGCCACGACCTAAAGAAGCTTGTCCTCGCCGCTGCCACCGACCATGTTGCAAATCCCGACATCCCCGTGAGTTTCGCACGCCTTCTCAACATGAACCCAACACCAAGACAGGTCATTGACGACATCTACGAGCTTATTGGCAATGATGCATCCCAACATCTACGGCCTGTGATCGAGCACATGATGTGGCTGCCGCGGAGTGGGCTCATCATGTTGGACCCCGTATATATGCATGGCAATGTGCATCCTCGCATTGATCATGCACTAAAGCCAGCATGGGAGAAGCTTGTTGCAACAGAAACCCAAGATGGCATCTCAGGAGACATGCTAGTCGTACCATTTGGCTCAGCCGAGTCGGCGTTGATGATCGCGCTACATTACCCGCCTCAAGACTTTACAGGCCACGGAATATATCCACACGTGGGTATTAAGACGATCTATCGCATGTCTGCTCGCAAAATTCGGAGCCCTCGATCTGTCAACGCCGTGTCATTCCGCTGTTCGCACGTATGGTGTTTCAAACACGTCGTATATGAGACAGCGTGGAGGAGTTCAGTAGTGCGAGAAACTTGGGTGTGAAAGCTGGACGCATGTGGAGATATTCAGGAATGTTTGAACCAAGTTTACGTGTTGCAGGAATGGTGCTCAGGTGCAACATCAAACTCCTGCGTGATAATGAGCACATGAATGCCCGACTACATGCGAATTGCGATGACCGAAGTTTTGTGTTCACCTTTAACGCCTTGACGCTACAGGTCTTTTATAATTATGCATATATCTAATGGGATAGAAGACCTTGACGGTACCAATGCCGGGGTCTTGAATTTAGGTAGATAAACATTCTAGCTAAATTGATCGATGTACCAAGTAGAAGAAATACCCATTCACTCATACTTCGATGACTTCATTAATAGCTAAGCAGGAGGTAAGACTAGCATCAGATCTCACGTTATAGCGATTGTTGTCCGTTCTAGCAGACATACCTGTTATGCACTGCTGATGCAGATTCTTCATGTGATTCGTTGTCGTGATTCAAATTATGGGCTAAGCAGGACAAGCCCATGATCGCAGAGTGCAAGTTTGTATTACTCCTCAATGTATCTGAATGCTCAATTGTTGATGGCGCAGGAGCTCAGGCATCTCGGTCTCGTGTGGATACTTGCCAGTGGACATGAACCAATCGAACATGAAAGCAAGCCGCAGATAAAATGCCGGTTGGCACATTACTAGATCGCTCCATTGACCCATGCGTTCTTCGCGAGGTCTGAGCTCGGACGAGCCTGAAGATTGCGTGACAGATTGTTGAGATGCCACTCCGTGGCCGACACTCTCAAGACCAACTAAAAGTCGCTGTTCCTGGTTTTCTATTTTGAGACGATTGGCGAGGGCAGACATGGCTCCCAACACCAAATCAGTCCCAGCGTATGACTTCTGAAGCCTTTTCATGATAATCTTGTAGTCGTTGAGAGTCCTCAGCTTGGACAAAGGCAATTGACCTGAGGCATGTAATTTGGTGTCTAGAACATGCAGGAGGTAAGGAAATGCGGCATACGCAACACTAGTGTGAGATTAGTATTGTAGGAACTTAGTGCTTGCGATACGTACATGCTGATAGGTAGGTATTGAAGCAAGTCACTTTGTAAAAGATCAACTAAAATGGTCGTGACCTCTTGGGCAGTATCTTGTAATTTATTCTTGCATGCCACAATGCTTGCGAGCCACGAGGCACCAGGACGCGAGGACGTTATTGTGCAATATAATGCGTAGTGATGAAGTGCCATTTTCCCCGTACTGATGGGAGAGGGTCAGTATAATCCCAACAGAATTGCCCAACGAACACTCACTGGAAATAGATGTTGTTCATCTGAATGTACAGGTGTAGTGACTTGTCAGCCTCATCCAAAAGCTCTAGCCGTTCAAAGATTGACCGCGATTTTTCGCGCCAATGGTCAAGGAAGGCCATGCACTTGTCCGCCTCCTTCAGACCGCGACGGGCCTCACTCTCCGATTCTGGAACCATGGGGCCTTTTCGTGGCACGACCAGCATCAAAACGTCCGTGAGCACGATTGCCAACTGACACATTTGCTCCGTGATCAATGCCAGATTCTGTTTGATACTGGTCCTGCAAAAGTATGATTCATTTACATCGCTGACAAGGTCGGCGACTATCAAAGGGGGAAGAGATAGGTCGAAGTCGTCTGAAGTGATGAACAGCGGCCGATGTAGACCGAGCGACAAGATTCGATCTCTGAAGATGCACGACCACCACAGTCGTTTCAATCTTCGCCTGTGCGCAACAGAATGCCGTAGTTCTTCGTAGGAATGTGCTTGCACTTCTCGTGCGGCCTGGATAGCCATTGCTAGCCAATATGAATTGGACCCTATTTGGTCAGTTGTTGTGTGATGATAGCTCAGCATGAGCAGTCCACACGCTGATACGATAGGGTCGCCTGGGACAGTATTTTGGTACAATGTCTATTATCGTGAGTAGATTGTCCAGCCTCTTGGTGCCGTCATTGTCAACAAAGACGCACATACCTTGGCTGCGCGATAGAATCTGTCTCGAGCTTGTCGGGTTGTGCCAAGCTTCAAGCGTCGAATCACATCATCAGACACGAACTACACGGGGCTGTTAGCGACTCCTTGGCCATCAAACTTCTTTGCGGCTGTAAAACTGTACGTACAGTTGACGAAGCATACAGCATTCCCTGCAACAAAAAGAGCGATATGCCCTTCCGTTCTTGTGCGCCTCTTTGAGTACATTGACAGTAAGCACTCATGAATTCGCCCTCGTCCAGAACGGGGACGTTTGGATGGACATGCAGAAAATATTGTCGTACGAATTCATCCAGTATTGTAGGCCCCGGTAGAACGAAACAATGCATTGCTTCCATAAAAATCTCCAACTCCAGAGAGGCAACCTGTGAAGCATGCAACTCAACGAACGAATAGTGGGTATATGGCACGAATGGTTTTGACGGGAGCTGAGAAACATCCCATTGCGAAGAATCGGTCGTACCGGCTTTTGGACAAGTACTATCCGGACCGGATTCATCCAGTGCAGTAAGCATTTTCATAGACAACGCCGTCGACTCCGTCCCATGAGCAAACGAGTTCTCTATTGCCTCAGGAAAGGCGGAATCCTGAGGCCTAGACACTTTCAAGCTGGGGCAATTTGCTGAGAGAGGAGCCATGTCTGCGAAGTCGAACATAGAGCCTCCAGAGCAAAGTGCTGTCTCTGCGAGGCTCAACCAGGCGTTCAAGTCCAAATGGTCCATGTTAGCCTGGTCTGCGGAGGCGATTTGGTTGCTGGCAGTTGATGTGATACTTGTTTCCTCATTGGTCCTGGCAGGCGGGTCTTCGTGGACCGAGGCGGTAGCGGCAGCCTTTGCTCTTTGAACATTGCTGCCAGCAACATTATCGTTAGTCATACAGTATGCACTGCGACACGAAGTGGACGTGCACACATACTACCGTTTTGGTCGGGTCTTGATCGAACATGTAATCTCGTCTGTTGAACAGTTGGTGCATGGCTGCCCACGCAAGGCTACGTCGCAGCGCACCTTACGCGTTCTGCAAGTGAGACATGCCACTGCTGCGCGTCTCTTAGTCCGCGTGCGGGGCTCGGGACTGAGTGAGTGGGTTTGTGCCTCGTGTTGGTGCTGATTGTGCTGCTGCTGTTGCGGAAGTTCCGCACTGATGGATTCCGCGTCCATGATTGTGTTCATATCGCCAATGTCAATTGCAAACGTCCACCGAAAGTATGCGGGGAATCCGGCATTCTCGGGTGTGGGGTACGAAGTATAGCTTGGCGATCTGCACACCCTAGCGATTTTGATAACTAATCTTTCCCTACATAAAATTTCGTCTCTTCAATAACATATTACGATTGGAAGGATATTATACATTTCTCTATCTAAAGCCACGATGTGAGAATTGTGAACATCAGAAGATACAGCCTGGTTCCACGGCGCGCTGCCTATCACTAGTTATATTGCAATATCGGCATTACCCATAGCTCTACTTGTCTTATCAGGTGAGCAATAGCTCGATTGGCCTAACGCAAAACCATCTGCATCGAAAATACTGTGAGTTCCTTACAAATAGCTAGTCAACTTGGATGTACCCATATCGTGCAAGTGTTGAAGTACAAGGGCAGTCTAGCCTTCGACTAGACTATGTCTGGAAGCAGCCTACATTGGACAGGCCCTGCAAAATACACTAAGACGCCTCAGGCTATAGCTGGTAGATTAATGAGGGTTGGTGGTGCAGTGACTTCGCGTACAGATGCAAACCACTCCAGTGGCGTTTGATCCAAGAGATTTCTACCGAGGGCGAAATTTAGTGGCTACGAGTCAGAAACCCAAGCCGATGGTGTTTAAGATTGCACCGAGATCGAGATGGGAAGGCTTTCCTGCTGGGAAAGGTTCACAGACCCCGACTCTTCTAGCATACGGAAAGGCCCGATTTCGGCGATTCAAGGACCTTGCCCGAGGGATCGTGTTGCGTACTTCGACCATGATGAACACATTAATGTCGAGATTTCAGGCGGTAATCTCCAGAAACTGACGTCTTTCGACATGCTAAAGTTGTTGTCAGAAGATAAATTGGAGAGCTGAGTACAATTTCTCACATTGAGCTTGGGTAGCGTGCGATTGAGAAAGCGATCTTTTGGCTCAGCTTCTTCGATGCCTACTGTGCGCGTATTCATATACCTACTCCGTGAGACTATTAATCCCCCTCTCCGTTCCATGAGCGGGGTTGGGCGGAGTGAGACAGGTGGACGAGTCATTACCAGTTCTGTCCCGCCAACATTTCCGGTTCTGCCTCGGGTCCACGCAGTAGGTCAGGGCCACCTCGTAGGCCTCTGGCGAAGGTATAAGTAACTAGTTAAATATGTATGGAGATGTGAACGATGCAAAAAGTGGTTTCTTCTCAACTCTTTTAGACTTTTCATCTCCAAAGTAGCTTTGCCTTCTGCAAGATCGCAAGAACTACCATGTCGAAAAGTTACCCTGCCCTGGTAGCTTATGAGCCCAATCCAAAACCCAACTGGAAGGTCGAAACCGTCAAAGTCATCCGTTCTCCCAATGAGAAAGAGCTGAAGATCCGCATGGTCGCTACTGGGATATGCCATACCGATATCGTCTTGGCAGGCATTTCGGGCCCGCCGGGACTGGAATTTCCCCGAATATTCGGCCACGAAGGAGCAGGCATCGTGGAAGAAGTCGGCGCCGGGGTAACCGCTGCCAAAGTTGGAGATCCTGTCTTGCTGTCGTACAAATTCTGCGGAAAATGCGAGTTGTGTGTTGATCATCAGGAGCTTTACTGTTTAAAGTGGAATGAATTGAACATTTTATCCGTTCCTGGAGTCTTCGAGAACGAGAAAGGTCAAACATTGGGCGCAGGATTCTTTCAACAATCAAGTTTTGCTGGCGCGAGCATCGTCAATGAGGGAGCTGTTGTCAACGTCAAGGATTTGCTAAGAGATCCGGAAGAGCTGAAGTTGCTGGCACCGCTAGGCTGCGGCTTTCTGACAGGATCTGGAGCCATGTTAAACGTCGCAAGACCTACAACCAACGACGTTGTTATGGTGCTTGGAATGGGAGGTGTGGGTCTGGCTGCTCTTATGACAGCCCACATGTTAGGCTGCAAAACTATCATCGCGGTAGACCGAGTTGCGTCACGTCTCGACATGGCTAAAGAGCTTGGAGCTACGATTTTACTCAACACGAACGTGCCAGGATACGATCTTACAGCAGAAGCCCGCAGAGCAGTAGGAGAACGTCGTATAACCCACGTAATAGACACAACCGCGCACCCAGCCGTGATTGCCGCCGCTCTCGCGGCACTAGGAAAGCGAGGCCGTTTCATTCAGCTCGGGGCTCCGGGACTTGACGCAGAGTTGAAGATTGCTTTCTCGGATTTCTTCACAAACGGCAAGACTTTTGAGAATGTTTACCTTGGTAATACCACTGGGCAAGAACAAATTCCAAAGATGATCCAATGGTATCACGAGGGCAAGTTTCCTATTGATAAACTTGTTCAGTATTTTCCTGCCAAAGATGCGTTGCTGGGACTGCATGGTATGGAATTGGGTACGGCTATTAAACCAGTTATTGTATGGTGAAATCATACTGTTGTAAGTAGAAATAGACCAATTAGATAACAATAGTAGCCTCGAGTAGACCAAGCATTTTACGATATCCACGCGTTCACTCACTTTATGCTCTTAGTGTTTGGTTCCGCCCGGAAAAATATTACTAGCATTACTCATTCTATTATCATCTGATCTATAGTCGTGCATACCTCTCATGCTCTAGTATCAACGCATCTCCACAGATATTCAAATCTCATCCCCTCGCCTCCCCATCATTTTCTCTCAATTCAACTTCCTCCTCCATATCCCACACCTTCACGCCCGCAATCCATGTCTGCAACACCTCACCCACCTCACTCAGCACCGTCAAATCCGCTCTCCTACCCTCCTTCAACAGGCCTCTCCCACCCTCGCCATCGATTCCCATAAGCCCCGCTACATTCTCCGTCACCGTGCCCACCGCCTCCGCGATGCCACATCCACTCCACTCCATCAAGTTCCTCACACTTTGTTGCAGCGGTATACATCCGCCGATCAACGTATCCGTCCCTGCAATCGTCGCGCGGTCCCCGGCTTTGGTTTGCTCGAACGGAATTTGTGCGTGCCCGGGATATGTACCGTCCGGTAACGACGCGAGTTCGATGCTATCTGTGATGGTGATTGCGCGTTTTGGATTCGCGCGATGGAGTAATGAGACTGTCGAAGGATGTAAATGCTGCCCGTCGGCAATTACTGTATAATAAGGCGTCGGCGGCTGATGCATCCTCGGTAACGAAATCAATCCTGCTAACCCTGGCGCTCGCGATCCAAAACTCGGCATCGCATTCAGTGTGTGCGTAAGACACGTTGCACCCGCATACAACCCGGCAAGACCGTCTTCGTAAGTCGCCGTGGAGTGGCCCATAGACACTCTGATGTTTTGGGCAGCAAGGTCTTTGATGAGGAAGGGAGCGCCGGAGAGTTCGGGTGCGAGGGTGACGAGCTTAATGGTGTTTTGGAGATTAGTGGAGCCGTAAATGGAGATGGGGTCGGCGTCGCAGGTTTGGAAGAGGGAGGCGTTGTGGGCGCCTTTTTTAGTAGGGTGGAGGTAGGGTCCTTCAACGTGGGCGCCGAGGAGGGAGGCAGAGTTGGGTATTGCGCGGGGTGTGAGAGTTGGGAGGATCTGGAGTGTGTTAGTAGTCATTCGTGTTTGGATAATATGAGATTTATTGACTGCTGCCCTGTTCCTCTGCGCGATCTGGAAGATTCGAGCGAGTCCAGAGACACATGTTGCGGCATCACCCACTTGGACGAGAAATGGCATCTGACCTTTTGGAATTTATCACTCTTTACTGTGGGTATTGTAGCATAGAAGCCAGTGACGCCCTGTGTAGCATAGTACCTTGCTATGCCATCTACCTTTCTCGAATAGCTCTTCTCATCGTCGAAATGCGTAAAGTGAAATCCGTTGGCGCCATTAGTATGCAATTCGAGAAACCCAGGTGCGATAATGCTGTCCTCCAAATCTATCGCCTCACCCCCGATGTACCCTTCTCTTTTCAAGATAAGCCCAGTCTCGTCAGATATCACGAGATGGTCTTCGACAAGCTCGCCGTTGAGAATATAGCGACAGTTTGTGAAGAGAGTGAACCAGCCCGACATGATCAATGCACGAAGCCCAGGGCTTGGGAGCGGGAATCTCCTTGGTAGGTCCGTGGGAGTTGCGATGGTGGTTCGTCCCAAGTCAGGCTAGACGAAGTGGCCCCGCGGCGCGCGTGCGACGCCATTGGTCAATGCGCGATGGCCTACGTCAGTGTCAGAAAGATCACAGCATGGATTCTCGATGTGCAGGCCAGGATTATTTGATGCGACGCAGCCACAGTGGATATGCGGCAGCTACGAAGCTGCTTGTCGAGCGAAAGCAGGAGCTGAAGTCGGTGCGTCCGTTCGCATTTGGTATCGTGGCGCCCATCCTAGTGTGAATGGGAAGCACCGCAGCGCGTGTATGACGTATTTGTGCCGCGTCGCACATCCCCGCGAGCTTCTTTGAAGAGGGCTGTTTTCCCTGCTTTGGTGTGCTGTGCGGAGACGCTTCCGCTTTGCTTGAATTCTTCTCAACCCCTCTTCTCTCTCACGCGCTCATCCTCAATTGCATACCATTGAGGTTTGCGAGAAGCTCACCGACCCTTGAGCACTCACAGAGCCGGAGCATCGCCCATCATGGCGACCCAGCAGCAGAAGGCCCCTGGCGGCCACTATTCCGGGCACAACCCAATTCCGACGGTGAAGCAGTTTGTCGAGAATCTGGACAAGGACAAGAAAGAACGCGACCGCCAACTCGATGAGCAAGCAGCGGCCGAGGGGAAGGGGAAGACGTCGGGACAAAAGGCCACCACCGCCAGCGGGGCTCAGCCGCACAAAATGCAAAAGAGGTCGGTAGAAGGCACAGAAAAGACAGTCACAGATCCGACGACGGGCAATCAGGTGACCATCTCCGATGTGGACAAGTCGATGATGAGCGAGGTGGAGAATCCACACATTGTGGTGCCAAACGCAAACCTGGACAAAGATACGGTATGCAAAATACACAACGGGACCTGAAACTTGAGACTAACATGGCCAAGCCGATCAAGACAGATCCCCACCAGTCGCTCGAAGACTACAAATACAACCAAGACGTCACCGCACCGCCCGATCCAGTCGCCGAGGGAACCACTTCCGACGTGCCCATCCACGGCGAGAAGACGAATGTTCTTTTCCACCCGACACCGTCTGTCAGCTATGAGCCGACTTTTGCAGCTCTGGAGAAGCGCGCAGGCTTTCTCTGCATTGGAATACTGGTAACCACAATCGTCGTGGGCAAGATGTTTGGAGGCGCACTCAAGGGCCTGATCCCACTGGGCATGTGCTTATCTTCCGGCGTCTGGCTGTGGATGAAAGAAGTCGTGCGAAGCGGCAGGGAGGTCGAGTGGCATAGCGAGCAGACTCGTGGACAAATGGTACGCATATCATCAAGGTGCATGAGAATCTACTAACAGCACACCAGGCCACTCTCAACTTGCTCCCGGAATCGGTCGAATGGATGAACACATTGCTTGCCATCGTCTGGGGCTTAATCAACCCCGACATGTTCCAGGGTGTGGCGGACATGCTCGAGGACATCATGCAAGCATCCGTACCAGGCATAATCGAGAACGTCCGAGTGGCAGAGATCAACCAGGGTAGCAACCCAATACGCATCCTCAGTCTCCGAGCCCTGCCGGATGCGCACATGGGCGACATGAAGAAAGCAATTCATGAGGAGAATAAGAAGACCAAGGACCCTCAAGAGGCGGCCGCGGACGAGGAGGGAGGTGATTACTACAACCTTGAGGTGTCTTTCGCCTACCACGCGAAACCCAGTGGAAAGCGCGCTTCTGACAAGGCTCGAAACATGCACATGCAGCTCGTTTTCTATCTCGGGATTAAGGGTCTCTTTGGTGTACCGCTGCCTATTTTCGTGGAACTACAAGGTTTGGTTGGCACTGTACGACTTCGCATGGCTATGACGCCGGAGCCACCCTTCCTCAAGACCTTGACCTTCACGCTCATGGGCGCACCGCAAGTCACCGCTGGCTGCATACCCATGGTCGAGAAGGGTGTCAACATCTTGAATCTGCCATTGATCAGCAACTTTGTCAACTACGCCATCAAGGCCGCAGCAAGCAGTAAGTTTATGCAATCGCTGGATCTAGGCTGAAACACTGACCAAGTTAGTGTATGTGGCTCCCAAATCTATGTCCATTGATATGAGGGCAATTCTTCAAGGCGACTCTATTCAAAAGGATACCGAAGCTCTCGGTGTTCTCTGGATCCGTATCCACCGTGCAACTGGGCTGAGCAAGCAGGATCGACGTGGCTCCAAGCACGGCGGAAGCGATCCATACATTACTTTGGCCTTCTCTAAGTATGGCAAGCCAATGTACTGCACTCGTGTTATCACCGACGACCTCAACCCAATCTGGGAGGAGACTGCTGCTTTGCTTGTTGGTCCAGAATTGATCAAGGCCGACGAAAACCTGAGTGTTGAACTCTGGGATTCTGATAGACACACCTCAGATGACATCGTTGGCAAGGTCGAACTGTCCATGCAGAAGATGATTCAGCACCCTGGAAAGATGTACCCGCAGGTATCGAAACTGGCAGGAATGGACGCCGAAAGCGAGATGCCAGGCGAACTCCACTGGGAGGTTGGCTATTTCAGCAAGCCCCAGTTCCGAAAAGAGATGCGTACCGATGGCAAGAACAAGGCGCTGCCAGATCAACTCAAGGACGACACCAGGCTGCAGGACGAGAAGGGTGTCATCAACAGCGAGGAGGACGATGCTGTTATGCACACTCCGCCGGACCCGCTCTGGCCCAGTGGCGTTTGCAGTGTGGTTGTTCATCAGATCGTCAACCTCGAACTGGAGAATATCAAGGGCACCACTGGTAACTTCAAGGGCCGTGAGTACGAACCCGCCAAGCCGTATGGTGAAGCAAAGGAAGAGACCGGTGGCGAGCTACCGACCAGCTACTGCACTATCTTGTACAACGACGAGCTCGTATACCGCACCCGATCCAAGGCAGTGTCATCTCAGCCTATTTTCAACGCAGGTACGGAGCGTTTCATCCGCGACTGGCGTTCGGCCATCATCACCGTCACAGTTCGCGATCAGCGAAACCGCGAACACGATCCCATCCTTGGTGTTGTCCCACTTAAGCTGTCAGATATACTCGAGACTTCGTCGCAAGTCACGCGTTGGTACCCCTTGGACGGCGGTATTGGCTTTGGCCGCATCCGTATCTCGCTTCTTTTCCGCAGCATCGAGACACGTCTGCCTCCTAACATGCTTGGATGGGATGTTGGCACATTTGAGTTCCGCTCTGAACGAATTCTTGCGACTGGTTACCAGCACGCACCGAAGCTCCGCATGCGAACTGGAGGGTCCACTGGAAAGCTAGGCAGAACTCATGCCCATAAGCTTAACGAGGGTGATGGTTACTACTTCGATCTGACTGAACATGATGGACAAAACAACGTTCGCCTTCCGGTCAAACATCGATACAGGTCGCCCATCGTCTTCGAGTTCCATATTGCCAACAAGCGCAAGGCTGATGCTTATGCGGTCATCTGGCTTCAGCACTTCATCGACAACGAGGATACCGACATCAACATTCCCATCTGGACTACACAGCATCCAGCTCGTATCACACAGAACTATATCACCGAAGACAACTGCGCAAAGGAACCCGGTCTCGAAGACCTCAAGGAAGTTGGCCGACTTCAATTCCGGGCCAGATTCAAGGCTGGCACCGACGAGTCACACGAGGCTTTCGTCTCAGACAACAACTCTCGCGAGACCTATGAGACTTGGGAAGCATGTCTTACAGAAGGCGTCCGCAACCGCAAGGTGGAGAAGGAGCTTCCAGAGCGCGTCAAGCAACTTCACGAAGAGTCGCTCACTGCCGGTCGTGACATCCTCAAGAACGCAGACGAAGAAGAGAAGCGGAAATGGCTCGCAAAAGACGGTCAAGACTGGTCTGGCGCATTCGGTGATGACCCCAAAGCATACCTCAACACCAAAGGTCAAAAGCGACGCGAGCCCGGTGTCGACGAGCCACTCCACGATCGCTACCACCCATCGGACAACGAGGACAATGACGACAGCACCAACAGCACAGACTCTTCCTCCGACCTCGGCATCGAAGACGCAGAGACAGCCGGCAGCGCCTCAGTTGCATCTGGCGGCATCAAGCACCAGCCTACAGATCTCTCGCCTGACGCCGATCCTCGCGCTTCGCAGGCGACTGATCGCACCGACACGACCGCGACGACAAACGGATCGACACAGTCGAGCAAGGACTACAAGAAGCAGAACAAACGCACCGAAGAGCGCAAACATCGCGGCTTGATGCAGTGGAAACCCGCGCGCAATGCACGCTTCGCGAAGAACGAGGCCAAGATCGGGCTGTCGAAACTTAAGAAGAAGGTCACGGGTGGATTGGATGGCAGACAGCCGGGCGTGGAGACTGGTATGTGTTTTCTTCGTCATCGTGTAGCGTGTACGACATGCTAACTTGGATACAGAAACTGGAACGTAGAGATCTTCGTATTGAAGCGACGTTGCTGCCACGCGCGCACCGTTGGATCTAAAAGAACAATGAGGATCAGAGGAAGTAGGCTTGACGAGCATGAAGAAAACGACCTTCACGGCAATAAAAACGAGCGTGGTGTTCATGGGATAGTGTATGGATTTGATGGAGGCGAGTCACTGCATTCACGGGCGAAGTTTGGAGTTGGGGGACTGGGTAATGCGCACATGATGATATGCAAGTATACATAATTTCAATTCAATTCAATTCAAACAAAGTAAGCAACGATCCTTGATAGCAAAGACTCGCTGCGTTGAATCGGGGCTTGTGAGGCGGCTCAGCTACGAGGCCATGCACCAGCACCCACAGCCGCTGTTCGCGACTGTCTAATCAGTCTGAGCACGGAAATGACACGCCCCTACATTGAGAACGACCATGCCTTTGCTCCTGCAGTTGTAGTATAACTCGACGCGCCAGTGTGTTCTATACGCCATTGTGATTGCCCACCAGTGACGCAGGAGGTCGGACGTGATCAGACATCAAAATCCTCGGGCTCCAATGCGCAAGAAGCAGTATATTCCGTGATGCTGAGAGCGTCTTGCCTGGATAGATAGTCCGATAACTTAACGACGTGATGGGCTCGGTGTAAGACGGGTGAAAGATGGTGGGACGGTCGCTGGGTGGTATGAGGTTTCGATGGACGGTGTTGAAGAGGCTGTCAGAGGTTGAACAGAGAGTGTGTATGCGTGGCCGTGGTCGTCGATACAATTTGCGAGCGAACGAGTGTTGTGTAGGAGAGGGTTGTTTACTGTAGCTCGTCATTCGAAATATACTATCGACACTGCGCAATGATTAAGAAACGATGCAAATATATCAAGTTGTGGGAGTCGTGAATGATGCTGTTCATGCAGTTCAGTGTACTGGGTCGCGTTGAGAGGACGGTGGAAGTCGTATTGATGGAGAGTGCCAATCTGATAGTTTCTCATATAGTGGGGTTGCGATCGCCATTCTGAGTCGGCAGGATTTACTTATGATGCGGCTGAAGTGTTTTGTTCGGTCCGTTTTGGATCATTGCGAAGGATCTTGTCGGGTGGAGTGTATGCCTCGTCATCGGCGCATTCTGTGCTCGTGAGCTCGACATGTATGTGTAGCTTGTATTGATGATACATCGGCAATCGTACTTGATGTTCATTTGATGTATCGTTGGCGGGAATGGTGCTTCGTGATGCATGGGCTCGATGTATGTGCGGTTGGGCCTCTGCTCGACAGTGACTGCCGTTGACGTATGTCAAGCGACCTTGCTTTGAACATGATTGATCAGCATGTCTGGAACTGAACGGCTGCGTCGTTGAGATGCCGTGGGAGAATTGACTGTGTCCTGCTGAGAAGACATATGCTTGCACTCAGTGTTCACCAATGGACGGCATACCCATATCATGGCCTACCATCTACGAAGCATCCCCTTGCTGTGAAAAACGACGTAGCTTGAGCGGATATGTTCCGCAGTGCTTGCTGCCCTCGAATCCGCTTACAGCGCAAATGCACGTAGATGCAGAGCGAAGTGTTCGAGGGAGGTTCGGTTCCTCCACTGATTACAAACCCCGTCGTAGGTGGTCGCACCCTGACACCAACAGCCGTCAATCCTACCCTTCGCAATACTGCCTTGAATGAGCGTGTCTCGTGGGTCATCTTCCTCCCGATGGTCTCGTACCAGGGCGGTGATGGGACACGAGTGTCGAAGCACACACGGGTGGTCGCGCATCGAAGCGGCATCAAGCCCAGCATCGACATAGTAGCAGCCTACCATAATGGAGATATAAGCGCCGTACTTTGCATATGCACTGCGATCAGGAGTGCTAACGATGGTGTAAGTGTCGTGGTCGCATCGGAAAGCATAATTGCTGTCTAGTCAGTCGGGCATCATGCAAGAAAGCTCGGTTGATCTGCCTCGTCATCTAGGCCCAGCCTGGGTAAAGCTCGCCCACTTTTGTTGACTCGAGGGCTTCTTTTCGGGCATTGCTGTCCACTGATTTTCGCCCTCGAGTCCAGCGTTGTGGTTCGTGAAGCCAGGCTTCGCTTGAGTCGGCGCTTATAGCGGCACAGCTCGGATGTTTAGTACAACCGGTTTGCGGAGGTGCCTTGCTGATGATTCGGTCCGTGGGCTGATTCTGTGCTACGGTGGTTTCGGGCATGGATCATCGACGCCCATGTTGACTGTGCCGCGCGCTTAGCGATCCTGCATATTTTCCTCATCCGTAACAGCCTCGCCGTGAAAAGGGTCGCTCAACGGTCGATCTGCGAGATGAGATGCATGTAATATTTCGTTTCAAACACCACTGCTGTGCCATTTTTTTCTGAAGCGTTCGGATAGGCGGAATTCAAGGGCAGTGCGGCCGTTTGGCAGCTGGTCACGATGACCCGTCGAAGAAAGAGCGCCTTGGCTTGCAACTTCCTCGCATTCGGTCAAGCACGACCCAGCGGTATGGGACCTAAGGAGAGGGCGTGTAACGCATGAACATCGAGGCCGCGATCAGCTGGGGGAAATCGGGAAGGTGGTCCGAGATAGCGAGCCGTGAATGGCTTCATCGTGATTAGCCCATGGCCCCCCGAGCTGCAAGGTAGTCTGTGGTTGAGGGCTGTTGACGTGTCTGGACGCGGGAAAATCGCGTCTCGGCGGTTGAGGTGCATATGCATGGACGCCGTGACGCTTCCTGCCAGCCCTGCATGTGTTGACACGCATCGCATTCTAGTCACATGCTTCCAAGCTGACTTCAAAGGGCGTTGAGATACGCGCAGAGAGTTTGTCTGTCATGGCTCTCGACTTAGCACTGTCAACTTGGGCACTCACAACTCGTGCAGTGCGATGATGTATTTGGTCAGTTAGGTTGTTACAGCGTGCGCGCTCTGTCAACAAGTGAGCGACCGTTTTATCGAATCGACATTCGTGGTGGAAGTCCAGGAACAAACACCAAGAATTGCCGTGGGAGCTATGTCGGGCGTTTCCCGGACGCCTTTGTCATGGGGCCCGCTCTTCAGCGTCTCGAAAATCTAGGTGCATTTCTCTAGCGAGCCCTGATGTGCATGAGGCTGCCTCAGGCCACAGGAACGACCAGTCACATTTTCGACGGAGCCAGGCAGTGCCAGTAGCACATCGAATACTGTTGTCGGCCATGTCCGAGCATCAGCAACCCCCAAAGCGTCAGTGCAGATGCGGGACGTAGTGGCGCGATCAAATGCACAAGTCACGATCGGGTTTCGAATTGCGGGACAGAGAGTTGCGAGCACTTCCAACCTACATTGCTGACTCGCTGGTATCACATCCGTTTGGTCAAAGCCTGCTAGTAAGATATGGATCAACTGACGAAATGGTCCCACGCAGTCAAACACGGGTAGCTCTGCAGCTCCACAGATCAGCTAGGTGACTTCGCGTAGAGCATGGATGTGTTCTAACCATGCGTGTAAAGTCTTGCCATACCGTCACAGCCTAACCCACACTGGTGATTACTGGCGAGCTTTGACTTGTCCCTCTTTGGTCAAGCCAGCGACCCTGCGAATCTGTTTGCCTCACTTCAATTCAGCGTCAGTGATTGTTTTATGGTGGGTTGCTCCAGATGGATGATCAGGAGTTCGTGCTCAGCGGACACTCCATGGCAGGTCCTGTTGGCCGAACAAGAGCAAATGATGATGGGGCAGAGACCTGCTGATGCAAAGCGCTTTGCCGGTGGTCGCATGGCCAGCTCATGCTGAACGAAGCTGTCTTTTGCGTTATCTACGGCTGTTAGCACACACTGTCTGCATTGGTAGATGATACGGCGCAGCAGTAATAACGGCCTCCGGAACGGTCCACAGCGTGAGACGGCACTTGCAGTGTCAGGCTTGATGATTTGGACCTCTGTGCGCAACGAATGGGGGCTTGCTACCGACCACGACACAGTGATCACCCTGAGTGGAGGGGTGGAGGGCCGATGTTGGACACATCTAACTTGGCGCAATGCTGGTCATGCTGTCCAGCACCCTGGACGTTGCTCGGTCGATTGCCACTTCATTCAAGATGGTGTTGTCCACATCACTCGGGTGTTCGAGTGCAAGGCAGCCTGAAATTGCGCTGTTGCAAAGATCGGAAGCTAAATACTTACCCGAACATGACAGTCGATGAGGACCAAGTGCGAAGATTAGGACTATTAGGCTGAGGGAACTTTGTCTGCAGGTTCTGCTGCATTCCGGCCACTTCCCGCAGCGCCCTTGCCGGAGGTGGTGCGCCACCTTCCCTCCGCTTTTGCTCCAGGAACGCGGGATGAGTTCATCAACGCCGGGTCCGGTGCCGCGTGAATCGAGTCGCATATGCAATGGCACAACTAGGAGGGCAGAGTCAAGGAAGCACTTGTGATTATGAGGGCCGACAAGGAATTGGAGGAAGAGTGAGGACCTGACGTCACGCATTCCTCGTGGCAGGAGCAATTCAGCCCTAGTAGCACAACGGCCAGATCATCTCATTTGAAGCGCATACGTAGAAAGACCTGGGCTTGACACCATGCGTGTACTAGAGAATGTAGTTGTTATTCCTGGGCTCTAAATAACGTTTGAGCAAGCTCGGTCCGACATCTACATAGGTTGCCTTGCGGCTAGATCTGAGAATGCTTAAAGAATCAAACAACCCCCATATAACAGACTTTGGGCTTTATGACTCTCGAAAGTTGAGGCCAACGCTGACAGAAAACCTCCCAAGAACTGGAACCTGCGAGCCGTCCACGAAGGCGTTCGGACGGACAAAGCTCTTCGGCTCGATGCTAACGGGATTGGTTCTGGTTCTGGCTCTGATTTTGGCTGCGGGGTGCGCTCTGGTGTGTTGTTTAGCGGGAGTTGAAATCATGGAACCTTTGTTGACTGACAAGACAGTTCGAGCATACCCTCCCATTGATGTCGACAAGTCCATGAGAGTGTCCGGTATAATATTGGTTTGCGCAAGCAAACTTGCCATATGCACCACCCGCTGCTCCAGTACTCCTTCCGCCCGAAGGCCCCCGTCCTTGTTGGCCGTTTGCTCCGGTTGATGTCGACATGGTGATGGAAGATTCGAAGAGGAGTGGAGTTGAGGAAAAATTTGTCGATCGTAAGTGGCAGGATGTAGGAACTAAGTCTGTAGGAACTGTGTTGATGTTGATGAACTCTACAGCGGAAGGGCATGTGTGCTTTATAATTCTGTTAGTCGTTGCCTTTGACCTTAATAGCGACCTACTTCACGAAATGTTTCCGCGCCTCAATTTACGGATGACGAGATGAGAAAACGGTTGTTAGGCAAACTGGCCTCGTTGGACGGACCGAGCTGTCACATTGCATTTCGCTGGGCCGACCCTCATCCTCACGGGGCTCGCTAGGCACTCTGGTGAAAGGTGTTCAGCGACGCCACACGGAGCGACGCCTCACGAAGCCTGTGGATCGTCTAGGTTACGACGCTCCGTGACCGCGCCTCCGCCACATCCGCTACTGTACAAAGCGTTGAATGCCATACGCTTTGGGAAAGAAGCCTCTAGCGTCCAGAGCATGGGACGGAATGGCGTACGCCAATCCTTTGTCTGGCGCTACAAGGCTGAGTTCGCGGCATAGCTGCCGCGAGCCCACTGAGTACTTGGCCTCTACCTTACTCTTCGCTCGGAAGCTCTTTGTGCGGAACAGCGAGACTGATCTACCATTGCCTGAGTTCTATCGGGTCGCTCAGTGTGAGCCAAGTGCTGAAATACCCAGGCAGAATCATTGATACGTTTGACTATTGGGACTGGTCGACTAATCCGCCTCTTGAGGCACAGTGCGATAAAAGACTCGAGTGCAGGCACAAGAGTACCGCGAAAGCTAACGCCGTGCAGTCAAGTGGCCCGAGGATACCGCTCTACCTACCTCTGCATACCCTGCGAGCCATGTCAAGGATGTCTCACAACGAGCCCAACATTGCAATATTCAAGGCTCGGCAGTCCGGAAGAATGCTTCCATGGGATGGCACCTATATTTGAGCTGGTCGGTAATAGCTCCCTTCACCCTCGTTTGTTCCCTCCTGACTCATACAGTATCCAGCGTGATCCCGCCACCGTTTTCAGCGTCGAAAAACTCGTCATCCTCGCTATCAGTCTCACGTCGCTGGCCTTCGAGGATATTCACTGCCCTCCAGGCAGCGATTGTCTCAGCGTTAAGCTTTTCCAACCCTGTCACCACGTCACCGACCTTGCTGCCACCAACATAGACCTGGCAGGCGTAGTCGCGTCGGCTACCATCGTCGGACTCTTTCCCATCCTGCACACGAGTATATCGCACATCCTTCTCGACTGCGAGATGCCCCAGGCGCTCTTTCGGGTGCAGGCAATCGACGCTGTCACGGAGGATACGCTCGAGACAGCCAAGAATCCCCAGTCGGCGTACAAATACTTCGCAGGCGTCAATGTCTCCGTGGCTATCGATGAAGACAGCGCCAATGACACTCTCCACGATGTCGGACAAGGCTTTGGGAGCGGAAGTGAGGGCAAACAGGTGCCATGGGTATCTCGCGTCATTTTGTAGCGCAGAGATGACTTGATCCCTGACCTGTTGGTGCCGCTGTGATGCTATATCTCGGCTTCTGATGATCCCGTGTCCTCCAGATCGAAGGTATTGCCACAGCGCTCTGTGCTCATAGCCGCGCTGCTTCGTCGTTTTATCGGTCACTTCCTCTGTGACCGTCGTTTCGAACATTCGAAATGCGAGAAAAGAGGCGTTGACTGTTGCTGTTCTTATTGCGTGCATGGTTTGATGTGACAAGGGAGGCTCGTGAGCAAAGAGTCGCTTCGACACGATGTAATCTAGCACCGCATCCCCGAGGAATTCTAGTCGTTGGTAAGAAGAGAAAACATGCGGACCGCTGAAGGATGGATGTGTCAAGGCGTCCAAGAGCAAGGTGCTTTTGCCGAAGGTGCGGCCTATTAGTTGTTCTACAGTACCGAAATTGGTGGGCGTGACGTCTGCTGGAGCTGATTCGTACAGAAGAGTAACGGCAGAAGAAACAGTAGTCCAGTTCTCCGCCGGTAGCAGTGTCTGTATGCATCTGAATGCCATGTCAAAACCTCCCGCGACGTATGACACACCGATGAGTGACTCTATAATGTCCGCAATAAGCTTTGATGATCGCTCAACCTTTTTGTCTGGCGTAGTAGATGCGAGGAGGTCGCTGATATATCTTGGTGTCCACTTCGCGCCGGTGAAACGTTTTGTAATGACAAACACATCCACGCCTGCTGCCAAAGCAGCTCGTGCAAGAAAGCCGTTACTAACAATCCTGCCCTTCTTCTCTGTGAGGTAACTTTCCGGAGCTATAAGATTGTCGCCCATCAGATGGATGGTGGCGATGTATTTCAGCACGCAGTCTCCGAGAAATTCCAGACGTTGGTAATTGTCCTTCTCCTCAGCGGCAGAAGAAGTCAGGGCTTGAACCAAGAGCGGACCATGGATAGTGCCAAAACCTACGGAACGCAAGATCGTGGTTCGGAGCGTCTCTGCAATAATGGAAAGTTCAATCTTGTGCAGAATAGATGGTAGAAGCAGAGCAGATATGGACAGAGCTGCGGGAACGGCGTCCACAACACAGTTCGACACTGGTATCTCCTCGATCTTGGTATAAGCTTGCGCTGTATCAGCGGCCTCGATCGGCATATGTAGAAAGTCTCGCCGTTTAGGGAATCGAGTAGCTCGTAGGACTTGTGAACCCAGTGTCGGACCATCCTCCTGCGTTGAGATCGATCGCGCAATGTACTTCCGGAGATCGCCTTGTTGCGTGACTAGCCCCCATTTCGATACATCGTGACGTCCTTTGGCGAGAAGTTCTGTGGCTGAATAAGAGCCCGCCGTCCAGTCAGGACTCAGAGCCCCGCTCGAGGCTCGGCCTTGGGAGTCGCAAGGACACAGTAGCCACGGGAAATCGCTCTGATCTTCCTTCATTCTGCCTCGAAAGACAGAATACAGAATCGTGAAAGTGATCGACCTTAACATTGTGATCTTAGTGTTGCTTAGATTTACCGCCGGCAAGCATGAGCTAGCGACAGTAAAGTGTGTTGTCTCATTCCAGTAGAGAGTGACGTTCGAAATCGTAGGTAGCGAGACAGGTAGGAAAAGTAAGAGATGAGTCACATCTACAGACGACGCTTGGATGGTCAACTTTACGCAGTGGTAGAGACCGGAGTGAGCCTGCTGCTGGTGGATGATATCTGGCCACACATCCATGCTCGGAAGCACTTTCACCAGTGCAGGTGTGTGGTCAGGAATGTGGAGTTCCGAAGGTGTGCCATGAGCTTCCCGAGCGGCTGGCAGCAAGTTATTGTTCACCAATCCAGCCATGTACAAAGCCTTGTATGCTTCAAATGCAGCGTCTTTTTTTGCCATACGCTCAGTCAACCAAGCCTTTGAGCTGGTTGCTTTTCTCACCGAGGGGTCGACCAGAAGAGGCAGCGTTACAGTCGCGGTGACTGTCTCGGATTCGCTATAAGTAAAGTCAAATTGTGGGCGGGTGTCAATGAACGGGCCAGAAGCGAGCAGCGCACAAAAGTGGGACAAGTGTTGAGAGGCGTTGTCGAGTGTTAGTAGTGCGCTAGAAAAGGTGGTCAGCAGTTGGCTGGCGGTTCTTCTCGCAGACCGCAAACGCTCTGCGGGGGTAACTCAACGAGTAAAGGCAGGTTGCACTACTTACCCGGTCATTGGCACTTCAAAGAAGCGTTCACCGCATTCATCTCGAAGCTCCCTTTCTTCTGCTAATTTGATCTCTCGCATATCGTCAAGATAAGCGGCTTTCATTTCGTCTTCGAGAGATTGCCACGATTCTGGCGATTTTGCTGAGCCGCGATCAGGGATGAAGATGAAGAACTGAGATTGCATCTTCCTAGCCCTGCCGCGTCGCTGCACAAAGCTTTTGAGGTTCGTAGGCTGCTCAAAGCAGATAACTAAATGACAGCTGGAAATGTCGATACCTTCTTCTAGCACGCTCGTAGCGATTATGAGGTTTATCCTGCCTCCGCGAAACTCCTCTAGAGTAGATTCCTGATTTCTTGGCTCTGCAAGAGTAGCAATATTCGCTTTGCGTTTGCTGGACTGCGATGTTCCGACGAAAGTACCGACACAAAACAAATCCTTCGTCTGTGGATGTGACACAAGAATCTCTGCGAGAGCGGCGACCCACACCCGTTGCTGAACGAAGACAAGCCCAGTGAAGTCAGGGGTCTTGATGGCCACTCTGACCAAAAGCTCGACTAATTTGTCCACCTTCGACGAAAGACGATCCAGGGACATCATTATTGGTGCAACAGAACCATCATCATGAGAGGCGACTTGTGATAGTATATTCAGTAGATGGCGTTTCTCGTTGACGGACCATTCAAGGAGCTGAGAGTCGGCAGCACGTACCATGTCCTGGTACTGTGCTATACATTGCCGGACGTACCTGGAAAAAGAAGAGACGGCATTAGTGTTTCTGTCATAAACACGAAAAAGAGAAAAATCGCTCACCATTCCATGACGGATACTCCAAGCTCATCAGCTATAGCTTCGGCTTTAGCAACGAGCGACTTCAGCTGATCTCTACAATATGTCTTGCCACTCACGAATACCTTCGAGACCTTCATACTCACATCGTGTCCTTGCTGCTGCTGATTTATAAGGTCCACGACGTATGGGTCTCGTCTGAGGTCGTAACTGTGGAGAGCATTTTGGAGAGTGAAAAGGCATCCCTCTGATGGTACTATTCCGGGTTCCTTCGAGTAGTTCACTTGAACGAGCTCGGGCTGGTGGACGAAACGCATGAGCTCCGTTCGATTTAGCTTAGGTGTCTTGGCTGTAGCACAGAGATTGCGCTCAATTTGACTTGAGAATTTAGTTTCATTCGCGACATCGTGTCACTAGATCCTTACCTCAGGTCCTCTGAAGTCGCCTTTGCCCTCATGACCGGGCTGGCACTCAGACCAAGGATTTTGGGAACATGCTCGCCAGGTCGACCGAGTCGAGGCATGTAAAATTCGGACATGATCCGATGGGCTGGATGGTTCAGAGTGCAGTGGTGGGCTTCGTCTGTAATTAGCTCAAACACCAAATATTTCCGTTGACACTGACCCTCATCAAATACTAGCAGAGCTAATCCACTCATTTTGACAAACGCATGCGTCAGCGCGTCAAGCAGTACTTGATGCGTCGACAGAACGATACGAACATTGAGCAGTACAGCATCCCACACGCTCTGGTCAGTCCAGTGGTCAACGCCGTCGCCGCCACTCAGGACTTGCATGCCATAGCCCGGCAAGTTCGACTTGAAGACTTCATATTGCTGCTCGCACAAAGTGACCGTTGGGGCTAGGAACCATACCAGCTTATTTGAAAATGAGTTCTGAGTCAAAAGGAGGACCAAAGGCAATCCGCACCTGGTTTGGTTGACAAATCTCTAACTCGGTGCGAGCTCGTTCAATAGCGCTGAGATCATCAGTATAGTACCGATGAATCAAGTCGGAGGCATTACACATGAGTCTTACCGCTACCTGTATCCATCACGCACACAATGTTGGATTTCAGGCTCTCCTCCACCATCTCAGCTTGATATGAACGCAGGCGATACGGTTCTTCCGGCAAATCTGCCATGACGGGTTGGCTCTCGCCAGACAGCGAATACAGTATTGCGATGGATCCAGATACACACCGGCGTCATGAGCGACGTCGTGAGGAGGTGGGGGTTATTGAACTGCAACAAGCTTGGGAGGTCCAAGTTGAGAGAAAAGGGCGCTAACTGGATCTGGATGTGGGAATGCTGTGTTTGGGGCAGGTCCGCCTTGCGCAGGGCGCAGCGCTTAACAATATCACTTGTGCGTTTCAAGTTTCAGATTGGAACCAAAATGAATTGTTCACAGGCGTTTAATAGTTCATTTTCGTTAATGCTACAGGCGCGACAGAGTCCGCAGGCTCTGAATCTGCCTTGGACAGCCATGGTGTGCCGTTCTAACAGTGCCTCGTCCTGCAAAGCCAAGATGCAGCCGTCAGCCCTTGTGCATTCGACCTCATTCACTCGCTATTCTTTACAGGTTCGTCAGGTAGTCCTCGACCTCTGAAGGGCTCAGCTTCCTGAATCGTGGGCCTACTGCGCCCTCGACACCCTCAACCCCAAGTAACCTTTCCTCTGGGGGGCCGACGATGCCGATCTCGACTGTCTCTCCGTTCATCTCGCCCTCTATCGTCTCTTTGAGGGTGAGAAGAGCAATGTGGATGGCGTCTTCCAGCTCCAAGCCCTCGGTGTACCTCTTCTCCAAGAATGTTTTCGCACTCGTCGCGCTCTTTCCGATCGCCGTGGCTTTCCAAGGGAAGTAACTGCCGCTGGGATCGACTTGATACAAGCTAGGTCCGCCCTTGAGGATGCCGCCGGTCTTGCCACTGACCTTCTTCTTCTCCTCGCTAGTCTGCTCCTCGCTCTTGCCCTCTGCTTCCGGCTCGATACCGTCGTCCCACCCTGCGATCAACAGGCTGACTCCGTAAGGCCGTACACCACCCGACTGTGTGGCCTCTTGCATCACGCGCGCTACATCTTGGACTAATATCCTGGTTGGTGGATACTCGTTGTAGATGCGCTTGTAGCCGGTATGTGATACCTTGCGGGCTTTGTCGACGAGCACGCGGTAGTCGGGGCCCATGCCTGAGTAGACCATGCCGATGTTGGGTGTTATGAGGCTGATTTTCGATGACGATTGCGAGTCGATGAGCGGTGACGAGGATTTCTTTTCGGTCGCGAGAACGATGCCATTTGTAGCTGATCAAACTTGTCAGCCAGCTTCTTATGCCTGCCTGCCTCTGTTGCAGCCACATACCTTTGATACCCAGCGAAGTAACGCCTTGATTGACCGCATTCAGAGCATACTCTAGGGCGACATTAGTCTGCGAACAGCATTTCGCACGTATTTTGGGCCGCTGTACCTATTTGCACCAGCTTTCCGCTATGTTCTGTTAGCAAACAAATGCGAGGGAGTGGGGGAAGCGCTGTTTACCTGGGGGAGAAAGTGGTGAGCGAGAACGAGTATCTATCAGCCATGATGCGCTATGAGAGATCCGACAAGGTAAGGAGAAGGATCTGGGCAAATGTCGAGGGGGGATGGGTGTAGCGGGGTGGCAGACGTGGGTATCGAAGCTGTTCAGTTGGAGCTTGTAGCTCCAGGCAATCGATTGACGCGGCGGCGAACGGGCGCCAAGACTCGGCGCCGGCGATACCCACCTTCCGAGATCTGGTCTGGATCTTTGCGCCTTTCCACGAGCCCTCTTTGACCGAACCTTCTCGTCCACACTCTTGCTGCGTCTGCCACCGTGTCTTCAATCGCACTCGTAAAGTTGCAAGGCTGTGTCGGCAGTAGATCCGCGTAGCCGAACCGCTTAAGATGACTCCCTTCCCCGCAGCTTCTTGATTGATCACATCATCGTCCCTTGTATCCATGCTTTCTTCTGGGTAAGAGTCGAAGCTACCTACCTTTGATCGCGCTTTCCTCGGTCAACATCTTCACGCCATGTCGTATTCTTCCGGTTTTCAAGCGCCAGGCAGCTGGGATTGGCCAGACGATCTACCCAAAAGCGAGTCGTCGCGCGAAGAATCATCTACAACATCATCGTCCCCGCCACAACACCCACCTGGTACCTCTTCTGCTAGGGAATCCGCACCTCCTCGAGCGGAGCCCCGATCCGGACGCACGCATTGGCCGCCTCGGCAATGTAGAATCTGCTTGGAGACTGTTCAGCCAACTTTCAATGCGGCATCCGACAGTTTGCCAGGCTTTTTGCAATCGCCAGGTGTGGTCTATCAAGATGAAAATGGCCGCTTGATCCGACCGTGCATGTGCAAGGGCTCTTCCAAGTATGTGCACGACGCTTGTCTTCAGGCGTGGCGGCACGCCGACCCCAGTTACGGCCGGAGGAACTACTGGCAATGTCCTACCTGCGGCTTCAAGTATCGTCTTGCGCGTCTTGGGGCCGGGCGCTTCGTTGGCAGTATCGGTAAGTTGCAAGTGTCCTATCCACGTCACAGGTGGGATATCTGACAGCTCGTGTAGCTGCCCAAATAAGCCTGACTATACTCATACTGTTTCTGCTGATCTTCTTTCTTGGATTCGTAGCTGATCCTATCATTGGTCTATACGTTGACCCGTGGAGCTATATGCCATGGAACAGTTGGTCGAAGCCAAGCTACGGCTACTATTATGAAGACGATGAGCCGTATACATGGTACGAGCACTTTGCGAAGGGCTTCGCCAGCATGGGTGTGCTTGGATTCCTCAAAGTCCTTCTAGCTAGCCCGTTCTCCTACTTCAGGATTGGGGGAGGAGGAGGTAGAGGCAGGACCGGTCGAGACCGCGTCGAACAAGTTAGTTGGATCATCATCTTGATTGGTGTGGGGACTTTCTTAGCAGTATGTTGTCCGAGACTTGCACTTTTATATCCCTTGCTGATAACAATAAGGCAGTATACAAAGGTGTACGTGCATGGAGTCGACGAACTCTCGAACGCGCAGGCGAAAGAGTCATGGACGTCCAAAATGACGACGATGACGATGAGTAGCTGCATCATTTGTGTGAACGAACAACAGTTTACCTACGCAAGCAACCATGATGATTGTACTGCGCTTTTGTGGCCTGCACAAAAAAATCACGCACATTCTTAAATTGCCACAAGTTATTCCTCAATACCGTGTCAATTAGTCTACGTGCGAAGATCGAACAGCCCACGATCTCCATTTCGACATCGTACGTCTTGTACAGTCGATCTTTGGACCCTGGTGCTCCTGCCTCTGGCACTCATTCTTCTCGGTCTAGTCTGCTCCCAGAGCAACACTGTGTGGCCTGAACGAGAAGCTGCCAGTGGTACAAACTCAGTATATCCTTCGCTTCTCATGTGTGTTTGTGTGCACATTCATCCGACACCACAGCATACCCTGGCCTTGAGCAGAATGTTACTCACATCCAGATTCTCGCCTCGTTCATCCCCGAATTTTTGGAGACACGGGAAGACACAAAAGAGAAACTCATTCCCAGCCACTTTTGCATCGTCGTCCATGTCGTCATCCAGATCATTGATAGAGTCCATTGTATGCTTGTCGAAGGCAGGATCCGCACCATCGATGCTGCGGAAGAAGAGCACTTGATATCGCGCCTTCTGCTGAGCAAGCGTACGCTGAAGATCAGCCGCTGTGCTCAGTATTCCCAGCAAGGTTAATTGTGCATTTGGTGAAATGCCGACCGATGTTAGAGTACCAAGTAAGTCTGTAATGTCGCCTGCAATTTTCTGCAGCGCTTTATTCTTCTCCTCATGCACGAGTTCTGCAGCTTTGCTATGATCAATTGCGCGGATAGTCGCCCGTCTCCATTCGGTATACTCCACGCCGGTGTCCTGTATGCTTTCTGCAAAGACCCTTGCTGCAGCAAGAGGACCAGATGCAGATAGTCCAAGAACGATCGGTTCGTCCAAGATTTGCATGATTGCATGCGATACGAGCGCCTGGAAGAGCGCCAGCCTGTCTGGCTTCTCAATGGCTTCGTAAGCCGGCGTGAGTGATCTGAGCGCGTTCACGGTCTCAGCTGGCAGCTCTCCAATCTCCAGCTTTGATCGCCTGTAGTTTGAAATGACCCATTCTCGAATGCGATTAGCGAGCTGCGTGAACGATTCAACGAGTTCTCTGTCTGTGGCTTGGGAGTCGGAGCGCGTCAGCGAGGAGATGCTGGACTTGAGCGAAAGCAGCTGTTGAAGGCGTTCTTGCGATTCCTTCTCTGAGGCATGCAGCCGGGACCGGAGATGATTCCATTCGGCGTCGCCGTGTAGCGAGGCTCGTTCGAGGCTGTTGCGATGCTCTATACTCTGCAGGACTAATTGATCTTGCAAATGAGTGAGCTGGATTCGTAGCGCATGATTTTGTTCAATGATATCGTCATGCTGATTTGGTGGTCCACGAGAATTCAGAATCGAAAGGTCCTCCTGGCTTTGCTCTGCGCTTGACGTGGTAGCGCCTTCCTCTTCGTCATGTTGATTGTGCCCTTGTTTCTCCGCAACCTGCTCCCGAATCTCACCATCCGCAAGTTGGTCACTGTGCACATTGCTTTTTAGGTTCACTAATTGCTCTCGCAATAGTGCTTGCTCTTCTTTAGCAAAAGCCAGAGCTCTTTCGAGCTCCGCGACACGATCCGCCATCCTCACATCAACCCCAGAGGCTTCGGCACTTTGCTGAAGGTCGTTATGAAGATCAACATCATGCAGCGGCATCGGTGTGTCCTTTGCGACGGCAGGTCCATCGCCGCTCTTGCGCCTTAGGATATCGTTCAGGGCGTGTCTGCGACGGGGCGCTTCATCTTTCCTCGCGCTTGTGGCAGCTACCGCAGCCTTCGGGGGCGAGCTAATAGTACCTGAAATAGGTTTGGCTGTTTTGGAGAGTAATCTGCCTCCACGCTTGACACTGAGTCGGCTTGAGATGTCTGAACAGGTCAATCTTCTAGCACCCAATCGGCGGCGAAACCAAGGAACGGCAAGGCTTACCAGAGGACTTCCTCTCTCCGGTCATAGTCGTAATCGAACGTTCCGAGATCACCGTGTCACGTCGAAATCCATCATGGCCTTTGCACCAACATACACCAAAGCGATTGTACGACCGGCTTCGAATGTTGTCCAGCACCCAACGCGAAGGATGGATGACATGCCCGAGCTGCGGGGCTGACACCTGCATGATACGAGCACGGGAGGCTGATGATCGTCGCAACTGCAGCTAGCTGGCCGCCTTTCAGGCTTCACTTTACAAGCACCTTCGGCGGGTGCCTAACGCATTCAATGTTACTCAGGCAGATACATCGATGACCTCGACGTCCCTCCCGTGCTTTCGCATTAGCATCTCCATGCCCTTCGAGCTCGAATCGCTGGTTACAGCCCCGCGTCTGGACCCCACGCGACACCACACTGCGGCGCGTCGTTCTTCTTCATGAGCACCAATTCTGTGCAGCAACTCGACTTGCGCATCATGAACAGCTCATTGCCTATACGGGGGAGCAATGTGCCGTACGCGTTCAGCACGAACGGTAGTGGGAACATTGCGACCAGCGTCAGCAGTACTTTGCCGACCGCACCGCAAGATAGGCTAATTGTGGGTGTCGACTTTGGCACCACATACAGTGGTGCGTAGATACTGCCTTGAAAGCGTCATGGTTAAGTAGGAGCTAATGTAGAGCAGGAGTCGCGGCCGTCTACAGCGCAACACCAGATGACATTGACATCATCAAAACCTGGCCTGGCGGAAATGGTTCGTACTGCCACGATTGTCAATGACGAGAACACGGCTGAAGTCTAGCAGGAATCACGTCAGACAAGGTCCCTACAGAAATTGGGTACACCGAAGTTGCCCCGTCTAACGGCTCTACGTCCTCACTCGAAACTTCTACGAAGCCAGCGCAAACCATAAAATGGGGATTCCAATTCAAGCCAGAGGAGACGAGACTTAGGTGCATAAAGCTCTTCCTAGATAGGAATCAGAAGCTACCGCATTTCGTATCGCCGCTCGAGACGGCCGCCCAACTTCGAAAGTTTGAGAAGACCGTGATGGAGGCTGTGTCCGACTATTTGGCGCAAATATACAAGCATACAATGGAGACTTTGACGAGACGCTATGGCGAAACATTCATGAGCTTGACGAAAGTACAGTTCGTGTTAACGGTACCAGCAGTCTGGTCAGACTCGGCAAAGGATGCGACCTTGAAAGCTGCAGAACAAGCGGGGATGGGCAAGCGTCATGAGCTGCAGCTTATCTCTGAGCCTGAAGCTGCAGCCGTCTACACATTGAAGGCAATTCAGCCAAACCATTTGGCGATAGGTGACAACTTTGTTGTTTGTGACGCGGGTAAGTTTTCCATCACACGATGTGCATTTTGACTCGGAATTGACCTACTCTAGGCGGTGGCACCGTTGATCTGATCGCGTACAAGATCACCCAGCTCAATCCTCTGCGCGTGGAAGAAAGTGCCGTCGGTACTGGCGGTCTTTGTGGCTCCGCATTCCTGAACTATCGCTTCGAAGACCATGTCAAGCGCCGGATCGGCACTGAACGCTATAATTGGATGCGCGAAAAGAAGCAAAAGACTTGGAACATGGGTCTGAAGTACTTTGAAGAGTTCGTAAAGCGCAACTTCAACGAGGAAGAACATGCAGAGGTGAACGTGCCGTTCCCCGGCTTACCCGACGATGAAGAAGCAGGGCTGGACTCTGGCTTCTTGATCATGAGCGCGGAACAGGTCAAGGAGATATTCGATCCTGTGGTAGAAGAAGTCATCAACCTTGTTGAAGGTCAAGTACAGACAATTCGACACAAAGGTGGTCTTGTGTGTGGAATTGTCCTTGTTGGTGGCTTTGGACAGAGCAACTATCTTTACAGCAGGATGAAGTCGCACTTCAACAGCGCACCGCCTCCGCCATACACAGAAAGGCCGACTCATGCCATTGCGCTGAGTGCATCAACGTCTGTCGAGATATATCATCCCATACATGCCTGGACTGCGGTCGTAAGAGGAGCAGTGTTGAGAGGGTTGGAGGGCAGCATGGTCGTGAGTCGACGAAGTCGTTGGCACTACGGAACGAGCTATGCTACTGTGTTCGACGAGGCGAAACATCCAATATCTGATAGATACTGGAGCCCACTGTGGGAGAGGTGGATGGTTTCGGATCGGATGCAGTGGCATATCGCGAAGGTGTGTTTCTCTGCACATTACTTTGACCCATGCTGACGTCTACCAGGGAGCACAAGTGTCCGAGTCAACACCAATATCTTTTCACTATACGCGCAATTTTCGCCCCGGCCAATCACTCATAGTCGAGGATGATCTCATTGCATGCGATGCGGAAACCGCACCGGACTCCTTCCGGAAAGGACTTATCAACGTGTGTACATTGACGACGGACTTGAACACAGTACCCAAAAGCTTGTTCACGCGCTTAACGACAACAAAGGGCGTCGAGTTTGACAACCTTGACTTCACGCTAGACATGCGGATAGAAAGTGCCGGACTGGTCTTTGAACTTAAGGTTGATGGCGTGAGATATGGTAGTGTGGAAGCGAAGTTCCACTAAGCACAGCAGCAAAGAAATGAAATAAAATCTAAGCACACATCCCGAGGAAAGCCGTGAGATATGTCCTGATATAGCTTTGACAGGCACCTATACGACGCAATCCAAGCCCAGAGCCAACCCACCGAGAAGTCTGTTTAGCCCCAATGTAAACAATTCTAGGTGACTATTGAATACGTGACCTCGCGTTCCATGAGAGGCGCTAGAAGGGCGTGATGTAATGTAAACGTACAAATGCATCCCTGTGGTCCCATAAGTCGTGCTTCGACGCGCCTTACAGAGTGCCTCGCAAGTTCCCTTCCCGTATCTGGGCCACTCTTTTCTGTCGACTGTCGATTGATTACTTTATTTGCATTCTGTTACCTTAGAATCTAAGATGCTTCCATCGAGACACAACGTCACATTGACGCTGGTGAGGCGTGTGCGATTTTCTTCTGACGTCAACCGTATTACCCCAACAGCAACTCGATATCTCACAACAGCATCATCTCAATTGAACCCTTCCACTGCACAGTTCAGAACTTCTATCTGCGTACATCTGCGAGCGAAACCTACCACAAATCAATTCGTTAAACAAACACAAAGACAACATTCCAGCATGTCGTCTAACAACAATGAGCTCCAGCTTGGCTCGGTCTTCGATGTCAAGGACAAAGTCGCGCTTGTGACTGGTGGCGGCTCAGGTATTGGATTGATGATCACACAAACATTGGCCGTAAACGGCGCAAAGGTGTACATCGTGGGTCGAACAGAAGAAAAGCTTGAGAAGATTGTTGAAGTACACGGAAAGGACATCGCAGGCAAAATTATTCCCATTGTTGGAGATGTATCAACAAAGGTCGGCGTCGAGTAAGTCTAAGTTGAGATTTGAGGTTCGTCAAGATTAACAACTTAATAGGAAGGTGGTGAAAGAGATTGAGTCGCGAGAGAAGTGCCTCTGTATTCTTGTCAACAACGCTGGCATCGCACCAGGCAAAGCCGAGACCTCTGTGGATAGCGCGGAAGAGTTCAAGAAGAACCTGTTCGAGCCCACATCAGAGCAGGAGTGGCTCGACGTCTACCAGACCAACGTCGTCGGACCCTTTATGATGAGCACGGCATTCCTTCCTCTTCTGCAAAAGTCAACAGACACCCACAAGGGCTTCTCTGGAACAATCGTCAACATCAGCAGTATTTCGGGCCACATCAAGATTTCACAAGGTCACTTTGCGTACAACTCCAGCAAAGGCGCGACTATCCACCTCAACAGGATGCTTGCAGGCGAGATCTCGAAGAATGGTATCAAGGTCAGGGTGAACAGCATTGCTCCTGGTGTGTTCCCATCGGAGATGACGACCAGCGAGAGCCGTGACGATAACCAGAAGTCTAAGATGCCGAAGGAGGCCAAGGAAGGCCTGCCCGCACAGCGACCTGGTAATGACCGTGATATGGCCGCGTCGATCCTGTTCGTGGTGTGTTGTCAGTATCTCAATGGTCAGACTGTAACCGTGGATGGAGGATACGAGATACAAGTCGGCAACTAAGGATAATGCTTACCCATAATTCTACGCATCACTGCATGGCAGCACCAAAAGTATGTCCAACTAGGAGACGTTGAGTTGCTCGGCATTAGCGACTATCAACAAGTCAAAACACCGCTCACGTGCCACCAAATGCTTCGAGAATAGCCACGCTATGACAAACGATCTTCAACGCCTTCATTTCGCCCGGACTCGTCAAGCTAACGCCCCAAAGCTTTGCACCGCCTTAACCGGGCATGTGTCAGGGGCAAGCCATGATTGGCCCCACTACGACCTCGCTTGGCACATGCTTATTTCGCCCTGACGTTCCGAAACCACTCCTTCGAATGTAGTGCATAAACGCTCGTGTCAAGCGCCCGGCGAGCGCGAATTACTCTTCTTCCCATTATATGTACCAATTCATAGTTTGGATGATGCGTGAATGCGGTAGAAAACAGCTCGCACACCCCCGGTCCACAGCAAACTCAATCCACATGGCAGATCCCAAATTGGGACCGAAGCAACCTCCGAACGTCATGCCGCTCGTCGCCGCAACGCCGTAACGGGACCGTCTTTTGTGGAGCGTGTCCACGTGTAGCGCCGGGACTAACGTCGTAGTCTCGCTCCCGACCACCCGTGTTCGCGATCGACTTGCGCTATGGTAGGAAACTGACCGTCCAATGCAACCGTAGTAAGGAGGCATACGAGCCTGAAGTCTATTTTGGTAGATGGTAGGGTTAGTATAAGAAGTGGAGGAGACTTTTTCTTCGATTGTACATTTACTAAGGTATTACATTCGCTCTTGTTAACTGTCGCTTTCGATCACCCGTATATTTATTCAAGCATTTGCTTTCCGAAGATCCTATCCTAAGAAAAGACTCGCTTAAAATATAATCATAATGCGTGTATCTACACTCACATTCTTGTCGCTGGCATCCAGTGTGCTCGCAGGAAACTGCGGCCCACAAAATGGCAACGCAGTCTGCGCTCAGAATGAATGCTGCAGCCAATACGGATGGGTATGTATTTCCTCCTCATGTCTCTTCTCGGCCATTCATCTCCCATTTGCCATCTTACAATTCAACACTCAAATCACTCCGAATGAAAAGCATCGACTAACAACCTCTCAAGTGCGGCACCACCTCCGACCACTGCGACTCCGCAACCTGCCTAAAGCCCTTCTCCGGCTCGCAATCCTCCTGCAAACCCGCCGCCACACAAGGCACATCCCCAAGCACCACGTTCCCAGCCGACGTTCCCGAAATCGACGTCTGCGGCCACGCCCAAGGCGGCGTAACATGTCCCGGCGCCGGAGCCAGCGGATATTTCTACCGCTGCTGCTCGTCCGCCGGCCACTGCGGGCCCAAGAACGATCTCCAAGACCAGAACCTGTACTGTGGCGACGGATGCCAGGCCGGGTTCGGCAAATGCGACCAGCAAGCGAAGCCCGCGGAGCCGACGCAGGCGCCTGGGACTGCCGGTGCGGGCGACACTTGTGGTCCGATTGTGAATAAGAAGTGTGGGAATGGGCTGTGCTGCTCTGGATCGAACTTTTGTGGAAGCGGAGAGGACTTTTGCGGAAGCGCGAATTGGTGCCAGAGTAAATGGGGCAAGTGCAACTAGAGGAGGAGGAGCCAAGCATGTCAACTTTTGCGTAAAACGTTCGCAGTTGAGGTTTGCGGGACTTTGGGATGTTAGTGTACCAAGGTAGAGGAGAGGCTCTGTCGACCATGGGAGGGGCTCTCAAACTTATGTTTATAAAAATTCACTTCTTGATTCTGCTATCGACGTATCTTCATCCGAAACCACTGTCAATCCAGATGAACATAGTTCACCACGCACGTTTACGTCGTCGAAAACTCTCCTCTACACACAGTCACGTCGTCGTCAAATATCAGCCAGATCCACAACTACGAATCGTGAAATGCCTTTCGTTCTACACCCCGACCCGCGGATCATGCCTCTGCCACCACGACTCCGTGAGTCCAGAGCCTTAGCAAGTTCGATCCAAGTGCCGCTAATTTGAACAAGAACTGTACTGCTCGAGCGTGTTGAGTGGAGTGGTTCCGTTCTGGCAATCGAGCTACTTGTCTCGCGAGGTACGATCACTCGAAGAAGCGCTCAACAACTTGACCATAGAAATGCACAGAACGGCAGAAGCACTGGATGAGCTGGCCGTTGCATTTGAGCGCTATGAGAAAGCATTTGAGAAGTATGCCGAAGAATTGCAGCGCCATGTCGAAGCTCACGAGGACGCCATGTCGCAGCCCACGAGAAGGCCGAACGACGAGAAGAGCAGTAATGAGGGTGAGAAATGAGCAGGTCTGGAGTTTGAGGTGTTTTTTCTTCGGGTCGGGGACTGCGGGAATGCACGCATTGATGATAAGGAAACACGCGCGACTTTAGCAGGCACATCAGAACGATGCGGAGTTTGGGCTCATCAGTCATTTCCATTCATCATGCTAGCCAAATGATACGTGGGGAATCATGTTACATCCTCAAGTCTGCCAGGGCCAAGTCGCTATCATGCTATCCAGCCTCCCAACGCCAGAACTCTCAGTGCTGCAAAAATGGGCGGTGTCTATACAGGAGTTGGGAATCGTAAAGTCTGGTCCGCCGTACTCACGCTGAATGCAAGTGCCTCATAGCGCCAGTATGCGTGAGCACGGTTGTCACATCGACGGCTAGGTGCCGGTCTCAAGGCTTCGCGTACTGCTGTGTCCACTCCTGCGCGGTATTGATGGCCTGAGCCTGGTTCTCCTTCCACGCCTGGGCGACATCGTTGGCCAGCGGGTCGTCGGGGTTGGGCGCACCGAGCAGAGCCTGGATCGAGAGGAGGATGGTGCGGATCTGGAGGGCGGGCGACCAGTTGCCTGCGCCTGTTAGCAACACGGTGCGGGGCAAAGTGCAGGGTCGCACTTACTCTTCAGGACGTCGAGGCAGATGCGGCCCAGCCTGTCGATGTTTGGGTGGTAGATTTTGGTGAGGAAGCGGACCTTGGGCGGGGTCATGGGGTAGTCGTCGGGCAGGAAGAGCTCAAGCTTGAAGACGCCGCCTGAAAGGTCATGATGTCAGCCTCACGCTTCACGGCGCTGGTACGCCCGACTCACCTTCGTATGGGGACTGGGAGGGGCCATCGATGGTGACGTCGAAGTACCGCAAGTTGTCCTCGTGCGGGGTGGCCGAGATGCCTTGCACGGGCTCCTTGACGA
This sequence comes from Paraphoma sp. B47-9, assembly GCA_001748405.1. Lineage (NCBI taxonomy): Eukaryota > Fungi > Ascomycota > Dothideomycetes > Pleosporales > Phaeosphaeriaceae > Paraphoma > Paraphoma sp. B47-9. The sequence continues at coordinate 97,138 of BCLK01000162.1, forward strand.
GCCGCTCGCTCTCCTTGATGATGCGCTTTGGGAGGCTCGCCATGGTCGACGTGGGCGGGCGATGGACTACTACGACTTGAGGAGCACTTCTACGCCTGGACAACGCGTAGTCGGGTTTGTGTTACTTGGTACGCTCCTCTGTGTGGGGGTTGTTGGGGATATGGTGGTGGTATTTACGTCGGTGGTTGTGAAGCTGCAGTCGCGGATGGCGTATCCAGGCCCAGACGTGCATGAGCATGACCTAAGCGCGGGGCCTGGGGGCGGCGATGGAGGGAAGGCACCAGTGCGCATGGGGAAACAAGCGGCAGGAGCGACCGAGCTGCATGGTTTGGCGGCCCTAGCCCCGTCCTCTCCAACACCTCACCTCCATCCCCAAGATGGCTGGGGCGGCCGGCCCACCTTCAGCCTTCGACTCCAGCACCTTTGAGCAGACGGCCAGCGTCGCCGTTGATGATGAAATCGGCTCGGCCTCCATCTCGCCATGTGGGCGCGATGTCGTGCTGGCCAGCCAGAGCGGGTTGAGGATCATAGATCTCGACAACCTCTACTCGCTGCCGCTGTACATCCCAAACCACTTCTCATGGAAGGTCGCAGACGTTCAATGGTCGCCCTTTGCAGCGCGAGCAGAATGGATCGCCTCGACGCGCAACCAGCAAGCGCTCGTGTACAACCTGGCCATGCCCTTCAACAACAAGAAGGCGCCGATAGAGTTCACGTTGCGTGCTCACGATCGCGCCATCACCGACATCAACTTCTCCGCTCATCACCCTGACCTCCTCGCAACATGCGGCATGGACAGCTTTGTGTTTGTGCATGACTTACGGACACAGCAGACGCCGCTCAAGATGGCAGACTGGGAGGCAGGCGCGCATCAGGTCAAGTGGAACCGGAAGGACGACAAGATCATTGCAAGCTCCCACGACAAGTACCTCCACATCTGGGACACACGGCATGGCACCCGACCTTTATCCACCATTGCTGCACATTCCACCAAGATCTACGGCATTGATTGGAACCGCAATGATGCAACTAAAATCATGACCTGCTCGCTTGACCACACCATCAAGCTATGGAATAACGTCGGGGTGAAGACTAACGTCACCGCACCGCGCCGCATCATACACACCCACTATCCTGTGTGGCGAGCTCGTCATACACCCTTTGCTCACGCGCTCCTTGCCATGCCCCAACGCGGCAACTCAAGCTTGTGGATGTACAAACACATCAATGACAGTAGCCCAGAGAGCTTCAACGATCTACCTGTACATGAATTTGAGGCTCATGCTCCTGATGCTCAAGTACGAGAGTTCCTGTGGCGGTCGCGCGGCTCCACGGACGAAGGTATTGACAACCGCGACTTTCAACTCGTATCGTGGGGCACGGATAACCACCTCCGCCTCCATAAGATCAACTCTGAGCTGCTAGAGTCCACAGTAGGCTACCATAAGGGCCAGCCACTTGTGGAGGGGCCGAGCACAACTCGTAAGGGTGCTGCATATGTAACCTATCGAGACGGGCCGGTGCAAACAACCACATCAACAAGCCGGAACGAGTTTGGGCCCCCTCGATCTCAGCAGAAAGGCAATCTCTCAACCCTCCTACAGAATTTCTCGCTCAAGGACGAAAACTACATGCCGCACCTGAGCCGCCCAAACCAGCCACATCTGCTTGTCAACTCAATGCCACGCGAGACAATGACTGCCATACCTATACGTCGGACTGACCCCCATGTAGTCACCCACATGACCTGGATGGAAGGCGTCAAGGTTGGAGACGGCCAAGAGATTGCCAGCGATTCTCACAGCCGTCCTGACCATGAGAGAAGCAAGCCGAAGCACCCCTACCAAGAGCGTAACGACCTAGGCGCAGAGATTTCTGTAGTTGGAAACAAGTACAAGAAACTCACATTCGAATCCATTGACGTCCCTGGTCGCCGCATTACAGTTTCATTCAACGGCCCATGGGGAGAATATGATGCTGATATTGGCGACCACAAGCTAATATTCCTGCGGCTCACTATCAGATTTCCGGTGGGCTACCCAAAAGCGACCGAGCGGACTCAAGTAGGCAGGGACTGGGTCAAGCTTGGGAGGCCTCTGGAGATCGACTTTGAGAGGACGACTGCCACCATCAGCCGGGATAGTCAAGATGAATTGACAGAAAATATGAATACCATCGCTGAGGCATGCGCCGATCAACAACGCGGTGCTCTAGAAGCCGTCTTGTCTTATGCTCTTGGAGAAAGGGGGCTAAATGACAGTCTACACCTGGAGGATGACCAACCACTGGAGGACTTTGGGCCATTACCTGGAGAGGAGAGCTCGACAGATGACGAGGAATCCCCAGAAGGCGAGTTCACCAATGATGCCATGCAATCCTCGCATACGAATGCCAACGTTCCTACCCCTAATCAGTGTTCTGCCCGGTTCTCTGCTTCTGGTACCATCGTAGTTGCAAGGATACCCATTTCGAAATTTGCGAATTCTGGTTTGGAAAGCGGTATCCACTTTCGCCTGGACAGAGCACTCCGCCATGGAGCTGGTAAAGACGATATCTTCGACTCATTTGGCCGTTTCACAGCTCCACGTGCCCATGATTCAGATGGAGGCTCGTCCCCGACGTCCTCTGTCGGCTCGTGGACGGCATCAAGTTCGGCTTCGTCGTCATCAGATCCGGATCGAATGACTAAAGGGCATATTGCACGCTTTCAACCACCCTGGGCGTGGCAGAAAACAGCGTCCAAGTTTCAATCTCACAATTCGGTCCCTTCTTCGAGTGGTGCAGCCAAACAGGCCGCAAAGCCGAAGTCGGTCGTCTCCATCCTTACCACGGCCATCAACGATTTCGTTCCCAGTAAAAGAGAGTTAGCAGAGGAGTACCGCATATTTGGATCTGGTCCCGAGGTTTGCGAGCACAATGCCGATGTAGCGAGGCGCCATGGATATGAAGACTTGGCCGACGTCTGGATGCTTTGTAAGTTCATTTTGAGCAACGAGGTACCTCTGGAAATTTTACCTCAGCAGCAGCGGCGGGAGCAGGTCCTTGTACTGGCAAGGAGAGCTCTCGTGAGGATCAAACGCAAAGATAGCGGCCTGGACCTACAATTTGACGAAGCAGAGTCTGTGACCCATCCTAGTCTGACTGGTAGGGTCAAATGGGGAAACCATACCGTTGTGACCTGGCTCATACCAGCTTTGTTCGATCATTTCGAACGCCTTGCCGATACGCAGATGCTTGCCATGCTGTCGTGTATTTTCGCGGAGCCTGCTGCCCGTGAAGGTGTAACGTCATCCATGTCTAAGATGAGGCACTCCCACCTCCCAATGTCAATGGAGGCACCGGCATTTTCCTTGGACTACTTCTCTTCGGCTGATGCTGCATGGAGTCTGTTCAAACCGACCATTTCCGTGCCATCAACTCCTGCTCATTCGCGATTTGCGACGCCCGTCAACGACTTCAGATCCGCCAAGAGCTTGGATACATACGGCAGTCATGGCAGCTCAAATGGTCCTTGGGGTAGCGACACCATTCCTAGCGACCCAGTAACACCATATTCCGTAGACCATACACCTCCAGTTCTGTCGCGAGCGTCCACTGTGAGGACTGCGCATACCACGAGCCATACACCATACTCTACATCTCCAGAACAAAATCACACTACCTTAAAGAAGAGCTCGACAACGAATTTCGCAAGCGCAGTAGCTGCTTTATCGCGACCTTTCTCCAACGCGATGTCCTCCTCACCGCCTGTCAAATCACGCACAGACGACTTGTCTACGTCTGCACCGACAAGTGGTGTCACTTGGGGCACAACAACCTTTTATGGCAGCGACAACTTTGATCGGCGAAGCCTAGCGCCGTCTCGTAGTAAACACAACAAACGAGCCAGCTTTGGCCAGTCAGATCTGATCAATGTGAACTACGTTTACGACTCCGACTCGGACTATGAGCGGATCGACGACGAGGATGCGACGACCACCGATGGTGTCTGGGAGTACACTCGTCCGATTACGCCAGGCGAGAGTGATGGAGGCGATGGCTTGGGAACCATCAAAGTCAAGCTCAAGAACCAAGACCAGTTCGATGACGAGGGCTGTGTGAGCAAGCCATTGCTAGACATGACGAAGGACTGGTTGCACCGTGCTTGGAGAGAACAATACGCGGAAATGCTGGGCTGCTGGGGCATGGTTAGTGCAAGAGCAGAGGTGCTCAAATTTAATGGCCTGGTATCGTACTTCCCAGCGGAAGAACCCAAGGCAAATGTCCAGCCTGACCGAATGTATTTGTCGCTCAACAAGGGCGGCGATGCTGGGAGCGACGCCGCGACATCCAGGCACCCGTCGCGTGCATCAAGCACACTTGTACCTCCATCACCTACCTCAGCGCAGGTCAAGCTTTCACCTGCTGCCTCTCTGAGGAACTTCTCCTTCAACCCTGAAGCGCAAGAATTTCAGCCAAATTTGACAGCTTTCGCGCCAACAGTCGAACTAGCACCACCACCGGACATCCTGATCCCAACCGAGCAATACTTGCGCCTCTCCATCCCAGCCCCAACACCCAGCAAAGAATTCGACGAGAGCATCGTCGGCCTTGGCGCTTCTCCAAACCACAAGTCCTTACATCCCCACGCCCCTCGAACATCCCGCCCGAGCCTATCCCGCGGCGCATCCAATATGTCTGGAACATCGTCCTGGGGCGCAGGCCGTAATCCGTCAATCATTCCTACCACTACGACAGCCAAGCCAGCCGTGTCTGAACCCATCTACAGCTGCAGCATCTGCTGGATCCGCGTGTCCGGTCGATTCTACCTATGCCCTGCATGTCTACATATGGCGCACTTCGACTGCATGGATGACGAACTGGGCATGGACGAAGATGCATGCGTCGTTGGTTGCGGCTGTGGCTGTGGCATTGAGGATAATGACGAGCGGAGCAGAATGGAAGCGTACATTGACGAAGTGCGCGCAGCCAATGCGGCGGGTACTGCGTGGGACGAGAGTAGTGTTTGGGCAGCGAGTGAGCCACCGACGCCGGGACTATTTGGAGAGGTTGTGTATGGCGATTTCATGACGGGAGCGGCGAGTAAGATTGGAGGTGGAGAGACGAGAAGAGAGAGGGAGAAGGAGAGGGTTGGTGTGGGTGGAAGGGGTACGGGAAGTAAGACGACGAGTCCCACGCCAACGACAAGTACGATTAGGAAGAAGAGGGAGAAGGGGAAAAAGAAGGCGCGTGTGAGTGGATTGAGTTATTACTAATGCGTGGTTGACGGGACGATGGGAGGGGGCGCAAGTGTTGTACGACTATGTATGGTAGGAGGCATGTGTTCGCATTGCTCGGCGTAGAACTGTATATTCTTCTTCAACTGTCGTACATAGCGCATTAAGATAGCGATGCTTACGGAATAGGCAAGTGTATAATATAGTAGCATATAGGATTAGGTAGGAAGTGTCATGATGTACGTTGCTAGTATCACAAGCGTAGTAGCTGTTTGCTGGGTCGGAACGTTCCTTTGTTCCCATCCGAACCAACTCTAGCTGCGGTCTCGACCTCGATGTCTTTCACGAAGCTCGGTGGCTGAATCCTTCAACCAACTTCAGCACAAAACGAAGAATCTGGCCCCAGCCGTTGCCCATCCAAAAAGCTAGGAAACATGCGATTCGGAGACATGTGGCGCAATAGCGATGGCGCATACTCGATTCGAGCTCAGTGCGGGCTGGGCGAATTTGCTTGTTAGGCGCCACTTCGCCACCCCTGGCCTCTTAGACAAGCAGGAATGGCCTGAATAAGCATGCGAGGTGCTGCATCTGTCACCCGATCGAAGCTGGATCGACCTCTCATTTTCCGAAAGGATTGAGTCTGGGGCCTTGCCGGATGCAAACTGGCTCCCGAGCAAGGCTGACGAGTAACTCGGAGGAGTCGACAAGGGAGCCCCATCGGGATGCATGTACCTGGCCACAAACAACGGCTTCTCCCAGCGCACACAGTGTCACGCAGCCCCTGGACTCGAGGCAACTCGAGATGCACGCGCAAGCGCACAAGGCATTTCCTAGGGCGCACTTCGATATCAACGAGCCCCGGTCGTCCCAGGTGCGCGGGTGACATTTGCAGCACCATCCCACGCCCGCTTGGTGCATCCCATTCGTCTCGACTCCGAGCCCGAGCTCCCGCTGATTGCGCTAAGTCAAGCCTCCAACCCCAGCTTCGACTCCACTTTAGATAGCGAGTCCATCTCTCTGCTTTCAGTTCCAAGCCCTGCACTTCTGCAGGCTGGCCGTCACTGGAGACGCATATTGGCCGCAGACGGCTCTCGCGCAGGCGCACACACGCAGCGCATCCAGCATCGTGGCATATGGCGGAGACGCTGACCATATCGTCGCCCTCATACGCTCTGAACGCGCCGGAACCTGCTCCGAAGATCCCCACAGCCGCCAGGACGATCGCTCCTCCACCGCCGTCTGCATCCAAACATGCCCCGAAAGCGTCGGAGACGGCGGGCGTCACCAAGAGGAAACAGTCCAAGAGCCGCAATGGTATGCTGCCCCGCTGTCTTCATATTGTGCTTGACAATACGCCCGGATCAGTGCGCCCTTGGTGAATGAAAGGCTGTACTGATAACTCCATGCAGGGTGCATAACCTGCAAGAACAAACGACTCAAATGCGACGAGACGAAACCCACCTGTCAGCAGTGCGCCCGCCGAGCGGTGACATGTGGAGGCTACAAGAAGGACTTCAAATGGCGTCCGTTCGAGGAGCCCAATGCCCCGACCAAGCCGGCCACCAAGGCTAGGAAAGGTCCGTCGTCGTCGTCGTTGCTGCTCTAGGACCTCTCTAACATACGTAGATTCAAACTCAACCGCGCCCACATCTGCGCCCATACAGATTCACAACACTGCCGCCTTCCAGGATCAACACTATGGCTACTCTGACCATGCTCAGAACAACTGGTTCCCAAACCCACCGCAATACCCGACGGTCCACCATCTCCCTCTCCAGACATCGTTCTCGCAGCCATCATACCCGCCCGCCGACAACCTCTATGCCGCACCACTATCATCACCGTACCTGATTACGCCGCAGTCAATATCGCCCGTTGACTCGTTCGCACCCGGGTCACTGGCTGGATCACAAAGCACGTTTGGCTCAGAAAGCATAAGGACGAGACAGAGTCGACCCACGGCCCCATCAAGTGTTTCTTCAGGACAGTCCCCGCGGCTCGTGGATCTATTGATGCCAGGTACCGACCTAACTGTCCCACCAGAAGAGTACAGCTCTTTCGTATCTCAGCATGAGGCCTTCTATCAGCCAACGGGCTTGACCCCGCCGGCCGAGCCTATAGACGACGAGATCGAGGAGATTCCGCGTCTCGATCCAGAGGCATGGGTCATGCGACTCCCCTCGCCCACCCCGTCTTCCGCTTCGAGCTCCTCGTCATCGGATTCGCCCGACATACCAATGCTTGTGCAACCACAGTTCTCCCTTGCTTCTCCAGAGCACCTCACGCGACGGTACGATAGGGACACGTGTGGCGTACTCTCCGTCAAGGATGGTCCTACAGAGAACCCGTGGCGAACTCTCGTGTGGCCTCTTGCCCGCGATTGCCCTGCTTTATACCATGCGATCGCGTCGATGACGTCCTTCCACCAGAGCAAGGACATGCCCGCCATGCGCATTCAAGGGATCGATCACATGCGCAATGCTGTTCATGCGTTGGCTGCTGGCTTGCAAAATATGCGCTTCGATGCAGCCATATCGACGACGCTTGTGCTTGCCTTTTCTGAATCATGGGACCAGCACATCAGCACTGGCATTAACCACATCAAGGGCGCCAAGATTCTGATCAACCAGGCGCTTGTGCAACATCGCCAATCACCCAAACAGGGCGAAGAATGGACTCGGCTCAAGTTTCTCTGCAACACATGGATCTACATGGACGTCATCGCCCGTCTCACTTCTGCAGACGATGATGAGAACAATGACGTGGACATTGTCCATGAAAGCATATACGCCAGTGGAGAGACGGATTCAAAACTCGATCCACTCATGGGTTGCGCTCAATCGTTGTTTCCCATCATCGGTCGTGTTGCGAATCTCGTCCGAAAAGTGCGAAGAACAGAAAGCAACGGACCAAGTATCATATCACAGGCAATGCACCTGAAGTCACAGCTGGAGGAGTGGGCACCACCGTCCTTCATTGAAGACCCCGAAGATGAAACAACCAGTCCTCACGACTCGATCAAGACGGCCCGCGCCTACCAATACGCGACGTTGCTCTACCTACATCAAGCTGTGCCAGAGGTTCCGTCACAATCATCAAGCGTCCTAGCTAAGAAAGTTCTCTGTGAATTGGCCACCGTCGAACCCCGGTCACGATCTGTCATTGTGCATATATATCCTCTCATGGCAGCAGGCTGTGAGGTCACCGAGCAAGAAGACCGTGACTGGGTGAAGGAACGCTGGGGACTCATGTCGTCGCGGATGAGGCTCGGCATACTGGAGAAGACCCTGGAAGTCACCAAGGAAGTTTGGTGTCGCCGCGATGCGTACGCCGCAGAACGGAAGATGATGGAAGAGATGCGCAGCGACAGCTTTTCGCCTGACAACACCCTTAAACGCGATTTTGACAACTTCTTTGACGATTTTCCGACGGACGGCGACTTCTGCTGGCCTGAGCCAGACCAGAAACGAAGAGTGGCAGACTCGAGATCGTCGTACCCGGTGCCTACGCAAAATACGACCCGTCCCACCATCGCCAGAGGAAGGCAGACTTCAAATAGTGACACGGAGTTGCTCGAGCCTGAGTTCACGGTGAAAGGCCGCCTGCATTGGCTTGGCGTAATGAAGGATTGGAACTGGGAAGGTACGCTACTTTTAGTCGCACTCTGAGTCACTTTGTGCTAACGTCAACAGTACTCCTTGGGTGAGCCCCATCCGAACACTGCTCAAACCAGCTTTTCGCACACCCACAACGCTTTTTCGCATTCGCAGCTCATGTAATCATGATGATCTTGGTCCAGCATAGCGAGCGATGCCTGCATCGCGTCTGAGCCGCTCACGTGCAGCCTTGCATGTACTTCTGCGTGGTCTTTTCATGCTATTTTTCGACTTTTCGACTTCACAGACTCCTTTGAGTTAGGATTCTTTTGGCGCTCAGGCTGCGGTGAATAAGGGCGTTTACAATGGGCAAGCTGCACATCCACAGCCCAAGGGAGATGATTGACGTGTTCACGATCTCGGAGATTCAATGTCATACGGGCCGAAGCTGTTTCATTCGGCTCATTTCAAATCTCCGTACTTTTGCGTTTTGGTCCATTACGCCTTTCGCTTCACAAGCTTGACGATGTGTATTAGCAATACAGCACCAACTCCTACAAGTTGGAAATTTTCTCCATTCGATGTATTGCGGGATCTTGACGAATCACGACCACCGAATTCCCCCATGCGTCACCTGGGCGTCCAGTCACTAACGTGCCCGCACTACCTACACAGCGTCCTGCCCCTCGAGGTGGCGTAGGCACACCGAGCACAAACGTCAGGCAGCACGTTGGGCTTGCTACTGTGGCAAATCTCGGCAGGTGTAGACGAGCTGTCAGAAAGCAGCCACTGGCTGTAATTGTTTCTGCAGTGTAAAGTGCTCGTCATGTAACTCACGCCACTGGAAGAGGCGTCCGAGGTAGGCCATGGCAACTTATGCTCACTAGGCAACTCAACAGACCGTAAAATGCTATTGAGGGCTCACAAATTCAGCCACAGTACCTCCAATACCGCGTCTCCAAGTCATCACACCTGTCGTCGGGCCGCAGACTAAACATCAAGTCAGCTGTCGCAGCTACTACCTCATACCCAAGCCTACATTTGTTAGCTACTGCAGTACAAGATGCAGATATCCGTCATGCATCGGGTATCGGCAGCTCAATCATCCTGTGACCACAAACAACCAATGTATGCAGCGAGCCTCGAGTCTTGCGCCACGTCGTCCATCATCCAAGACCCTCCGACGTTGCTGGCGCTGTTAAGCTTTGAGCGCCCTTCCTATCTGGGTACGCGAAGACATCCGATCCGTCGACTTGACCCATTACCAGGACGCAGGGACCATTGTCGAGTGCAGGCCGCGTCACGGCGCGCTCGAAAAGCGCAACAGCACAAGTTAAGCGGGCATGAACGAATGCCAACGGCGGACGATTGCTACATCACAATACAACCACTTCCAGACCGCCCTCACGCTAACAGTCCAACGCTCACGCATCCTTCCTACTCCATTAAGACGCCATGATGACGGATAAGTACCACCTTCGAAGACAAAGCCAAGCAGGTACCCGCAGCAGTTTGCTTCTCGAACAGGGCGAGCTGCATGAGAAGTACGAGCATTTACTCAACCCCTGTATACAGCCATGGGAACGCACATATGGCAAATACGCCATGCATGCAACGCCTATCGTGGCATTGTCATTTTCCCGATTTGTGTGTTAATACGAGCATGGGCGAGGACATGCATTATGCTTGCTCTGTGTGCATAGATAGTGGTACTGCGTACACACGTACTGCAACGTACTGGAATAGCACTAGGACTCGGAGGGTGATTACATGATTCATGATTGGTGTTTCGGATTCGTGTTAGAGGATAGGTTTAGTATGATTTCTAGTCTCGCCTAAAATAAACTACTAAGTAGATACTTCACCACAACTATGCCCAATACCCGCAATCCTCCCACACAAACTTATCTTTGGCATTTGTTCTTCCCTGTCGCCGCAACAATCCATCCGCACCTCGTGACCGCGCACTTGACTTAGGTGCCAAATATCCGGATCGCCACTTTGTGCGAGGACTGGGCATGCGGATGTAACCGTGACGGTGGGACGCTGCGGTGCTTGGTTTGTGGTTGTGGGTATGTGAAATCGAAAATGGGGAGGGGTGGCGAGGGGCGTAGTCTGAGGGGGCCGGGCTGAAATACGGGTCTAGATTGAGGATCATTCACTCGGGCGAGAATTATGGGTGCGAGGATGTGATTGAGATGTTTGTTTGTGCGTTGGGGATGAAGAAGAATTTTTTTCTTGGTATATAAAGGAGAATTTGGATTGACATGTACATGTATATTGTTGAATAAATGTTCTTAATGCATATGAGTCCCTTAGATACCATGCGAAATCATTCCACCGTCGTGTTCTGCAGTTGACACGAATTCTGGAGGCATACTCGATCTCCATCACTCAGACTCATCCTCGTTATCCGAAGAAACTTCAATCTCGGCATCACTCACCAGATCGCTCAACACGGCACTATCTCCCTCACTCTCGCTCATCGCCGCCTCGCTCTCATCCTCACTAACCACCATCTTCGTCTTCTTGACCTTCTTCGCGCCTCCTTTCTTTGCACTGCCCTTCTTCGGACTCGCCTCGTCATCACCGCCGCCTTTCCTCTCCCCCGTCCTCTGCACCAGCTCTTCAATCGGACATCCCTCGTCCCACCCCGCGCTCCCCTCGCCCGTGATCGCTCTGCACCGCGGACAACTCTTGCCGTGTCGAATCAGCAGCTGATGAAGCGGGTACTTCAGATGATCCGGGACCCTCACTTCGCAATGCGCATACGTGCTATTGCGCGTCGGGCCAGTAAAGTATGCTCCATCCTTGGCGTTTGGCGGTAAACCTGCGGGATCGCCGGCAGGCGGGACCCAGCCGAGCCATTTGCATAGTCGAAAAACGTGCGTGTCGACGGCGAAGCTGGGGCGCTGGAGACAGAAGAGAAGCACGCATGATGCGGTTTTAGGGCCAATTCCGGGGTATTTGGTTAGATGGGCGAAGGCATCGTCGGTCGAGAGGAGGTGCAGGTGATCAAGTGAGACGACATCGTTTTCTGCCTTTTCGACTTCGTCCTTCTTCTCTGCAGCGGGCTCGTTGGACTCGCCGGGAGCCTCGGATTTCGCGGATAGTAAAGCTTGTCGGCGATCTTGGTTTTCTTCCCATACCATTTGCAGAATCTTCTTGATGTCTTTACTCTTGACGTCGGCGAGCCCGCCGGACTTGATGGCTTCGAAGACGTCTTTGGTGTCGGCGAGACGCACTTTGTTCCAGTCTACACTGCCTTTGCCAATGCCGGATTGCAGGATGCCGAATTTGGAAACGAGTCCGGCGAAGGCGCGCGACGAGTTCGTGCCGGATGTTGCGGCTGAGAGACGTGTGCGGATGAGGGCATCGAGGACAGAGGGGACTTCGCCGCAGCCGGAGACTTCGAGTGAGGGCGTTGGAATGGTTTTGGGTGCTTCTACTTTGCCATGTACTTTGGAGAGAAGGCGTGTTACCTCCTCGCATTCGTCTGCTGTAGGGTGCGGCCAGTTGGGGTACGGTGTCTCGCCCGTCTTCAAGCCGTAATTGTTATTCTTTGCCTTCTTCTTGGGCGACTCTTTGGTCGTGGATGTCGCCTTGTCCACTAGATCATCGACTTCTTCCTTCTTAACCTTGGCAGCTTTAGTAGATTTTCTCGGTGTCTTGGCTTTCCTCGCTGGCGAGACTTCTCCGCCTTCTTCATCCTTTACTGGCAGATCTGGGATAGCACCGAGACCGTGAGGCAAGTCATTGACATCCTCCTTCTTTACGGTCCCTTTCTTCGCTCGCTTGATGCTCCGAGGCGTTGCAGGAGATTTTGCTGGTGGACTGGCGCCGTTGACATCGATTTCCTTGGTTGCCTTTCGCTTGCGAGAACTACGAGGGGCCGGTGTCGCTGGAGGACTTGACAATTGCACTGGCTCCTTCATGGTGACTGGCGCATCCGCAGCTTCCGATTTTGCCGCGGCGCTTCGGGTAGCTCTTGCCATGGTGAGAGAACGGATGGGAAGCGTGCAAGTGAAGTATGCGACCAATGGCCTTCGCAATAGTCGATATGCCACAGACAGCTTGAGTTGTACTCAATGAGAAATGGTTGCAATAGCGAGGTTGGAGGTAGAGGTATTGGTTTGGATCGCTGGAGGATATGAAGGCGTCAAATCAGTCTGACGACAAGCGCAGTGAAGGGTGAAGTGAGAGCCAGAAAAGTACAATAATAGGTGAAGTGAAGTCCAGGGGCGATTGCAGCATCGTTGAGATGACGTCGTTGATGTGATTGGAGCTTTGGCCCTGGGCGTATGCAGGAACGATTTAGCGCGTGAGGATCGCGCCGAGGTCCACTTTTCGCGATTGCGACGTCTGAGCCAGACTTTACCCCACGATCCCACTACACCCTCTTCAATCTAGCTCTTGTTTACCCTCTACCTATCCCGGGATTTCAAAATGGCTGGGAAGGCGCCTCTGGTCGTTCCTGCCCTCAAGCGGCACACAGCTACCGTCATCGTTGCGCATGGATTGGGAGATAGCGGGGCTGGCTGGTACGCGTCAACTGCAGAGGTTGATGTCGAGTATAGCACTGACGACGTATAGGATCTTCCTGGCGGAGAACTGGCGGCGACGGAGTAAGTTTGAGGAAGTACAGTTCATCTTCCCAAACGCGCCCAACATCCCCATTACCCTGGTATGCATAATTTCCTACACTTACGCCATGAAGAGCAGCTAATAAAGTCCACAGAACATGGGCATGCGCATGCCAGGATGGTACGACATCAAATCGCTTAGCACCCTCGATGATCGCGCCGAAGACGAAGAGGGAATCAACAAGTCGCGCGACTACTTCCACAATCTGATCGATCAGGAAATCCAGAAGGGCATACCTGCCAACCGCATAGTCATTGGAGGCTTTTCGCAGGGTGGCGCCATGTCACTAATATCTGGTGTCACATACAAGGAGCAGCTAGGCGGCATCTTTGGGTTGAGTTGCTACCTGCTCCTCCAAAAGAAGCTCAAGGACATGATCCCAGACAGCAATACGAACCAGAACACGCCCATCTTCATGGGACATGGCGACGCAGATGAAGTGGTCGCGCACAAGTGGGGGAAGCTGAGCGCCGACGAGCTGATCAAACACGGCTACAAGGTGGACTTTAGGACATACAAGTGGGTGGAAACTAATCAATCCGCATTACGCAATTGCTAATCCAAGCAGGAACCTCGTACACTCGGCCGACCCAGAAGAGATCGATCACCTCGAGGCCTATCTAAACCAGCAAATACCCCCTCTGGGAGACGCGAAGTCTGAGACTTCGCTATGACTCTCTAGCCCCGCGGCCACCCTTACGACGAACGAAGTAACGACAGCGCTGGTAGCACTTATCACACTCGCTATTCTATACTATGCATGGCTCAAGAAACGCGAAGATAACTCAACAGAAAGCAGAAGTGCTGCTCAGTGAATATACGAGATGACGTCTGTGGTCTTGCAGAATTATATACTTGGTCATTGAATATAACATGCACGAGTTTGATCAGCTTCATGCAAATCACAACAATTATTGGATACGTTCCATCGCAATCGCCAGAGGAAAGAAATGCCTGACTGCAGTAGCAACGAGTAATTACTAGTAGACTATGTAGTATTTTGTCTTCTGGCTATATGAGCTTCCCCGGCTTGGAGTTTAAATGGTCGTGATGGTCTGAGCGATAGAGTTCTGAAAAGCGCTCCTCATCACAATCTCCCGGTCACTTGCCGCCTCACGCGCATCCTCTTCGGTAATATAACCCCCGTCTATCTCATCCTGATCTTTCAGAATGAATCCGAAACGGCCAATCCTCCAGAATTCTTCACAATTGCTTGTTGCCAAGATAAGACCAGACGGACCCATAGACGTCATCTCATCAAACTTACAAATCTGGAGGCAGAACAATTTAGCGTCCCGTGTCATATCAGCAAGATCCTCGCCGTGGAAGTCTAGGTAACAATCTGCCAAGTTCAGATCTAGATAATCTGTGTCCTTGCGGCCATATGATGGGCGATTTAGTATCCCAGTCAGAATTGCTGGCTGTAATAGACCATCCACGACCAGATAGGCATCCTTGACAGCGCCGTATGGAGCATGGGAATGGGCGAGTGTGATTGAACAGTCTCTGATCTCGAGCTCCGAGTCAACTTCAGTGAACTCAGCATCCTGCCAGATCACCTTTCCCACGGTGGACGCCCACGACCATGACGGTGCACAGTATGTCGTGAGATGGGTAGACGAGGCGGATGAGTCGCCGGTCCACATGAGCGCCGTAGGAAGGTGAGATTTCCAAATTCCAGCCAGGTAAACTTCGTCCGGTCTCTCATTCCACGACTCCGCAATAGCAGATATGGCTGTCAGCTTATCGGATCTGTTCGTCATGTGTCGCTCGGAATATTCACTGACTAGTGACATCCAATCGATACAATCACGAGAGATGCCGCGTTTTGAAATCTCACGAAAGTTATCGTGAATATTGAGCGCTTCGCTCCTATCGAAGTACGGTATATTCTTGTCGTCTTTGTGCTCAGACCAGAGTCCAGCCCGACACGACCAGTGTTGCCGAAAGTCAGTGAATCTCAGAATTCGACGGGCAAGGAGATGCTCTTGCAGCGTCCAGCATCGAGTGTCAATTGGTGCCCTGGGCTTGAACGGACAAAGCAAAACCGAACCGAGCAGTCCAGAGGGCGTGGCGAAAGGTAGCTTGTAGGCAGTTGCCAGGCTCGAGGGCAATGACCAATCATGCAAGAAACCTTGCTGACAATGGTTTGCTCGAGCTGCCGAGATCGTGATGTATGAGCTTCTGTAGATTAGGTGCATCTGCGCGATCTCGGTCGCCATATCTGTCTCATCGTCCTGTCGAATGCAGAGGCACTCGATCCAAATCCAGGATAGTTGCAATGACCATACTACTTATACAGCATCGAATAAAGTTTTGGGCAAATTCGTAGCAGGAATTCCACCAAACAGTATCGCTTCGTGATCCAAATCGAGCCGAACGTCCTGTGGACCTCCCCAGCAATAGGATAGAGTTGCGTATGTCACATTGCGCATTGTTGTCTGAAACGACGGAGTCCCTGTATCATAGAGGCGTACAAAAAGGTCACTCATACTGGGTGATTTTTCAATCTTCAGAAGCCGTGTAGGAATGAAGGAAGGTGTCGTAGCTTTGCAAGAGGTATGCTGAGCTTCGCACCGTGACAGACATGACGATGCCCAATTCGTGGCGGTTATATGGCGAGGACTTCGACTGAATGGCCGATGTTGCACACTCAATGCAGATGGGTCATCTATCAAGGTGTCAGACATATGCCTCTTTGGTTCTCAAGCCGACTTGGACTAAGCACTTGCCATGTGAGGCTACCACAACGTATCGCCGGCAATTGGGATCAATTGTATGGCCCCGCAGCTCGCTAGGGGCACAGGTCCAAAATGCATATCCGGTCCGAAAGATCCTGGGACTACCTCCAGTAGCAAAATTGATATTGTAGACCCAATTTGGAGGGTTGAAATTGGTCGAGTTGCTGCCATCCTCGTAATCCTTTAATTTCATGAAAGGCTGAAGCACTTCGAGGCAGTGAGCAAAAAATGTGCATCCTTTTGACGCGCCATCCACAATTCTAGAGCCTCTGTAGCGGATACGAACCAAGGCTGTATCCATGTGTTTCTCGAACTTATCCACTTTTGAGCCTGGATCGATCTCTTGCACCTGACAAAAATCACAGGAATGAGCGTTTAAAATAGGACCCAGATTTTGTGTCTCGTTGGGATCATTGGAAGCTTCTGCGTGGTCGTTCATTATCGCAAGGATCCTGCTGACTCTCGGTGCGATGCGACAGAGGAGGGCATTACAGGGCTGGGTTCAAGCCTAAAGTCGTATTACCAACCACCATAAGTGCCTGATAATGTGTCTGTTGGACTATCGAAGCCAGGTCCAGTATTTGCTTGTGTAATTGTATGAAGGATGGCAGAGCAGCTGCGGAGCGGGTAGGGCTCAGCACTGCAAAGGCACTAGTCCAATTTGAGACTACTGCCGAAAGGCAACTGATTGTAACCTCACCCAGCGCGCTTCACATTATATCTCCTCTCTTGATTACGAGGTAGACGCATTGGCGAAGGTATATCCTATGAGACGACGACTTCAGAAATCTTCAACGCTCCCAAGGATGTTGAAGACGAGACCACAGTTACGTCCGCTTGAACGGCGGCAAGAATGGGGCTGGTGCTGACGGTTAGATGTGCAGTCACCCTTTAGTCTGACCCCGCCACCCCACGATAACGTGCGTCAGCACCGCCGAAGCTAACGTCGGTCCCCGAAAGAACGCCACACGTTATTTGAATTCAAGCTTGGAGATAATATCCACCAGATCTGCAAGGGACAGCTAGGGTAGCTGCAGGTGCTTTGGAATGGCTTCGGGTTGTCCCGATGTCAGGCAGACGGCTGTGGCCATGCCATGAGTTGACAAGCATATCAAGTCCTGTTATTGACGAGTCCTCATGGATATTCTTGCAAAAGAAATTGCAGACTGTATTGCGCGCAACAGTCTCCATCATGATCTTCTCTTTATCGTTATTGTTGGCTTTCGCGGCTTGCATCCGCACATCGCAGCTTCTGTACCGTCGTTTCTTCCACCTGCACAATTTCAGGGGGCCTTGGCTAGCTACATATACACGGTTGTGGCTTGCCCAAGCATACGCAACTGAGAGAGCCAACGACATATTCCTCGAGCTCAATAGGACGTATGGTACGTTCGTGCTGTGAATCGCCATCTGGTGTCTCTTGACAACCACTATTTAACACTCTCGGCAGGCAAATTCGCTCGAATTGGTCCAAACCATCTTCTAACAGATGATCCGGAGGTTCACTGGCGAGTGCTTGCGCCGCACTCAAAGTACGTGCGCAGTTCCTGGTTCGACTCTCTTCGGCTGGATCCACACTTTTCAAGCATTGCCTCGGAGACAGACACGGCGAAGCACGACGCCCTCCGCTCAAAAGTCTCCGCGGGTTACATGACACGGAACTTCCCTGATCTTGAGCCTCTCATCGACCGTGAAATAGCAGCGTGGTCACAACGATTAGATCCGAAGTTGCGAGAAAAGGGCGAAGCTGGTGCGAGTTTTGACTTTGCAAGAAGCGTCCGTACTTTGACTCTTGAGATTGCGGCGTACATTTGCTATAGTCGCAGCCTCGATCTCAAGGACAATGACCAAGATGCTACGGCATTTTGGGAGAGCATTGAGGAGGCAGCTCCGTACGGCCAGTACTTGTCAACGTTTGCCTGGCTGTTCAGACTCCTTTACTATGTTGCGTGTGTGCCTTGGCTGAAAGCGCGCCTGCTTCTGGTTGAAGGGAACAATCCGGGTATCGGCCACATTTTGAAGGTCGGAGTTGCACCACTTTCGGACATACCAATGAAATCTGACCAGCCTGCAGTATTCTAGAATCACAATAGAGGAGCGTTTTAAGAGCGGCGCGAAGGAGGTGAACGATATGCTAGGATCCTGGATTCAGCACGGTCTCAGTCAGCACGAAGTCGAGACAGAAGCTTCAATCGCCATGTATGTGCATTAGCTCCCGCCAACATAATCAGCCGATGCTAAATGATCCTACAGCGTGACCGGAGCATTTCCATCCGCGTCGGCGATAAATGTTCTTGCCCTCCACATCAGTACCAACCCGCATATCCTGAACACACTTCGCGCCGAATTCAGAAGCGCGCGTGATAACGGCACGATAGGTGATGTACCGTCTTACGCAGAACTATTGAAGCTTCCATATCTTCAGGCTTGCATTGACGAAGGACTTCGGCTTGTTCCCCCAATCGTTCAGCTTCGCGAACGTCTTGTTCCACCAGAAGGTGATGAGATTGATGGAGTTCATCTCCCTGGAGGCACAGCAATAGGTTTCAATACCCAAGCACTCTTGCGGCACGAGTGCTTTGGTTCGCAGCCAGAGAAGTACCAGCCAGAGAGATGGTTGGAAGCCAACGATGACGTACAACGACTGAAAATGATGCGCAAAGTTCACGGCTTGATCTACGGCTATGGGGGTACAAAATGTCTAGGTGTCACTCAGGCAAACATGATTGTGTACAAATTCGTCTATGAGGCAAGTCTAGGGAACCCTTTCATAATGCCATGCTAACTGGATATAGCTAATACGGAAGTATGAGCTGGAAGTACTGCGGCCTGAGTCACCGTGGACGGCACAATGTAACGGTGTTTTCTTTCACCGGGACTTCAACGTGCGCATCCGGCGGAGTGTCGAAGGATGAGTGAGACGGTATGTTCCTCATTATCTATCGTAGTGAATGTAGACGAATGCGTGCATAATTATGCGAGGTCGCGCTAGTGTCTCTTCAGATGTGGACATAGATTTGGCAACTTATCGCCTCGCGCGATTATCGTAGACATCATTTTCGCCTTAGACCCTGGACAGTACAGCCATATATAGCGATGATAGCCATACATACCACATAGAGTTACAGCCGTTCATTTGGTCTTTGATGATAGGTGATCAGCGAAAAGTCATGTCTCTTTTCATTGGCTGTCATAATCACCGGGGCGTGGGGCAGAACGCAAGGATGCTCGTGGTCCGAACACCAATTCCCGGGCACTATGGCACGCTACAGGTGCAGATGTCTTGAACTTGGATTCAGCCTAGCTGGTCATGGTTGTAAATTTGATAATCCAGTGGTAGAAGGCAGCGGTAGTTTTTCAGCCCGAGCCGCGCCCTGTCATGGATCCTTCGGAGCGTCAGGGACATCATCACTCGTTCGGCATGTCTCAAATCGGACGTGCTCAGCCAGGCACATGGGTGAGTATCTTATCGCAGGAACTACTCAGCCGTCCCAAAATATACTATAGACTGCGGATTGTACCTCAGTAATGTTTCGGGCCCGTGGTGGACGTCTTCATTCAACATGACTTTGAGCATGATAAACTCTACATCTTTCTCAGATCAGTGTGCCTTTAAATCCACTCATGAGGTATCGTTTGCTGTCTCATCCGAAAAAATCATGTTCCAGGATCTCTTCATTTCCACATGGTTCCTGGTTCTCGGGTCCTGTGTCGCCTTCCCTTTCGTCACTCGATTCCGATCATACATAACACAATGTTTGAACGCATGTGAGTGGCTCTTCTGTGGCCCTCAGCTATTGGCAAAGCGATATGTGAGCAATCAACCCTCGAAGGGAAGGTAGCAGCAAGACTGATCCAGGAGCCAGGTACCGGGGATTCCTTTCAGCGTGAAGACACCATATCGAGAATACCATCTGGTCTCCTCGCGCGAGCACATCCACGAAATAAGTCGCGCAGATGAAAATCATCTTTCTTTGGTCGAAATTGCCGAAGAGGTGAGCGTATCGCAAGCATTACCATTCCTCTGGGCTCACAAATACAGGTTTTCCAACCACATCATACCATGAATGGGATCGAGCTCAATAGACTGGGTATGCAGCGACGTATCCTGAGAAAGCTGTCCTTGAAGTTAGAAGGATATCAACAGCCACTCACAAATTTGATTGCTGCTGAAATGCGAGATGCACTTTCAGCGAGAACAGGCGCCACCGGAGGTACATGCCCTTTTTGATAAAATTGATCATCACGTTGCTAAAGTGTGAACCAGCGTGGACAGGAATAGGGATTTTCTCTATGACACAAAAGGTCGTCGCCATGGCCAACACCTTTACTTTCTATGGTCACCATTTCAGTAAGCTGCTCGACCTACAAAAGAAAACATGCGACTGACTCAAGCAGCGGGAGACCAAGCATTTCTTGAAGCAGCGTTACAGTACCCGCGTGATGTATTCATAGCCGCAGAAGTACTGCGGTGTGTTCCCAGTGCACTTTCAGGACCAGCAAGTTGGCTGGCAACACGAGGCCACAAAGCCTCTAATCACATGTTTGCAAAACTTGTGCCAATGGTGGAAGAGCGTCTTCGATGCGGCAAAGAGGTGCCAACGAATACTCAAGTACGAGGGTCGCGCAGCCTTCTTGCTCAAATGCTAACTGTTCTCAGCAAGACTATGTACAATATGTGATTGATCTCTACCCAGAAGATGTACCAAATCGTGCCAGAAGAATCGTCGAGCAAACACTTGCCCTTTGGTTCGCTTCGGTGCACCAGCCTGCGATAGTACGCTACTTCGTCCCCATGCTGGCCACTCACTAATAGCTATAGACTCTCTACTATGCTATCCTAGATCTATGTGAACATCCACATCTTCAGCAGCAATTACTCGCGGAGATCCACGCCAACCAATCCTCTGACGGCAGCATCGACCCGCTCAAATTAGAATTACTCGACAGCTTTCTCAAAGAGTCTGCCAGGTTGAACACATCTGAATCAATATCCCTCCGCCGAAAAGCAGTCCAGCCATTCACTTTCAAGGATGGTACCCACGTGGCGGCTGAAGACTGGGTTTGCGTTCCCCAGCGACCGCTTCTCAGAGATGCCGCAATTTACCCCAACCCCGACACTTTCGATCCATTCAGGTTCATGTCGCACAACACTGGAACTCAAAAAGCTTCCAAATTCACAGATCTCAGCCCCGACTACCCAATGTGGGGCCTTGGAAAGCAGGCGTGGTAAGCTACCCTTCTGCGCAACAATGTGCGACCGACGCGCTGACATGCTATTTCTAGCCCTGGTCGCTTTTACGCGTCCTTCATTGTCAAGCTGGTGCTTATCGAGCTGATACAGAGCTACGACTTCGGCATGGAGACTATTCCGGACAAGAGGTACTTCACTTGGAGATCCAGTCTGATACCACGGCCGAACCTCCAATTCCAGGTACGCCCAAGACAATTCGATCGGTGACAGCGGTGGCTTTTTCTGGCATGTACTTAGCATAGCGGGATTTAATTTCATTGGGCGTTCAAACACCGAAGATTGATGATCGTGCCCCACTGGGGCGGTTCTGTAGGATTTAAGGCCCATTCAGCCTTTGAGGCTAGTGGCGGTTTGTGCGGGTGCGTCGCGGGGTCGGCGGGGTGGCTGCGCCATGGTCGGCGCTTATGCTGCATGTCAGGGATGCAGGTACGCTAGGGCGATGTATCTGAACGCGGCTTGGTATCTTTGCACTATCTAGTCTTCAATAATCAAACTGCGCCTTCATGGTGCAATTCTCAGCTGCCGTTTCGTTGTCCCGTTTGTGCAACTGACGCAGGCATGATCGGCACCTTGATCGCACGCCGGATTGAGGCCGCCAGGCTCCTAATGATGCTGACGCTGTCAAAATCTGCTACGACAGACAATGCTGGCTGAGCTTCCGACATTCGAAGCGCCAATTCTTCGCAAAGCACTCTGCCCATTGTGACGAACATGTTGTTCTCGAAGCTACTTGAGTACACAGAGCAAGTGTGCACTTCACTTGGTCCACCATCGTCTCTTGCCCTAGGCACCATCTCAACCGCCGTTCTCGTTCTCCTTGCATGGCGACTGTGGGCTTTCACAATCAAACCGTTGACAGCAAGAGATGCTCCCAAGGAGTTACCTTACTGGCTGCCATGTAAGAACAAATTGTGATCACCGCTCTGAGTAGACGAGCTGAGATCACGTTTAGATTTCGGCCATGCTTTCGAATTCATCGGCAATGGACAAGGACTCTTGACCCGTGCCAGACTTTACTTTCGTAACACGCGTGAACCATTTGCCCTTACCCTTGGTGGAGAGAAACTCTACTTCCTGACGGCACCCGAAGATGTCCAAGCATTCTTCCGCAATACATCTTCTCTCGAGTTCGAAAGCGTCGTGTATGACCTAGGAATCACTTTTGGAGTATCGAAGGAAGCAATGGATTTGTCATATATAAAACCGGCCAGCGAAGCGGATGATCGCGTTAGCCAGGCCCTTGGGACGAGAAATTCGCGGCTGAAATGCTTGGTCGATCTGAACAAAGAATTCTGGAAGATGCAACTACATCCCGGAGATGAGTATCGCAATATTCAGAACGCATTCTTGGAGGAGATCGCCGAGAAGCTGAAACATGGCCAACTCCCCACGAGCAGTGTACGGAGCAGTTCTGCAGGCGATCTGACAGTTTCTCTACTGACTTTATGTCAACGTGTGCTTATTGAAAGCACCTTGAATGCTTTCTTTGGGAAAGTTTTGCTTCGGATCGAGCCGTCGTTGGTCCAGGACTTCCTTGACTTTGATGAAGAGAACTGGAAGCTCTGGTATAAATGGCCGAAGGCCACCAAGATGAACACAGCAAAAGACAAGATGGCCAAAGCTATTGAGCATTATCTGGCACTTGGTGACGAGACACGCGAGGACGCCTCATTTATTATCAAGACATTCATCAAGAGTCAAAGAGCGTTGGACACATCAGATACAGATATTGCGAAAGTGCTGTGTATGCTGGTATTCGTGTAGGTCTTCTGGAGTGCAAGAAGTATACGCATAGCTAACAATCAAGCAGTATGAACACTAATACGCCAAAGACCTGTTTCTGGGCTGTTGCATATCTCCTCAAAGACCGCACATTCTACCAAAAAGTACTCGACGAGATCGAAAGTGTTTCCAACTCGAGCGGTATCATTGATTTGCAAGCGCTCGCAGACTCTTCTTCGCTCTCTTCACTAGTCAACGAAGTTCTCCGACTTGGTAGCGCCTCGTCCTCAATGCGTGTAACCACCAGCGACACCATCATCGGCGGCAAGAAGATACCAGCAAAGTCGCGCGTTATGGTTCCCACTCGAGAACTTCACTTAAACCCTGTTGTCTTTGGTTCTACGAGCAACCAGTTCCGGGCAGGGCGGTTCATGGCAAGTAAGGAAGACTTGACGAAGAATCCAAGTTTCAGACCATTTGGAGGTGGTATTAGTCACTGTCCAGGCCGATTCATTGCGCAGCAGGAGATCAAGATGGTGGTGGTATTACTGCTAAAACACTGGAACATTGAGATTGCAGGGAACGGTCAGCTTCCAGAGCTGGAGACGAAAGTTCCTACTACTGGAATCATGGGCCCCAGGGAAGGGGGTGATGTTTTGTTGAGAATGAGGCCAATCTTCAAGACCTGAGTTTCTCAACTCCACATCAATATCTATTTACAGTAGCAATGCTCAGTTACCATCATCAATATCTCGGAGACTCTTTCCCGGATTTGATCCCTTGCTGTGTCTACCTCAGTGTATCGTTACATGATTGCGCTGTCCAGCCATTGTTCAACGTTACCCATGTCAGCTTACCTCACGTAGCGCTCACGCTACGTACAGCCCCACTCCATGTTGGATTTTTGATAGATCTACATGCGACTCATGTTCAGCTCAAAGCTAAGCTCAAATACACGGCGCCAGGCCATCATTGATTGCACATCCGGCAAACCACAATGGAAAAAAGATTATCGTCTGGGAAGCGGTGGCATTGCTTTACTCCCAGCTTAGTTAGAAGGTTTATGCAGTAATAAGCCCCGATGCTGCCACAGGGTTTCCTAGCTTGGTAAAAGTGGGTACTGCCCACAATAGCCGGTAAAGCTAGTGGCGCTGATGTACGCACGGCACGCCTCTTGTGCGATTGCGTGGATGCCAATCGCTCCACGTCGTGCACGATAATGCATGGGCAGTCGTCTGGGCGGCACCTTGGGGTCCAATGATGCGACTGTCAGACTGCAAAATCGAGCCTAGGTTGCGTAGACGATACTAGATGGTGATTCTGCGCGTGGGCATCCAGTTCAGCTGCGGAAACAGAAGCTGAGGATACAGGCACCAGTAAAGCGAAAGTGAACCTCTGCTAGATCTAATCATTTGGTTTATTCTTATGCATATGCTACCGACCCAGTGCCAAAGTAGTCGTTGGTCGGAAGCTATCCGGTTTCTGACTCAATCAGATTCCGAGCCCTTCCGCTTTGACGTGTACTTCTCTTTGTACTCCTGTGTAGTACCATTCAGGTCCTTCGCAATCATCGGAAATGTCAGGTTTGTCCACCATCCCTTCAAATGTGACGTCAGTCCGACCTGATGCAGTAACCGATCAATGTAGCCCATCATGTCATACTGGAGGTAATTTCCTCCCGCACCATGTGTTGGATACCGACGTTTCATGAAAGCATTGACCCAAGCCACGTCTTTTCGCATAGCATCCTCCGATGGCAATTGCAGTGATCCATCGAATAGAGCTGTTGTCCAGATAGCCTGAACCTCTGCTGTGCGGAAACCATTCGGTGCATAGATGTTGCCTACAAATGCTATCGAATGGTCATTTAAAGGCGTTATACAGTTGTAGAGACGATTTGGTGTTTTCTTTGTTGGCGGATCAGTCGGACCTGTTTGAGGGGCGAGAGCGAGCTTTGGGTACTTTGCAAGGACCTCCTTGTCAGCTTCTGCTTCAAGAGTCGACCAGTCGTTTTCGTTCGCGTCGTCTGATTTGGAGTGCGACAAACCAAGGGCGGCGCGTTGCTCGGCGCTGAAGAACGGGAACTCGTTGACGAAGCCAGTTGCGCATACAATGACGTCCATAGGAAGAGTAGGCCCATCTTTGAGAACGACCGTATGATCCGCCAAACTCTCTATGTCATTGCGGTGAACATGGACGTTCTTCGCGACTGTGTCCCAGAAATCCGGTCTCTGTATCATACCGAACGGCCCTGTACACCAGAACAAGCTGTCAAGGTATTAGTCTGAGACGCTCGTGTACCATTCTTTCGGAGGCACTACAACTTACTTCACATCGCTCTCTAACTGATCGAAACCCTCTAGTGCCCCTTCGCGGCCATGGAAGTTACCTATTCGCTTACATTTTTCATCTGCTCCATTCCATACGCCCTTGAGTATCTTTTCGCCCATAAAGGTATTGTGCAAGAATCGGGACCAGAGACTTGGTTGATTGAAGCACGATGGACTCATGGTTGCAAAGAGCCGAGTGGCCGCAAGCTCTGGGTCATTAAGGAAGGGCCCCTTCGCATTTTCTGCGGGATTCGTGAAAGCACCCGGGCCCTTGCCAGACTTCCGGATTATCCAGTGGACCTCGTTGCCTGCCTTCACAAGGCCATACACAATATCGGCGGCGGACTTGCCGGCGCCTAATACAGCGACTTTTCGGTGGTCCGATGGTCGCTCAGACAAGAACTGGCCGTAATCTTTCTGGTGCAATATGGGGCCTCCAAACTGCTCCTGCCTCATGAAACTTGGCATTTTTGGGGCAGAAGTCATGCCTGTGGCGATGATGATTCGCTTAGTTTTGAAGTGTTGTTGAACGCCATCTGCAAGAAGGGCACCCTCAACGGTCCAGATATCGTGCACTTTATCGACTCTTGAGACAGCGAAACCTGTCCTTATGCGCTCGCGCAAACGAGTTCCTGAGTATACATGGTTGTCGAGATAGTTCTCCAAGTAATCGGTCACATACTTCGCCTCGAAAATGTCGTTGAACACCTCAGCGTCTTGCGGCACAGTAAGAGGAATATCTGAGAAACCTGACATGCGAATGCCACTCTGCGACCAGAATCCCGGGTATATTCGGCTCCTTCCCCAAGGCCCACCGACGGATTGCTCTTTCTCCAATATCAAGACGTGCTTTTCTGGGTGAACATCAAGATAGAAACGTGCAGCTGCAAGGCCGGAGAGACCTGGAAGTGGTTAGCGAGTGCGCAAGGACACTCCGATCTGGTCATACCCGCTCCGATGACAACGACGTCAAGAAGTTCTGGATTCATAATGCACTGGAGCGAGACCTCATGTGCAAAGAAAGCTGTCGTGCTCTGATATGGTTGCGAGAGAGGCAGATACAAGTATGTACGATTCTTGAAGGTGTGGAGCGGGCAAGTGTACAAGGGTGAGGCGCGGGTGTTTGCCATCGCACGGGCCAGGCACGCTAGCCCGTTTGCATCATTCACCCCTCCCCGCCCTTTGATTGATCATCAGTCATACGGTGCGTCAATCCAGTTCCAATCTTTGGCTACGTACTTCGCCCATTGTGCATCACTCTTGAGATGTAGTACAGCGCAGTTATTAGCGTGCACGCGCTAACGATATCCACCCGCGACTCCGCTATAATTAGTCCCGAGCCGTTCTAAGCCACCGTCCCCACCATCCTTCAGCCTGCAGCTAGCTTCGGTACCCGACACATATTGACAGCAAGGCTTGGGAATGGATAAGCCTCATTTCAATCTTGAGGCTGCCTTGCGGTGTAATAGAGGCAGCGACATATTTGACGTGTACTTCTACTGCGCAGCCGGGGACCGAAAGCCCGGAAAACCTAATTCATTGTCTATCTTGACCAATATGCTTGCAATGGCCCGTAGCATCATTTTCACATTGTTGTTATGCTTCTCATTCGTCGTTGCGCACGAGGCTCCGGGCAGCGCTGATCGCGCACTTGCCGTTCGGAACGTACTTGCAAAGTATGCGATTGAGATCGACAACCAAAACTTGAGCGCGCTCGGAGACATATTCACGGAAGATGTCGTAGCCAATTATACGGGACAAGACGGGAAAGTGTTGCTGAACGGTGTCCCAGCGATACAAGACTTCCTCCGGACCAGGTACGTGCAACTCGACAGTGATTGGGATGCCGCTGATTGAACCGCGTGTGAAGCCTTGCGAATGTCAACCATCAACATGCTCTGACCACACAACACATTGAGGACCAGAAAAACGGCGCAAGAGTCACGACCTACTTCACAGCGACATTTTTTGGAACCGGAAACAAGACTGGATCCGTGTCCTCATGGGGCAAGTACACAGACGAACTCGCGCTACAGGCGAGTGGAAACTGGAAGATAATCTCTCGTGACCAGACATTCATGGTAAGTCCCGCGTTCGTCCGAACTCTTTGGACACGAAGCTAATGGGGAGTTCCAGGGACCATGGGTAGGGGATTTGACCATTTTCTCTTGAAGTACCTTTGTAGTCCTAGCAGTCCCGCCATTCTAGTCTTGTCATGTAGTGCGGTAATTCAATCATATCGTTGTATAGTTGTACATGCCTGCAATGTATATCCCTAGCTAGTAACTTGTGTCGGAGTCCGAAGTGCATGTGGCGTCTGACCTGCATCACGCTAAATGGTCGACCAATAAGCACCGCGGACACTTCACACCCGCTACAACTGTGGGATACCGGAATGGTCAAGGTTACTAGCCCCACGTCTTCAGCCCGGCGTATTACTGCTTTGTACCACCGTTAATGCGCATGGCCGTGTGAGATCATATTAGGTCACAATGTGCAGCTGTCCTGGCCATATCTTCAGCCTTCGTCTCACTCGTTTTGTGTCTGCCATATCTCCACCCAACCAAGCTCCCGCCCCAGGAAAGCTTCCGTGTTCCTCGCCCACCCCAAACCCAGAGTCTGAGCTTAACCTCTTACTCGAGGCCATTGCCCATCAACTTCCTTAGGGTCGTCACCTTAGCCGCAAATTCGAAGTCTCCCATCACAGCACTCTTCATCATGCCAGGCAGCATGGACTTTAGCCAAATTGATCCGTCCACCATGGACATGACTAAGATTCCCGCCGCCATGCCCCCTCCAGGCGTCATACCAAACTTCGTCAATCCCGCGTCAAGAGCACACGGCTCGATTGTCACCTGCGCAATCCTCACAGCGTTCATGCTCGTCTTCTTAGTATTAAGAATGAACACCAAAATCTTCATCCTCAAGCAAGTCGGCTGGGACGATTTCTTCTGCGTCCTCGGTGCACTGCTTGCCATCGGCTACGTCGGGCTGATTATTTTTGTGTTCGACGCCGGACTCGGGAGCCATCAATGGGACACGCCAATCTCGGTGTTTCTCAAACCGGATACGTTCAACTCCCTCCAAGCAATCTACGACCTGCACGGCGTGACCATCAGCTGCACGAAGATTGCGATTTTGTGTTTGTATCTCCGCCTATTTGGTGTGTATCGCTACCTCCGCATCATGGTCTATTTTGGCATCTTGACTACGGTCTTGGTCCACGGTGTCGCGACAATTGCAGCCATGGCGCTGTGCACTACGGAGAATGCACTAGAGTATGTCAAATGCAGTGGGACGACAACCACGATTGCGTTGGTTGCGAGCGCTATCAACGTCGTTAGCGACTTGTACATTCTCGCGATTCCGAGTCTTGCGGTCTGGAACTTGCATATGGACGTGAAGCGAAAGATCGGCGTTCTTGCTGTCTTCTCTGCAGGTCTCCTGTAAGTTGATGTTTCCACACGAGCTTCGGACTTTACTAACAACACTCGCAGTGCGTGTGGAGCTGGTATTGCAGGTCTCGTCGTTCGCATAATGCAACGCTCACACCTCAACGATGTTAGTTGGTGGGTGTCGCCACTTTTCATCTGCACCGTGCTGGAGATCAACATTGGACTTATCGTCTGCTGCATGCCAATCCTCCCACGTCTTATGAAGTCAGTTAAAGAGACTAGCTCGTATGCATACGCTAGAACCTTGGTCCGCTCGAGGCGATCCGGCAGCTCAGCGAAGAGTGTTGGCTCCTCGAATCAAAATGACACGCCATCGGAGAAGAACGACTCCAAGGAGCAGCTCACAGGCCAGGTCACCGTTCGGACAACAATTGCAGTCGAGTCGCAGGTGTAACGGTGGACGTATCTGGTCAACTTCTCGGCGTTCTAATGCACGTCTGTCTTATTATACTCATTCTTATTGTACATATCCTAAAATCAGGAGCGTTTCGGTTCGTTCTCGACCAATTTGGTCAGTTGTACGATCTAAACTTGATCGCTACACGCATCACTTACGACGACTCTATAGTGCTCGCGTCGGATTATATACCCCAGTAGAACTAAGTGTCATAAAAGATTGCTCTCACTTCGTATCATACAGCGACTATCCAAGGGGAGACCCATGCCGATTCAGTGATATGCTGTAGTGATTTGAGGTCTCTGTCCTAAGCCGATTGGTACAAGAAAATGAAAAGCTTGACCAACTTCATGCCGTCTTTG
Source organism: Paraphoma sp. B47-9 (assembly GCA_001748405.1). Classification (NCBI taxonomy): domain Eukaryota; kingdom Fungi; phylum Ascomycota; class Dothideomycetes; order Pleosporales; family Phaeosphaeriaceae; genus Paraphoma; species Paraphoma sp. B47-9. The sequence continues at coordinate 126,855 of BCLK01000162.1, forward strand.
CTAGAGATATTGCCGGTACCCTATCACATAGCTGCCTCACCCCGCCTCTGGCCTCCTGTTTGTGGCACAATACACATTCACGAAGTATCTCCACTATACTAGTCGCGCGTGTTCTTACTGCGGCATTCAAATTTCTTGCCAAAAGCTCGCCAACTCCAGCTTCCACGAAACTTTCCCTTCGCGAAGCTGCGTAGCGCGAAGACTCTTAAAGCACGAGCAGGGCTGCTGTATCGTTCAGTAAGTCGTTCGACTTCGGCCTCTGCGGCGGGTATGCCACTCTGGTTACAAGCCAAACACAAAGACACCCACTCAGGGGCACGGTTGAAGGAACCCACAGCCATATGGTTCATGTGCGCACGGTCTACTTACCACGTACTTGGATCATGAAGCGGCCATGTGTCTGGGTTATAAGTTTCTTGTAGTCATTGCAAGACGAAGGGAACGTCTACCGAGCGATCACATTCTGCGTGATCGAAGACAGCAGCAATCAAAGTAGGCATGGTAAAGCGTACCGGACTTGTCAGTCTAGAGATCAAAAGGCTTGTGTACCAATGGAGGGCTATTGGTGGGAGTGTTGATTTCGCTTAATGAGAATGAACGAGCGAGCGACGGCATTACAACGCGAAAGTCAGGTGAAGTTCGCACCACACATGGTCACTTGGCACCCCACAGACTCAATCTTGCAATTGAACGCCGAACATCCTGCCTCCACGGCTTTCACTGACCCAATAAGCAATCCTCGTGCTTCAAACCTTCTGTGCTAACTCTGCGCTGTCACTCGCAGTTCATTCTTCTGGCAACTGCGACTTCTGGTCCTTGGAGCGAAATCTTCTCCTACTCATGCAAAAATCCCAAGGCTATAATACGCTGGCTTGTTACCCAGTGTAAGTTCTGAGATCTCGATATGGGTCCTTACACGCGAGCTTGGGAGAGACTGCTGCAAACGTTGAAGCCGAGGACGCTTTCGCGAATGATGCAAAATAGCGAAAAGGACTTGATCCAGATGGGAGGCATTGGAGGCGAACATGATATACGTAAAGATTCTCGACACTATAGAGCATATGCTGTCCTATTGCCTTCTCTTCCAAGGCCCTTCATCTCGATGTCTACTTCGTATGATCGCTCTTGAACACCCTTAGGGTGAATGGGCGCGACGCTTCGATCTGAATCTCCATCATGCAACATTTCCCAATTGTCTTCAGGTTTACGAACCCTTTGTTGGCTGATCGTCTTGACACCTCCACTCGGTCTGCCCGCTGAAGGTCCTCCTGAATTACTCTCGCCTGCATTGTGGCGGAAGAAATGCCGTAGCGAAGGCACCGAGGATGCAATACATCCGATTCCGGTTTCTATGTTTGAACACAACATGGTATGCGACACCCAAAACTGTGAACGCTGTCAGTAGAGACCATGTGCAATTCTGGCGAAGTCAAAGACTTACAGGTAAATCTACCAGCCCCTCAAATTTGTTCACGTATGGTATCCGCACCATGGTTATGATTGAAGCCACACTTGCGAATGATAACAACCCAAAGGCTTGCAGCTTGGCCTGTCTCTTCATCTGGGTGTTCCATAGGATGATGGCTGGCACGACAACCAATGCAAGATCCGTTGCAATCGTGCTTACGGTTGCTACATGGCCGATTATCACGAAAGTGTCGACCGAGGCACACGTCCCCTCCCCGCTCAATATCAATGTAGGCGTCCAGATCGCGCGTACTGGTCGGCAGTACAAAAGTGTGCCGATGAAGGTGATGAAGAAAGAGGCCCATGTCACCGCCAGAAGGACGTACACGGTTATTCGTAGATTGATCTTAGTCGAAGCAATGCGCATAATTGTGATACATATCGAAGATTTGACTGTCGCAAGAGCGAGAACGTAAGTCAGGATCCAGATGATGTAGTACTTCATGGCTTCGCTTTGTTGCCACAGATTCAGATCTTTCGAAAGTCGACCAAGGCCGACAAGGACCCCGTAGATTGCGAGGCCGGACGCCGTGGTGTAAACGACCTGGGAGAGGTCAGTAGCTATGCGAAAGCCGGATTCGGAAAGCCTACACATCCTGCCACCATAAATGCATCGTCCAGCCCAAAAGTTCCTTTCACGCATCGAATGTAGGTTCGCAACGAGACAGCGATTATAGAGAGAATGACAAAGACGCTTGAAAGCGCAAGAATCGCGAGCGGCAGACCATCTGGAGTGATCGTTCGTGCGGCAGGATCGACAGTGCTCTCCATCGTGTTCAAAGCCGGCCCGACTTCGAAATCCTACGATCTCGAAACGCGAGTGAGGCTCAAGAACTTGAAAAGCACCCTCGTCTTTATACCACTGAAGTCCAAAACACTTGCGGAACTGTTGTTGAGTTTTGATCGGAGCGATTGTTGAAAGACCAGGAAGAAGCAATGGGGGCGGCGAAAAGGATATTGTGGATAACCTTCAACGACGTCGTTAGAATTCCTCCCTTCCACCCCGGCCCCCAGGCGGGTCGCGAAACATCATGGCATTTGCCATCCTGTGGAACACCCATGTCCCTGTTGATGTGCCAACTGACTCCACAGTCCCCTTGATCATACCAGTCTGGACCATGCTACGCTGGTTCGGGGACATTGGTCCTAATGCAAATTGGACTCGTTTTGCCTACGCACGCGCGGACATGTGAACGGCGACTGTGGCTGCACGAGCCGAGTGTGGATCTGCAACGTGAAAAATACAGGGGACTCGGGACATTGAAGATCCACAGTTATGTCACCGCTGTTACAGGGGTGGGCTGTGCGGGGCTGAGAAGCACGCTAGGACTTGGTCGTGACTCGCAACGGCCATCGTCACTCTCCGGTCCGACAGATTGACTCAAGAACTTCTGGACTTGGGTCAGCAATCGAAACCATCGATGAGGCCGTAGAGTCATTAGTTCCCAACTAATTTCTATCCTTATATGGGAACGTAGTATACCTATGAAAACCACGAGAAATGCACATTTTCAATGTGAGATATGAGAAGACTGCAAAGCTAAATCCCACGGGCTCAATAGCTTGATATACTGGATACTTGAACACACGGATTTAAAGCTAGATCCCACGTAACCCTTGTCGACAGGCGCGTGAAGATACACGGTGCTAGACCATTACGATCGTCAACGCACGTGGGTGGGAAGTTCCGCTGTGAGATCACGATAGGACTGCCCTGTTAGCTGGTAATATTGCTCTATCGTCGGGCCATCGTCGGACACCATCGATCTTAATCCATCTCTACAATCGAATCGGACCGATGGTTATCTGCAGTACTCCTCCGCCCCGTCACTCGATTGTTACTCGTACTCCACGGTTGTGCTTTGTCATCGGTATAAACATATCATGATCGTACGCCAGATCCTCCCCCGTGGTGTCATGGAGTCGCATATGTGGCAGGACTCTTAGGACCAAGCCTGCAAGGCAAAGATGTAACTCACACAAAGCAAGACTGTGATACGTCAGCAGAGCATTCTGTCTATCAGAGTGCAAACTGGACTTACTTCATTCCCAAGCAGCTCCGACTACCTTTTGAAAAGGCAAACGAACTCCGCTCGACTTCTTTTCTTCTTTGGTTATTCTCATCCAGCCACCGCTCCGGGATGAATTCGTAAGAGTTTGGGAACGCACGCTCGTCGTGATGCGAAATGACGGATGACATGCCTACGGCATAGCCCTTGGGTAAGACGTGCTCGACGGGCTTCTTATTCCATTCACCACGGTAGATGAGGTTCTCCTCTGTCGGAATCCGCGCGGTTCGACTTGACACACCATACGACAGTCTCAACCCCTCCTGGATGACTGCCCCAAGGTATGGCAACGCTTCAAGCACTGGCCAGGCTGGCAGTTGATTCGGATTGTCAACCACGGTTTCCAGCTCTTTTGTCAACTTGGCCAACAATTCCGGCTTCGTCAAAAGATGGTACGTCATGACGCTCAGCGCCCAACTCGTCGTTTCTGTTCCTGCACCCACCACCGCTGCAGCCTCGTCCGCCAACCTCTGCGGCTCCTTCTCCAAGACCTCCAAGTCACTCTTTAACAGCTCGGCAAAAATTGTTGGTCGATCATATATAACTCCAGCGTCATGATCTGCTTTTGCTTGTAGGACGCGCGCGGGCATATCAATCTGCAGCGTGCGTACCATCATCCCGATATCCGTAGGCATGTAATCGACGAACCATTTCCCGAGTCCCACGCTCTTTTTCGTCCACGGAAAGAATCGGAACACAAACACAGGCTGTAGTATAGCGGCAGTTGGTTCTCGGAAATTAGGATACCAGCTTTCTTGGTCGAGGAGACCAAGCGACTGGCCGAAACTGTACCCGCTAATCGCGTCCGTCGTAAAGCAGCTATATGCCATAGTGATGTCAAATGCTTTCCCCTCGCCTGACTGTCTGAGAAGCTTGGAACAGAGCTTTTGGGCTAAGAGCTGGATTTCCGGTTCGAGGAGCGCGATCATGCTGCGGGAGAAGAATTTCGCTAATGGGGCGCGTCGAAGACGATGTAAATCATGATCCACAGTCCCGAACCCAGACGAACCAAGCGCAGACCCGTTGATCTGGTGAAGTGGCTTGTCGCGTTTACGACCTGCGACAGCGTAGATCTCGTCTGCGAAGGAGATGTCGTTGCAGTGCAGTTCGTTTGGGCTGATGCGCACAATGGGGCCTACTTACAATCAATCTCCCATCGTCGAAAGTGTCTGTAACCCGTTTTTGACGTACCATATTTCTCATGCATCTTCCTGATCTCTTTGGTGTAACACCCAAACCTCATAACATCGTGCCAGAACTCCGGCACATATGTCGCGGCCGCAAGTTTCGGCCCCGGGAACGCACTCAGCGGATGAAATGGCGAGACATTATACACTGCCTGAGCGACCTTGAACACAAAATACACAGCGACCAGTGCACTTAACGTCCGGAGTGAAAGAATCGACGTCTCCGCTGGCACAAACGCAGTTTGTGTGGTCGCCATATTGTCTGTGAAGTGTAATCAGTCGAACAATAGGCACACATGCATACACGAAAAGGGAGTCTACATAGCTATCTTGAACCCTATCACGGCACTCGCGGCGCTAGTTGCGCAAATGTGAACGGAGCGACGACGTTGATCCACTTCGGGCGCTACACACATTGACAGCAAATGCCGCGCACCGCGCGGAAAGAATGTCCCGGGCCGCGTTGCTGACAAGGTTATCCCGCAAAGAATGATTCGTTGTTGGTGAGACGGGCGAGTCAGGGGAAGTTAGCAAGTACCAGGGGTACGGTTTGGGGTGGATGCACATGGCCGCGAATTGACCGCGGCGGTGGTGATGAACTTTGGTTTGCGGGCTCGTGTCGGCAGATGATAGGTGGGAGGTATTTTTAGATTCTATTTATTGAGATATGACGATCTCGATGTGCCATTGGTATCATTTTTCTCGGTCCGTTCGAGTCACGCCGAAAGCTAAACCATCTGAGCATGGCATGTTCTGTGCCACATTCACGCATTGATTTACCACATTACCAACCCCGCAATCGCAAACAACGGCGCCATCATACCCACACCCTTATTTCCCATGCCTGGAGCGGCATTCGTACTCTGCTGCACCGGACTAGCGCTCGGTGTCCTCGATGCTCCAGCACCTGCTCCAACTCCCTCATCAGGACTTGCGCTGCTCAACGCCACAGTTGATGTAGCCAGCCCTCCACTTTGAAGCACACTGGTGGCGACCACCAGCCCGGAAGTTCGAGCGCCAGATGAAGCCGGTCCATTCCCAGTGTTGTTGCCAGGCGTGTTGTTGCCAGGCGTGTTGTTGCTTGGCACAGATGTGGTTCCCGGCGAGTTGCTCGCGGCACTCGACGCCGGCTGCGCAGCCGAAGCAGATGTGGCTGCCGCAGGTGAAGTTGGTCTAGCATTCGCATTCGATGATCGTGGTGGTCTCGCCGATGGTAAGTTGTCAGGCACAGTGTTCGGCGTATCACCTCCACAATCTGCTTGTCCGCCCAGCTTGACCACCATGCCCACACCGGCAGTGGGATCTCGTAAGCCATTATCGGTCTGAAACTTCTTGACATCGAACGTTTCTCCTTCCCCAGGAAGTTGTAGATTGTCGATCTGCTTGCGCTGCGGGTTGACGTACATCAGGAAACTGTATTGTCTATTGTCACCTGTTTCACCAAAAGAGCCAGGCGCTTTGTAGTCGAGGATAGGTGGGGTTTGAGTAGCAATGTTAGTGATGTCGAAATTGTTCTTGAAATTTGAGCGCGCGTAGTGCAGGACTCGCTTGTTCGGACATGTGGTGTCAACCATAATTATGGTGTAGAGTGTTGATGGCGTGATGCCTGAGCTGTCGCCGAGGGCAAATGTGGGTTCTTGTGCGACGGCTACAGAAGTCAGGCAGTGCTACTTCTTGATATTCGGCCAATGCTTACCATCTTTGTTGAAAGTAGTACCGTCCCTGAACCCGTTCACCGCCTCGTTGGTGTAACTGACTTGGACTTCGGTCCCTGAGCCTTGGAAGCCGCTCCGCAGATCCTCCGGGACTATATTGGATTGTTGTGCTGTAGTCAAATGTAGTGACGTCGCGATGAGTGCTGCGTGTCGTAGATATCTGAAAGCCATGATAGTAGCGGGTATGATTGCAGATTAAACAGTATGGTAGGTTGAAAGGGGATAGATTCTGAAATGCGATCCTGATTATGCAGGCAGAAAACGAAACCTGCAAACAAACTTATTCCTGACTCCTAAGACACACAGAAACCCCAGGCTTTATGTACCTGAGCAGTGGCCGTGTGCCTGCATGGCGGTTGTGCCACAGCTGTCACGTCGAAACTCAGCCCCAAACTGCCTTTTGGCCCCAAGCCTAAAAAAGCTCACCTTTCCCCAAAGACGCCTGCCAAAATTAAGCTTAATTTTCGCAAATCCTAGTATTCCAAACGACAAGCGCGCGAAAAATGTTGGCAAGCCGTCCATGGCGACCTTGTCGGTTTCGGTTTCAGAATTGTTTCGGATGCAAGATACCCGGGCGCGTCAACGCCAAGAACACATCATGCTGCACCGCGGCGTACTTCTACACATATAGCCAATTGCGAGCCAATGGTTGTAAGCTTTACTGAAAGTCAGCCTCGTCTATTCGAAAATCGGTATTTTCGCGGCGCGTTCTGCAGGCTTTACGCGTGCCTCAATGGGTGTGGGTCCACAAGGATGGAGCGCTTTTGTATCGTCCTGCTCGCAACTGCGCCGCATCATGTCGCGGACATGTTCTTTCCACTCACCTGGAGTCCCGGATCCAGCGTTGATAGACGCACTGCAGCTTGGCTTGGTCTGGCGAAACTCAAGTCATCACTTCGAACTCGCTGGGACCGGTCCACGCTTGCATGTATCCCCAATGACGCTTCGATTCATGTGCATGCGCCGAACGACTGTAACAGCCTAGAGTATTCGTGAAGCATCCGACTTCGAGGGAGCTGCGATCCGCAAGCTCACAGCCGTCAGGACCGGCGAGCCTCATGTTGGCTAGTAGGGGTTCCATATATGCTGAGGACTTTTAGTGCTCCATATTTGACATACCAAATGCTTTTCTTACCTGCTTTAAATTCGCATGACACGAATTCCAGAAAGTAGAGGAACTCGACTCCGGAACTCGCAAAAAGCCTGCGTAGATGGCAAAAGTGCAATGGAAGGTAACCATTTGGATGGTATTGCTCGATGCGACAGATGGCCTCAACCGATCTCAATAGAGTGAGGTGAGTTGCAGTTGCATTAGCTAGTGAGATGAAGAATGCGTCGCTAGGTCCTTCTCTCGCTGACCGTATGCCAAGCGTTAGGGTATGTAGGCCAGATGGAAGGAGCTCGCAAATATCGCGATGATGGGATCGTATCGACAAGCCACCTAGTGGAATGTCCAGACACTTGAGAGATGCGAAGTCCACAAAGCTGACTAGTTTTGATGGATCGTGCTGTATCGCGGAAGACATCTTACAGCCGTTCAGCTCGTTGATCCGGATGTCAGACAGTGTGCCTTTGTGCGTTCGTAAGGCTTGCACTACACGGACAATGTGGGTCGTATCAGAGTCCCAGTAGTAGTGCTCCAGATGAAAGTGTCTCAAAGTCTTGGATGACAAGATCATTTCGGTAATCCAAGTCGCAGGAAGCCCACAGCGTTCTAGCGCAAGCTCTTGCACAGAGGAACTGCCATGACTGCACTGCCAGATGGTCTGGACAGGCTCTGGCATGAGCTCCTCATCCGTGCTCAAAGCCGCCATATCGATCGTCAAAGATTGGAGAGACGGGATCGTAAACAATAGGGAGATGTGATGCATATGATATTGCCTAAACCCCTCCATGGTGATGCTGAGGTAACGAATGTGCTGCAACGGGGTTGTGGTGCCGGCGTTGGTCGCGCCCTCTTCTAGAAGACGCTGAATCAGCAAATTACCCATTTGGGAGACCTCTAGCTGTTGCAAGTTGAGGCAAAGACATGCGAGGGCATACGTCAACACTGCTGGCGTGATCGGATCTGAGACTTGAGGGCAGTGCATCTTCAAAACATCCTCGAGTGTCTTATCCAGAGCGAACACATTCCACACGGTGGGACAGGTACGCCCTGAAGAGTTGAGGAATCTTTCTCGTCGGTCTCCAAAGGATTTGACAAGCTTCGCTCGGTCTGCGTTCGACAGGATCGTGCGCCCCAAAAGCTGAAGGTGCCTGGCACAACACACGTACAGGTCGCGATATAAGAGGGGCGTGACGATCGACTGGAAGCGACGGTTGACTTTAGCTAAAGCTGCAAAAGTCTGGCACTGCTCGTCATAGTCGCTTGGAATGCTTTCGCAGATGTGAACCAACAATTCGTTGGGCAAGTCACTCAGAGACGACTTCTTCGGCTGATCTGGAAATGGCAAAAGAAGAAGTTGGGAGGCCATGAGCGCACTGGAGACTTTCTCCAAGATAGATACGTTCTGCGATTTCTCCAACGACGAGCAAGCCGTTCCGCGACCCAGGGGTTCCGAGCACGAGTCGACAAGGATATTGGGATGCAAGATGACGGCAAGCAAGCGCGTTCAAAGCTACTGAGGATACAAGGCAACTCAGGATTGGAGCAATGAAGCGCGCCTTGTTGCATACAGCGCGCCTGTGTTGGTGTTGGTGTTGGTGTTGTTCGTTGCTGCTTCAAGACCTTCGGAGCGGGGTTGTTCCGGCCGTGACTGCGCTAATCCACTTTCGATCTAAGGTGTGCTCTAAGCGAGCGACGTGCCAAGCTCCACCTGCTGGCGAGAATTCGCTGTTGCTACCTCAGAACGTCAACCTCGAACTTCCCGACCACCTCTTCCACAACCCACGACCAACCGCCAAAATGACCAAGCGTACGGCTCCTCCGCTCCTCGATATGAATAATTGTTGATTGCGATACAGGCACCAAGAAGGTTGGCATCACCGGAAAGTACGGTACCCGTTACGGTGCCTCGCTCCGAAAGCAGGTCAAGAAGATGGAGGTGCGCATTACCACTGAACGTCTGGACGAGGGACGCATGCTCACAAAGCTCTCTAGATCACACAACACGCCCGCTATGTGTGCCAGTTCTGCGGAAAGAACGCCGTCAAGCGCACCGCTGTTGGCATCTGGAACTGCCGATCTTGCAGGAAGACCACCGCCGGAGGAGCCTACACCGTCTCGTAAGCCGCCCGATACCTGACCACAATTGCGCCCGCTGGTCGAAATATGCGACAGATTATGGACAATGCTGACAAGCGCCTCACAGAACCCCCGCTGCCGCCGCCACAAGGTCAACGATCCGCCGTCTGCGAGAGATTGCTGAGGTCTAAGGGAACATTGGGCACCGGGTCGGTGGAGTTATTCGAGCGTCTTTCTCTGCATCGGCAGCCATGATCCGACTATGATGTCTCAAAGAAGCATCCGGATGTCGATCCTATAACGATCATGGGGTTATCAGGATTTCTCAAAATACAATGGCACAATCATGATCAACGACGTCAACAAAGGCAATTTGTGATGTCTGCGCTCCTGTGACAGCTATTTTCGAACCGTTCGGGCACGTAGCTGTCTCTGACCTTCACAGGCCCCCCGTTTTGCACTCAACCACCAGGGCCGCATATCAAGTGTAGTCCATCTCGATCTCAATTCTACTTACGAGAAGACGATGTCATACAGTTGCGCGAAGCTGCTGATAGATGTCGTTTGTAATCAAAGGCTGTCGGCTTTCTCAACCCACAGTCGTCTCATTTCGCCGCTTGGCGTGCTTTCTGTTACTCGTGCCTTCACTCCTGGCGAAGATACGCTTGATGGCTTTCACATTCTTTCCTAGCTAGCTCGGGTACTATCTTCGATGCCCTGCCAGCATTCCAGAATCTTATCCAGGTAGTAGAGAAGTTTCAGGTAGCAGCTTGCTTGCCTTTTGTCTCGGCTTACAGCCCTCAAGACAAGTGCTCAGATTCTATGACGGTGGCTATATTGAGTGTATGTGCGCTTTCGTGCCATTCCTGAGTAGCCAGTCTCCCTGGCTATTCTTTCAATGTAGGCCGTACGCAAAGACAAAAAGGTCATAGTTAGTCGCAATTTGCTCCGGGATCACAATTAACATGCTGAAAATTGTCGATCAGCCGAGTTTCAGTTCTTATTGAATTGTCTCAATGCTCATATCCCGGTCGAGAATGCAGTCCCTGGAAAAGGAAGAGGAGTGTGTCACCTTGGTTGACCCATGATCGCCTATGACGAACCGGTAGTTTTGTTTGCTATCCAAGGCGCATGAATCTGTGGTGTCAGGTAGTCTCAGAGCTCTTAGAGCATGTTCACGCATCACCAAGAACAGGATGATAATTGAAAGTCTACATCATCGTCATTAGCTCGTAAGCACTACCTGAACTCCGAACATTCTATGAGTGAGAGAAGCCAAGTCATATCGTATCAGACCAGTGATGACGATCAGTGCGCCTTGTAATCATCGCGAGCATTGTTGTGCGGGGCCTCTGTTGGTGGGCCTTCGGGAGTGGTGTAACACCTGGTCATGCCGCCATCAACCACAAAGTCGGTGCCGTTGATGAAGCTGCTCTCGTCGCTGGCAAGAAAGAGAACTGCTTGAGCCTGCTCAATAGCTTCACCGAAGCGGCCAGTAGGGAAATGGACTTCGCGGCGGTGACGCTTAGCCTGGTCGTCGCCAAGCCAGTCCTGGAGGAGAGGGGTGCTATGTCTGTTAATTTCGATACTGTGTTGCACGTGACGGTTGAACGTACTTCAATGGCGCTGGGCATAGTGCGTTGAATCTGAAGCCCTCGCGAGCATGAACCATCGCCAACTCCCTCGTCATCGCCAGAACAGCGCCCTTGCTTGCAGTGTACGCAAGCTGTGGAGTCGCACTACCCACAAGAGCCACGACACTAGCTGTGTTAATGACGCTCGTCCTCTTCTTGTTGTGCTTCCGGAAGCTCAATACTGCGTGCTTGCTGCCGAACCATACACCTTTTACGTTGATAGCCTGTGTCAAATCCCATATCTTTTCTGGTGTGTTGATGGCATCATCGTCGTTTGCGTGCATTATGCCAGCGTTATTGAAAATGACATCGAGACCACCCCAGGAGTCCACGTGCTCAACCATGGCTTGCACATCCGCCTCTTTAGAAACATCGGTGATCTTAGTCTCAATCTTCTTGGCCTCTGGAACCACCTGCTTGAGCTTGGCAACGGCTTTCTCTAGGGCGGGGCCAGAAATGTCTGAGAGAAGGACATTGGCGCCTTCTCGCAGGAAAAGTACTGCTGTCTCCAGGCCAATGCCGCTGTGATGTTGTCAGAACCGGCCTCTGCTAGTCGAACACGTAGTGCATAGTCGTGCTCCGAAAGCGGCTGGTTGCGCATCAAATTTCGTGGCATCTTTTTTTTTGCAAATCGAGGAACGGAAGCCTGGGACTGTTCGATCTGGCCATGAAGATGGTCCAGAAGATCGCACGGTGCTCGGAGGTTGAAATGTGGTATGCCCAGGACGTGAATTAGACTTACCCGGCGCCGCCAGTGATGATGCAGTTCTTGCCTTCAAGTCGACCCATGTTGAATGATCGCGCTTCGAATATGAGTGGAATTGAATGACGGGTTTGCTTGCGGTCTGCAGTGTATGAGTATCGTGGGTGAGCAAGAGCCTTTGTCTTTCTTATATCAAAATTCGAAAATATGACTAATAAATACTGGAGGCGGCGTCATGACCGCGTTGGCCGGAAGTGAATGGGGAAGGTTTGCCCACAGTACTTACGATGATTCACAATTGAAGCCGAGATTGGTGATCCACTCGCCGATGGTTTCAGAGTGGTCAGCTGGAGTGAGGGAGATGGCTATCAAACAGCGAAGACAGGCGCGATACGGATACTTGCGGGCGGTGACAGTGAGGTCACCGGGTCCCGAAGTCGGACCAGGCAGATACGCCTCTGATAAGGACGTGTTGGCTCCCTGTCATCCCAAAGGGGCCACAAAGAGCGGTGGGCTACCTCACGATGCTTCGAGCTCGCTTCAGCACGCCCAGGACACCTCACGAGGCTCAATGGCGCCCATGTCGCGCATACAGTCGCACAGTTACCCCGCCATGGTCGATGAGGGGTAATTCAGCATGGCCGCTCGAAGGTACATCGGGTTGTCGCGTTGGCAAGTCATGTCGCACTGGCAATGGCAAATCCTGTGGTATGTAAGACGAGATAACGCGCGAATTCGAGCCGCGCGCCGTGTTACTTTAAAGGCTGCAAGGCAGCGGGTCGCGGTATCTCAGCGATGATGTATGTGTGCACTACCCCTGCCCACATCCGACCGCCCCTCATTTTGTCATTGGCCCACCTTGTCGCGTCCAATGGAGCTCACTACAACAATCCGCCTGCCCGCCAAACCTGCTTGTCTCCTCCTGTGGGATTTCAGACGTCTCTTTCACACCGTGTAACTCACTCTGAACCGTCTGTACCCAGGAAGAATTGCACGTGGAAAAGCCCCAACTCGCAGCAATGGCGTCCGAAGAACCCACGGCAATCACAGCCGAACAGCTACCAGAGCTCCTCAAGGATGACATAGCAGTCAAGGTGGCCGGCATAGATGTCGACGGCATGCTGCGCGGGAAGCTCATGGCGAAGAAGAAGTTTCTGTCTATCGCAAAGGAGGGCTTCGGGTTCTGCAGCGTCATCTTCGGCTGGGACATGCACGACCAAACATACTACCGCGAACTCGCCATATCGAACAAGGAGAACGGATACCGCGATCTGATAGCCATACCAGACCTGTCGAGTTTCCGAAGAATACCGTGGGAGGACAACGTCCCCTTCTTTCTCATCAGCTTCCACGATCCAGACACCAGGTCCAGCCTGAGCGCATGCCCACGAAGCCTGTTGAAACGCGCGGTCGACAAGTTGAAGGATAGCGGATACGGCGCTATGGCTGGAGGTAAGCGCTCATGCTCTGAGTAGCGGAGAGCAGGTACTGCATGTGTCGTCTGAAACTAATCGAGTCGCGTGCCCAGCTGAGTACGAATTCTACCAATTCCGCGCACCGCAAACCCACGACGGGCCGAAGAACACCTCGAGCACAGCAGCGTTTCTACGCGACAATCCTGTAAACTCTCTGCCCAGTCTTACGGAAGGCATGTTCGGCTACAGCATAACGCGCCCTGTTCACAACCAGGACTACTACTATGGCATCTTCGACGCATGCTCAAAATTCAACTGTGGTATCGAGGGGTGGCATACAGAATCTGGACCTGGTGTTTTCGAGGCTGTACGTTCTCCTTCAAAATGAAATATAAAATGGTACAATCACTAACATCTTGCAGGCCCTAGAATTCGGCGAAATCTCCCAAATGGCAGACAAAGCCTCCCTATTCAAGCTTGTTGTCAAGTCTCTCGGCTCGAAACACGGCATAACACCCTGCTTCATGGCGAAACCACGCGAAGGGCTGCCAGGCAACAGCGGACACATGCACGTCTCGATCGTCGACAAGGCCGGCAAGAACCTCTTTGCGCGTGAGACGGAAGACAAGGATGCTGCATACCCAGACATTCGCTTCCTCTCAGATCTCGGGCGACAATTCCTTGCAGGCTTGATTGACGGACTCCCAGATATCATGCCAATCCTGGCACCAAACGTGAACAGCTACAAGCGCTTAGTAGAGAACTTCTGGGCACCAGTCACAGTGTCCTGGGGCCTTGAACACCGCGCCGCCTCGATCCGACTCATCGCTCCTCCGACCGCATCTGCAAAAGCAACGCGCTTCGAAGTGCGTGTTCCTGGCGCAGACACGAATCCACATTTCGTGCTCGCTGCGATCCTCGCGCTGGGCTGGCGGGGTATTGAGAAGAAGATGGATATTTCGATACCGCCGCTGGACAAGGGCGAGGATGTGGGTGGTGAAGCAGACAAGGGCGAGCGACTAGCAAAGAGTCTCAAGGAGGCGACGGAGCGATTCATGCGCAAGGAGAGCGTCGCGCGAGAAGTGTTCGGTGACGAATTCGTCGACCATTTCGGCGGGACAAGACAGCATGAGATCCGGCTCTGGGACGAGGCAGTCACTGACTGGGAGGTCAAGCGGTACATTGAGACGGTCTAGACTCTTCCTGTTCAAGTCTGCTTTCCTTTTGTACAGATACCATTAGTCGTACAACATTGCTCAATACACCTTACTGTGTATTCATCAACCCAAGCCAAGCACACCTCTCAATCCCTTCCCCAGATCCTTCCACCCGCCATATCCCAACCACACGATCCCCTGCGCCATGCCCCACGCCTTCTGCATCGCGCGCTCGCCCGACAAAGGCACGTCCATCGGAGGCGGTATACTTGTCTTGACGCCCGCCCAACTCCAGCGATCACGCGTAATGCTCTTCGCATTACACAAACTCCTCAAACCTTCTTTGCCCGCAAATCTGCCATATCCGCTACCCTTCCTGCCCCCAAACGGCAACTGCACCATGTAGAAGACCGCAAAGTCGTTGACTGCCACCATGCCTGCGTCGAGCTTACGCACGATGTGTTCGAGATCGCGTTTATTTGAGCCGTAGACCGAGGAGCCGAGAGCATAGATCGTGCTGTTTGCGATGGAGATGGCGTCTTCGACGGAGCTGGCGCGCATGAGCATGAATACGGGTGCGAATAGCTCGGTCTGCGCAATTGCCATGTCGGGCGTAACGTCGACAATAAACGTGGGTGTGAAGTAGTGGCCCTTGGGGTATTCGGGATGGATGTAGCGTTTCCCACCTGCGAGGAGGCGCGCGCCTTGTTTGACGGCGTCTGCGATGAGTTCCTCGAGCCGAGAAAAACTTGCGTCTGAGATTGATGCGCCGACGTCGATGATGGTATCTGCTGAGCTGTTGAGCACGGAGCCGGGACGCAAGGCTCGGATCTTGGGTGTGAGGTAGTCGATGAAGCGGTCGTAGACTTCGGGAAGTACAATGACGCGCTCGATGCCGATGCAGTTCTGGCCTGCGGACTGGAAGACGCCGCGCATTAGAATGCTGGCTACGCGCTTGAAGTCGCTGTCGGACACGTCGTCGAGCACGATGGCTGGGTCTTTGCCGCCTAGTTCGACGCATACTGGCGTCAATGCCTTCGCGGCCGATGCGCAGACGTGGTGGGCCACTGGTCTTGAGCCAATGAATGTGATGTGTGATATGGACGGATGCGATGTGAGATGGTCGGCAACATTAGGCCAGCACACAACCGATTGTACGATGTCGGGGGAGTGACCGCACGCTTCGAGGGCGCGGGTTGCGATGGAAGTGAAGTATGCGGAGGACCAGGCAGTGGCTTCCGAGCCTTTGACGACGATGGCGTTGCCGGCGAAGATGGAGGCTATGACAGGGCTGATGAGGTTGTGGAACTGGAACTTGTCAGTTAATTTCTTCGCAAGTTCTCGCGATAGAGTTTACTGGGTAGCTGCAGGGCCAGTCAGCTCAATGTCACTTAGATAGTATCCTGGCAACTTACTTCCAGCTCACACACGCCGAGACAACACCCAGTGGCTCGTAGATGACTTCGTTCCACTTGTACATCATCAAGAAACTTGTGTCTCTCTTTTCACTCTTCAAGCTTTCCTCTCCATGCTTGATGGTCCACCTAAGCTTCTCGACCGTGACCAAGATCTCTCCCAGACTTGCATCCACCATGGTCTTTCCCGAGTCCAGGCACGCGACTCGCGCAATGGTCTCCTGGTTCTCCAGGATGAACTTCAGCATTGTTTTCAACACCTTGCGACGCCTAATAAAGCTTGTTTCCGCCCATTCGACTTGTGCAGCTTTCGCCTTCGCAATAGCGCGATCGATGCCATCTGCGGTGGAGGGGTTGACGCGACCCAGGGACTGTCCGGTCGCGGGGGCGTAGCATTGGATGAGAGAAGACCCGGAGACCTACACCGAGTCAATTGAAGTATCTCGGACCATTAAAGCTTCACTTTGTACCTTCAATGACGGGTTGTCCAGGACTTCACCCTTCCACCCAAGATTCGCTTGCTCTGGTGGCTCGACAACATATTTGGCTGCTTTTTCGGGATCTCCGCGGCAAAAGAACCAAATGACGCTCAGCGCAGCAACCCACAGGCTACTATAGAGCACTGTATAAAAGTCGCCCTCTGAACGGGCTGTGATGCGCTCCATAGCGCTGACGTTGCATCTTCACAAAAAGCTCCCACAAGTCGCGTTGCACATTCGCGGGACCCTGAGTCCCAAAAGCAGTCTAGCGCCAGCGCGCAACTATCTGCCCGCCTTGCCCATCAATGGCTCCTCAGGGAAGTCAAGTGGAGCGCTCCAACCACAGGATCTCTGCCTTGCTCGTTATATCTTCCTCTTCGGGCGCAATTGCATGATGCTCGAATCTGTCCGACAAATCGCACGATTGGGCATCCGGGATCTTGTTCTTGACCAATGAGAATTACCGCAAGTCAGGTCATGCCACGGCGCAAATGGTACGTCAACCTGCTTGGAGAGGAAAGTCGAGCAGCAGGTGTCGATTGCCTTGGAACTCGATCCGGTCTGACTGACCACTCAGGAACATGGCGTGTGACCCTCCGGCGACTAACACTAACATGGTGGCTATGGTGCGGTTAGGCGTTGTGCACTGGTCACGAGATGTGGAGTGCTTCCCTCACCGACTTCCTGTCCAGCGATGCTAATTTGTAGACATCTGATTCGCTGTGGATGTATTTACATTCGCAGCGATACAATTTGATTAGGGGAAAAGTATGCCAGCGAAACGAGAACAAATTCCTTGGGTGCCTGACATATCCTTGCAAGGTCCTCGAACCCCCGTACCGGAAATGTTTTGATCTCTGGCCTACTCTTTAACTGCTGCGGCATACGACTTGTCCAAGGAGGCATGCTTCTTGATCAACTCGCCGACCACAAAAGGTATCACATCTCTTGGGCCGTAATACTTCAGCTCGAACTGATCCCACTCTCCCGCGTCCCTCAAATAATCTAGCGTGTGTCGTTGTAGTTCGCATCCACCCATGAAGAACGGCCAGCCAAGCAGGGTATACACGGCTTGCATCAATCGTGCCGGCTTCGCGCCTTCAGTTCTCCACGGGTTCGCGACATGTTCGCAAATGACCATGCGGCCTCCAGGCTTGAGTAAGCTGTAGAGGCTTTTGATAGTCTGTTCCGGATGCGGTACACCGCATAAAACTCGAGTGCAGCAGATCTCATCAAAAATGCCATCCTCCGCTGATCCGCCTTTCCCACTGACTTGCAAGATACCGCTCTTATGTAGGGCTGGAATCAGGCTCTCGGGTTCGGCGCCGCAAATCATCGGATGGAAATTGTCTTTGAAACCTCTCTTCGTCGCATTCTTGATCAAACCTGGATGGAGATCTTCTGCTGGCTCCGCGCCATACAATGCGCTGATCATATCGGGATTGAATCGCGAGAGCATTTCTCCGGATCCGGGACCAATATCAAGAACTACGCCCTGGCAGCGAGACAGTAGTTCGAATGTCGGTCCAGGCATCTCAGCAGACATAAGTTCGCCGTTCGTTTTCCATAGACGGGCGAAAGACTGGAAGCGGACTTTGGTGAGGTTGAAAAGCTTGAATGGCCGCCATTCCAGAAATAGTATTTCAAGTATTGTCATGAAGAAATCTGCGCGAGGTCAGCGTTGGTCAACTGGTGTGTTTTCCGGGAAGCATACGGTACGCTGATATTAACAGGAGGATGGTTGGGCGCAGGAGCGTAGGGACGCGTTCCCCTATCCATTGTGATGCAGTCATGCTTGCGGATGCAATGAAGCGTAGCAATTATCAGGTTCTCGTGTGCTTGAAGTTAAATGCTTGTCTCTGGGTTTTATCGCTCTCATAGATCATCCGACTCTTAGTCAGATATAGCTCTCGGCTACGATGGAGCTACTCCACCTTACTGTGTCCAGACGGCGACTTGGCGACTTTTGTATGCAGAAGCGGGCAGTTCAAAAGTGAGCAGCTAGGAATGCAGCTGACAAAGGCCGGAAGTGGCCGCTTGGAAACCGTTGCAATGTTACATGCCGCAAGACTCCGGGTGAGGTGAGAATGCACGAGTAAGTATTTCTAAGTGGGTGTATGACGTAGCTTGTCATGAGCGGCAACTGCCGAGGCATTTGAACATTGACCTTGCATTCTCGCAATGCGAGTATAGAGCTCCCTAACCGCTGAACTTTGTAGCATACATGGTGAAAGTCTTAATATATGGCAAAATGACAGATCACCACCGCGCGATGCAATACTCTGTTGACGCCGACCCAGGCTCTACCGCAAATTGCAAAACTCGATCATGAATATAGCAGTGGGACTTCTCTTTATCATCATCTTGCTAACTTGACTGACATTCCCAGTAATGGATAACACTCCACCCTGAAATTCTGGAACAAATTAGCGGACACATCTTTGAGGCGCACAATCAGCATTCTCGCCCGCTGCACCATCGAACGCCTAATGTGAGGCTTTCTCCATTCGCCTCGATATTCCAGGCATGGGAAGGATGCATTGAGCGACTGACATTTCGATATCCAAAAGTTACAACCGATGAGCTGGATGCTTTCGCGACACTGCTCAGTGTTCGTAATATCTCGCAGCTGGCGTGCATTTCCAAGGTTCTGTCCTAAACATTACTTTTACATTGCCGCCACCTCGGAACTCGCTTGGATTCTGCGTGGTGATCGTACTTTCCGACCGAGAGCCTGATGCCGCCATCTTCTCTACATATATGGCACATCATCATGACCGACGTTGATGCTCGGTCCATGTGAGGCATGCGTTTCGGTTATGTTGCCGTAGCGGACTGCATCACTCCAGATCTCAAGAGCGCGAAGGCGATTCCTTCGACGAAAAAAGGAGCCGTTTGCGAGCAATTAAGATTGCATTTGACTATTCAAGGCTTTGCGACTGCGGATATTCAGTCTTGCAACTTGTCATCTCCACGAATTTTGGTTGACTATCGTGCACACACTCATACGGAACGAGAATAAACTCGCCCGTAATCTCTTTCTCGTCAATGGTCTTGTTGGTAGCAAGAGCTGGAGTCAAGAGCATTCATTTTGCATATTTAACCATCTTGCCTCTCTCTTAACCCGAGCTAGACTTCGACTGCTAGGAGCTCTTGTAGTTTGCCCAGAAATCTTTCGAGGGGATCCTCGAACATCCTGGCAAGTCCTTCCCAATCTCATCGAGCTCACCTGAGACAGCTAATGGCAGATAGCGCTACAAATGAAACGACGACGCAATAGAAAGTCCCCGGGGGTATGTCAAGTACACGGATTTCTGGGAAGATTGGGACGAAAATCATGACGACGAAGAAGATGAACGAGGAGGAGACGAGTTTTCAGACTCAATAAGAAGATACGGAAGTGGTTATGGTTGCGAAGTCTTTGACAATTGTCCTATTATGCAGTGCCTTTTCAACACTTCAACGACGGCTTGATTCTATCAAAATGCTTGCGACATAGTGTTCGAATTGTATTCTATAGTTTGCAAAATAGGTAATGTTATGAAGAGTGCTGCAGGGTAGGTGTAGAGTGGGTAGGAATGAGTACCTAGGTATTTTGCAGACTTTGGTGTTCCCAAGTTAAAAAAGCGGCGACTGTAGCAAGAAATTCCGACTTCTTTACACTCTTTATCGCTCTCCTGCACGCCGCAAGTAACATATTTTAGGAAAGCTCTTCTTTCTAAAAGGGTATTTTTTCTGCGTTTTATCTTCTAAGTAGCACTCATACCAGGGTGAAATTAGGCGTAACTGTAGTGTTGTGAGGATGCTCTGAAATGTATTTTCATGTTCAGATATTGAAAATCGTTTTAGCGCGAACTAGGTTATTCGGCGTCCGTACGTACCACGGGCCTACCGACAATCAAAGGCAGTGCATGAATTTGTGGGCGCGTAATCAGGCCGTGCCGCACAACTGCAGCGATCATAAATTCAGCGCACAGCACTTTCTTTGACACACTCTCCATCCTTCTCGACTTTCCCACCATGAATAAAATACCGACTGAAATACTGGCCCATATCGTTGAGCATATTCCATGGGAGCTAAAAGTGGGAATAGGTAGTTCCTACCTGAAGGCCAAGCTGGCCTGCTACGCCGCGGTATCACGATCATGGAGAGTTTGTATCGAGAGGCTCGTTTTTAAAGAATTGACTGTCACAACTGAGGAGCTAAGCATATTTGTAGCGCTATTCAGAGGGAAGAACATAGCGCGACGGGCATACTTGAGCACGCTCCGTATCAGCTTCATACTCCCACCCACGCTCAATCCACTCGGATGCTGTCCTGTCACACGGGTTCCAAATCGGCTGGCTGACAGCAAAGTCTTCTCCGCATCCGTCGCCGAAATTTTTGCGATCTTAGCTGACCTAGAGGCTCGTGCGATCACCAAGTCGCCAATTACACTCTACTTCACCCGCGCAGTTCGAAAGCCTGAACCTGGAATGATCGGACGCGAATATAATGACCAATGCTCTGCTTTGTCATTTCGCGTGAATCATACCAGACGGGATATTCGCGAAGCCCTAGCGGTATCAGGACAATATGAGTTGGTGCACGAAGAGGTTCTCCCGATGCTGTACGGCATCGAAGCCTTCGACCTGTCAGAGGGCGGTGAACTTCGGAACCTGAAGTATTCGTACATCTCGAAAATTGTCGAACGGTTGCCAAATGTCGAGCGTCTATCTCCTACAACAGAAGACAGATATGAATGTGGCCGACGCCAGCGTCAACAACGACGAGAGAGTGCGTACCTGCTGCGAATTCATGCAACTTTTTCTGATTAGACCAGGTTTTGCAAAATCAATTTGCAGCCTCACGGGCCATCAAATCCGCCAGATTCGCATCTTTTCCCACCATTATAACATGGGAAATGAGAGCTCTCCAGTCCATAGACTCGTCGATCACAACACATGGGATCAAGACTCATGGTTTCGCATCTTCAACCACTTCGCGACCTTTCCCAATTTGGCCATTCTTGAATTGACTGGTGGTTTGGTGGTATGCCTCGAGTTCTTCCGTGGGATCATTCACCAAACCGATACTCCATTTCCTGCGCTTGTGCAACTTGAACTAGACTTTGCACCTGAGACAGCAGATGGTCGATGGTTTCACGTACTTGATGAGGATACCATTCGGCAATCTCGTAATGATCCAAAGTGGGAGAGCTGGTGGGAAGACGAGGATGAGGAGTACAATGAATCGGACGATGGCAGAAGCTTGAGCTCACAACAGCACGTCCAAGTCTACGAAGATGGACCCTTCCGGACCGAGGTTGTTCGCCGGAACGAATTTCGATCTTTGCCAGATCCATCTACAATGTTACGATTCTTGTTGGACGCCTCAAAGGCAATCTCGCGCATCACCACCTTGCGGAAGTTTATCCTCATAATAGACAGATACTTCGAGGAAAGTCAACACCTGCATCACTATCCAATCGTACGCCGCATGTCTGAACTCTGGTACATCAAAGCTGGCACACCTCGATCGCCAAAGGACGCGCCGATGCGTGACTACCCGAAAATTGCTGGAGATGCAGCTTACTTGCATCGAAATCGGCTCTATTGGAGGGTGAATGGCTGGAAGCCATGGAACGAGTTGCAAGCCAGCTGGCAGAGCATAGTTGGGGAAGACGCGAAGATTATCTTTCTTGAGGAGGGTAATTGGGTTACTCAGAACAATATTCGGCTTCTGAGCTATGAAGGGATATTTTGACAGTATATTTTATACACAATGTGTGAACGGAAGATAAGAAGGGACTAGATTTTGATGAATAGACAAGTCCTACCTCACCTGGAATGGTATTGCATATCACAGGTGGAGGCCATTGTCAATGAATGTAACAGCAAACGAACAGGACAATTGACAAGCCAAGACTCGGAAGCTATGAACATCAATATGTAACAAGCTTTCAGGCCAAAAGGGGTATCGACCGGTACGTGATGCTAAGTTCAAGTTCTCGAAACCTGCAGCAATGATATCAACAGGTGCGACAACCTTCCACTTCAAGCCCGTAACCCCAAAAGTAGCTCAAATTCTTCAATCCAGCTGCAATTCTGAATCTACCGGCTTCATGCTTTTATACGCGTCCACTAATAGCTTTACCCGCTTCTTCATCTCCTGGTCACTTTTCTCGAAGCCACAATTAGGCTCGTCCACCGCTCTTCGGAAGACACCAGCGTAGTCCCATCGCCTCAGTCTCGACTTGGTTCCAGGCTTCGATTCAAAGACACTAATCTTGTCTGCTAAGGCCTTTGTAAGACTATCCAGACGTTCCTTGTGTACCTTTTTCATCCAATCAAACCACTCTTTCCTGAGGTCTCGCGGCTTGAATTTCTCGATTTCCTTCGTCACAGGATGTTCAAATTGGTCATTTACGAGCACTTCATCTTCGAGGAATGCGAATGCGTCGCCCACACGGGTCACTTGAGCCCTCATGACCTCTCGGATGAATGGGTCGTTGTGATATTGTGACACGGCCATGAGCGTCGTGAACATATGGACTGCCTTACATGTCCCTTTGTTGTCGGGCCATTTCTTTTTCGAAGTACCGTCGTAATAATCATTGTTGAACATCCACTCCAGAGAATTTGAGCTTCCCTGATTTGTATCCGTTATTGGCTCGGGAAAGAGTGTCAGGTCCTCCCATACCTATGAGATTACAAATCAGTAAAGAAGACGGTGTTGAGTGAATGAGTCAACTGACATTTTCCTTTTTGACATTGGCGTCTTTGTATAATAGCACCGCCTCATACTCCCAGGGGTTTGGAGGCTTGGATTGTGGGGTGCCCTTTCCTGGCCATTGGAACCCTGTGGCAATCAGCCTGCTTCTTCACGACTCGGGTACCTTGGTGTTATATCCTTCGAACATATCTTGTTGAGCAGAATGGGATATGAAAGAAACCACGGCAGCCTTGATAAGGCTGGAATATCAATCAAGAGATCACTTACCGATCCAGTCAATAGCTCTGGCATCCATTCGGGCTTTGTTTTCGTACTTGGAGAACAAGTAATCAAATTCCTCGTAATCGAAACGGTTCTTGGAGTTCAACTTTCCTTTATCCTTAGCAGCCTTCACTTTGTATGTCTTCAGTTCCATCTTCTTCGGATAGAAGAATTTGTAGAAATGTGCGCAGCGACTGCCGGCACCCTTGTCTTTGTCTTCTTGTATAAACTGGCCCAGCATTTGCCACTCGAGAACGTGCTCCGTGTCGTAACAGCGATTGCCATTCCTTCCTGGATTGGCCTTCCATCGCTTCTCGTGGGATTTCAACTGAAACCATTCTGGTTTGTCCGGTTTTGTCGGATCTCCCGTATCATAGACAACTTTTTTTCTCTGTTCACCGTTAGATGCTGTTCTTATATGACCATATAAACATGCCTTTTCACTATCAGTAGGACTTGGCCAGTTTGGCGAAAAGATTTTGAAACTTGGAATTATATCTTGCTCGTCCTCGGTGAAGAATGCGCCCTTACAGATTCTATATTGAAGCTCAGTCGTGCTAATGAACAAAAGAATAGGCTGCAAGGGAACGACGTACTCCGTGTTCTTCCGCTGCCGTTTCTCCAAATGAGACCTTTTCTCTGGCATTTCGGCATCTTCAGCAGGATCATCGCATTGGTGGACCCCTGATTCAGTCCAGGACGTATAGGTCATGCAATCAGTCTCGCAGTCTTGCTCGTTCGCCCGCCTTCGTATTTGAACAATATCCTCGTCGCCATCTTGGCGGACGCTTACCACTTCAAGGTTTCCGAAAGGGGTGAAGCTCTCGGGAAGTATTTGCGGAATGGCAGCGATATCGGCAGCGCTTCCAAAGGACGAATAGAAAAGCGTGTTGATGTACAACAAGAGGTGAAGCATTTGCAGATTCTGCGTCATGATCGCGACGAAAGAGGGTTTTCATCTTAATCGTAGACTGCAATCCGTCTATTTAATGTAAGAATTGTCAGGTGTGCTGCCAGTCTCTTGATCACTGTAGAACGCCCTGCTTGCGGCGTAGAGGAGGCGACGTTACCACGCCGTTCGAGGGCATGTTTGAGAACAGTGCCTGAGGGCACATTCAGCAACGCCGCCCACAAATATGTGTGACAACGCCGCTCCCGGGCATGTAGAACAAGTTGGTATGACATCCACCGATAGGTTCAAAAGTGCCGAACACCGAGACATATTGTTTATACCCAGAAGGCTTCAGAAGGGGTAAGCGGTCAAGAAAGACGTGAATAGTTATCAGCATTATTTGTCTTGACTCGCGTGTCAGAAGATTATTTCGGAGATGATGTAAATTCTGCCTTGTTCCAGATAATTCTTGTTTGGGAATTGAGGTAGCTACGCAGAAGTGATCATTGCCACTCTTTGTTTATCTTGATCATACGAATCTTTCGATCTATCTTAGTGATGTTGAATCTTTATACATGTCTTTGCATAGGACTTGAGAAGTGCAAGCTCTAATAAAACAGCAGAAAGAGTACGATAGATGATCCGAGATCGGTGAGCTTGCCCTCAAACTTAATATATGCTCATATAATCTGGTTACTCTAGCGAACATCCCGCGATCCCAGCACACATATCCCAGACCGACCAACTCTTCCAATCCGCGGGATTGTTTGGTAGTTTCGATGAGCATCCATCATCCAACCAAGCATTATCTATAACGTTGTCGGGGTTGCAGTCTTCCGTGGTGAAGAAAGCGACGTACTGAGACTCGCTTGCTGTGTCATTTGCTCGGGCTGCCACGGCTTGTTCTTTCATGCCACCAATGCCTTGTAGCTGGATGTACACCTCGAAGTCGCCTCGCTTGTAACAGTACATGGGAAGTGCGTAGAGCCTATGTATCGGGTCAGCAGTCTACTCGACTTCCAGTATGAGCTCATAAGAGAACGGTATTCAGGTGAGAGTTTTTTGGAACACACTCACTGCAAATGAATCAGTTTAATATAGCCTTCGTTTTGTGTGCGCAAAGGAACCTTACCAGTTTGAACCGCCGTGACAGTCCTTGTTGTCCCAGATCTCGACGTCCATGCTACAGACTCCACAGACGATGAGAGCAAAAGGACCGGTTTTGAACGATAACATGACTGCCTGGCGCGATCATTTAGATTCGAACAATGGGATGTACGTATTCGGGTCTCACCTTGGGGCGAACGTGACCTTCGCGACGGCAAGAATGGCGAGACTAGGTTTTCGAGGTGAAGCTGAGCTCTTTGGAAATAATTCTGAAGGAAACGGCGATTGCGTTGCTGTAAACAGATGGGTAAGAATGTGCCCTAGCTAGCTTGCTTCGCGGCGCTGAACGGAAATCTCCGACCCGCAAACCTGGTCATCTTTCAGTTCGAGCTGTAGGGCACAGCAAGGTTGAGTGCGTTTCAGATGGTAACATGCCATCAACGGTGATCCAGGCAGTGCTATGCGGCGTACTCGCCAACGTGCGGCGCATACTAAAGAGGTGGGTCCCCATCATAATCAGCCCGAGAAGACTTGCGGCGTAGTCATCGACGACCCCAGAACATTGATTCTAGATCTGCGGTCCAACGTGCGGCACAAAGTTCTACATGAGGCGTAGGTTTCAAGCTTTTGACAAATTTGAGTATCTAGATTGCACGAATCCACTTTTCCGCACTCAATCAAATCACGAGGGCATTTCGCCAGAGCATTTTGTAGACCATTCTACAACATGGTATGGCTCTTCCACCCAGCTTTGCCACATATTTGCTTTTGACCTCCGGTATCTATTTGCAGCAGCTTAATGTACCCATTTCTATCTAGTGTAAAACCGACGATAGCCATGCAAATGTTGCGTAGCGAGGTATGACAGCGTCTGGTTTGGCCCAACCCAGACATGGTCGACCACATTGTACATCAGAGCAATAACTTGACACCGTCACGGTTTGCCCAATGTGAATCACCGATGCTGGTGGCGTAGGTTTCAAGTGCATAGTGCCGCTTTCTCGGTCCGAGGGCACTTGTATCGGCCACCTCATTGATGGGTTGCGGCGCGATGAAGGCGCATGTGCCCATACTGCGCCATTAAGGAGCTTGGATGGCCCCAAACTCAAACATCCATGACGTGGACGAAAAGACTCTCACATAGAAGTCCTACGTACGGCGTACGACATCTTCAGCTCAAAAGCCTCTTCAACGAGAGCAAACCAGATAGCTCAAGGAAGAGCACATTTTCACCACTACTCAGGAGCCACAATCTTCACCACAAATATTGTAAACACCCGATGTGACCTTATTCACCATGCTCAGCAATTTAGTCCTCCTCTTCTTCATCAGCAAGACCGTCAACTCAATGCCCTCATTCGACCACGGCTCGTTCGATGATGGCTCTTTCTTGCGACTTGGTGGCTTGTTGTACCCAAGGGCAGAACCATTCGAGATAAGAGGAGTCTATGGCGGCCGCAAGAAGCGTTATATCGTGGAAAGAGACGAGCCGAGCTCATGTTCCAGAGAGTGCAAGGAGAAAGTCATATGTTTTCCAACGCTTGGCGAGATCATCAAGGACTGCAAATGCCAGAAGTGTCCACTGAACAGTATACCTGGTGTGGGTGGAAATGCATGCGAAGAGAACTGTCCAGAAGGTACGACTGTAGAGAACTTGGAGGTACAATTTGCTAATTCCTGAACTCAGGTCAAGAGAAGAACGACAAAGGCGGCTGCTGCCCGATAGGCCAGAAACCCAAGGCCACGGGTGATGGGTGCGAACTTAAACAAAGCAATGATGATAGGAAGGGCGGATGTCCAGGCGACACAGTTCTCGACCCGAAACAAGGATGGGATGCAAAACCCGAGGCGCCAAGATGCCAGATAGATGACGAAAAGGATTACCCAAAGCCCAAAATTCCGGCGACTCGTCCTGATGGGCTGGAGAATGACACGTCTTACAAGGTGGCTTGCGGCGAGCCTGACAAGGATGATAGTAAGAGGCCGAAGTGTGATCCGAAGAATCAGTATGTCCATGTCTTCGTAGATTCAGATGGAAAAGCAGTCGAAAGCTGCAAACAAACGAGGAAGTACTACGATCGGAAGAGGACCAAGCCTACGAACACCGACGTCCGGGCAAAGATCAAGGACACCTGGAACAAAATGAAGCCGGATTACGATAAGAGGGAGCAAGAGCGGAAAGATTCCCTCAAGAAACTGAAAGACATCCAAAAGCAGAGGGATCGAGAATTGAAGGATCAGGAAAAGCTCAAGGAAGCAAACGACAGAAAGAAAGAACGCCAGGCCAAGTGCAGCACCCCAATAGCGCTTTTACTGGGTGCTGCGTACAATGAAGCGATGAACAAGCGTGACGGGGAGCATTCGTACGGTTGGACTACCGACTACTTCGACGAGGACTTTATTAGCTCGGACGACCGCCTCAAAGAATGGCCAGAGGATCTTGATGTTGGGCAGATCTCAGAAGATGTAGACACTGACGCCTTTCTCAAGAAGTGGGATGAATACATCGATGACCACAAAAGAGTCAGTCAAACCTGCACTTTCGTGCGGAAGCGATCCCTTGATCGCCGATGTTCGCAGAGGCGATCCTTGGACGATTGGTACAGTGCATTTGAACCAGGGTATAGTGTTGACAACACTTCTTCCCTACCACGACGAAATTTAGATTTCGTGCAATTGCGGAAGATCGATTCCCATGATGTCGAGTCCATTGAGAAGAGATATTTCTCGTTGCTCTTCTTGATATTGTCGCAGTTTGGCATGAGGCTGGGCATTCAGGTTGCTGCTCGCGCCACGGCTTCTGTCGCGGCGACTTCGCCACGGTTGGCCAGTCTTTTAAAGGTACCTGAGCGGCTTTTCCAGACCGCACCTAAAGGAGAGGGAACGAAAGCTGGGCAGAAAGGAATGGAGAGCGCGAAGGAAGCGATCAAGAAGGACAGCCAGAGGTGGCTGAAGTGTCTCAAAGAGGGCATTCCCTAGGTTTCATCTCCAAACCCTTGGCCGATTAGGTGGAGCGAAGCACAGGAATATATTGTTGCAATCATCCGCGATTCGCGGATACAGGTAGCTGGAGACCTACAGACTGGTGGACCACGCGGAAAGCTTAAATAACCCTAGACCTGAGACTTGTTAAGACAGCATTCCAGTGAGATCGACTATCTTGTTTGAACTTGGTGCGAAGAGGCAAAAGCTAAAATCGATGCTGCATGGTGGCAGTAGGAGCACATGCAAAGGCAGCCGAGGTGGAGTTCACTAGCGTGGTTTCGCTGATTGTTGATTGCATGTACCCGCATCGTCAACTTTCCTCCTCGTTCACGCCCTCGAAACTTAGTTACGATCACGATCAAAATGTCTTCTTCGTCAAAGACGCGATATGCGCTAATAACGGGGTAAGTCAACCACCGCCAATTGCTGGCTAGCTGGGTACGGAGCAAAAGAACCAGACTTCTGAATGAACCATGAGCTAATGTGAGACAGTTGCACTCCCGGTGGCATAGGGCATTTCCTCGCTCTCGAATTCGCTACGAAAGGTGAGATAATTTATTCAACTTTTGTTTTCAGCTTGACTTACCATTGATAGGTTTCCAAGTGCTTGCAACCGTCCGAAATCCCTCCAAATACACCTCGCCCAACAAGAACATCACATACGTTCCTCTCGAGCTTACCAGCAACGAATCGATACGCGAACTTCGCAACAGCGTCACCGAAATCACCGGAGGCAAACTCGATATCCTATACAATAACGCTGGCCGGAATTATGTCGTGCCTGCGCTCGACTATGACGAGGATGAACTCCACGAGCTCTTCCAGGCCAACGTCTTCTCCGTAATGCGCATGTGCAAAGAATTTACGCCTCTCTTGATCGAAGCCAAAGGCACAATTGTACAGACCGGGTCTGTCGCCGGGATAATGCCGTACGCGTGGGGTGCGCCATACAATGCGTCGAAAGCCGCTCTGCACGCTTTCTCAGACACGCTTCGCGTTGAGCTTGCGCCGCTTGGGGTTCGTGTCGTCACTGTCGTAACCGGCGGCGTAAAATCGAATATCGCGCGCACCCATCGCACGCTTCCACCGAACTCGTACAATCAACCGCTCGCAGCGGACTATGAGAGGCGATTGACGCATAGCCAGCAGCTGGGTATGGACACCGAGCAGTATGCAAGAAGCTGCGTGCGTCAAGTGCTTGGTGGCGATGGCTTGCTGAGAAAGCAAAGATGGATATGGGAGGGCAAGATGAGCTGGATCGTGTGGTTCGGCTGGTCTTATCTACCCACTGCGGTCTTCGACTGGTATTTCACGTCGAAGTTCAAATTGAATAAGTTGAGGGGTACTGTAGGTCCGGATAAGAAGAAGATATAGGCCATGATTGGGACAATCGAATTGCAGCATTACGACCGTGTTTATACGCCCGTTCCACTATTTGCGGAAGACAACGTGGTTATGATCGAGCTCCACTAGCTGAATCGCAGCGCTAGTCGCGCCTGCACTGGAGCAGCGGTCAAATCCACACAGTCGAATGACGAATGTTTAGTCGATCGCTTGCCGTAATAACGCTGACAGACGATGTACCATGATGCTGCTGGACTTAGCGCCCAGCCGGACTGAGATCAGGCAACCATCATCGCTAACATGATAGAGCACCCAAGATTCAATCACTTCTACTAAAGCATCCTAGAAAACACATACAGAATATTCCTTCTTTTTGCAAGCAGTATTCAAGTAAATCTGCCGCTTTGGCCGCACATTACTCGTCCTCAGCTTTGCCACCATACTCGAAAGAATCGGAATGAACATCATTAAGAAACTCAAACACCATCGAAAACACCCTGCCAAAAAAGAACCCAGCATCTTAAATATCCCCATCTCAAACCTCACCGGGATATCCGCCCTCCCCACCGAAATCTGGAGTCTAATCCTGACTAACATCGTCACATCGCGTCTAGGCGACCCACGCCTCCAATGCAATGAAATACAAACTATCCTCCGATACCGCCTCGTATGCCGTACGTTTCCCAACCCCACTTCCAATCCCCAAACCGATTTTCTTCCTCGTTTCTTTGCACATATAATCCATTTACAAGATAATTAACCCCCAATGCAGACCTCTTCTCCAAAGAAACTCTCCACGCCCTGCACACACACATCCACATGCCACACCTCCCATCCCTCCCCATAATCCGCACACTAAACCAACACAACCGCATAATCCCATCGCCATCTCCATCTCCATCGTTTCCAGCATTGCTCCTCGCATACAGTATCCGAAACACATACACAACATACACCACACTATCACCATTCCGCCAGAAACGCGTCGCGCGGCGCGTACCCGCAATTGTACATCGGATACGTAATTGTATACTTTTAGCACAGCGTTTGGATCATACATCTCCACCAATTTCCACATCTTCACAAAATATCACGTTCCTAACACATCTATGTACACTCGCTTCGACATCCGTGTATGCCCACGAGTACATTTTCTTGCCGTGGAAGTTTTACCCTGGGTTCACGACGTGCGGGCAAGGGGATGCGTATCTTGAAGCTGCGTTGTTGGTCGCGTGTGGATATGACAATGGACGGGTTGTTGGTGCGATGGTTGAGGCGGTAAGGGAGGGGAAGGTGGATACGTATAGGGCGTGGGATGTTGAGTTTGATGGGGGGACTGGGGTGAGGGATAGGTGGTGGGTTGAGGGGGCGGATGGGGTGAGGAGGAGGATGGCGTATACGGTATGCCAGGAGTATAGGGTATGTCAGGAGGGAACCGGGACGTGGGATTGGAGGGAAAGTGGTTGTATATAGACGTGCGGGAATGAAACATAATGATAAAGAAGTGGTTGACTTATAGTCATTCTATCCAAATTCTCTCATTGCATTGCATAAATCTTGATCATTTTCTGCGTATCGTGTACGCATCAAAGTATCCCAAACACCCCGGCGCTAAATTTAGTTCTTGACATACAAATCAACATACTCGTCGATATCCATGTTATCCAGTGTTTTGGCATCCTGCGCAAGCTTGACTAGCTTCTCCACATTCTCCTTGGGGTAGTGTGGCTCCAAATGCCTCTGGTACTTCTTCAGGATCTCAGGCTTAGCCTCCTCGCGGCGCAGCCTGTGGCCGAGCGGGGCCTCGACGACCTCCTCCTCGAGCACGGTGCCGTCCTTAAGGGTGACTGTAAGCGCATTGGAAATGGTGCGCTTAGCGGGGTCATGGTAGTCCTTGGTGAACTGTGGGTCCTCGACGCAGGAGATGCGCTGGCGGAGAGACTCGACGAGCGCGGAGTTAGCGGCTTCACTGTCATCGGGATAGTCGGTGGCTTCGAGGCGGTTGAAGACGAACATGGTGGAGACCATGTACTAAAGTTGGATGTTAGACTTGGTTGTGTATGAGCGGATGTAGAAGCACTTACCTGTACGCAGTGGTCACGGTCAGCAAAGTTCTCCATGGGCTTGAATTGCTTGTCGATAATGCGGATGCAGGCCTCATGTGTTCGGTTGACGACGCTCTCAATGTCCTCGGCGGACTTGCCCAAGGCCTTCAACTTCTTGTTGAGACGCTGAGCGGCCTCAACAGCGGTTTGCGAGTGGAATTCAGCTAGATTCTTGTTAGACGTTACGCTTCAATTGTGAAGTGAAGAAACTCACCAGGGTAAGAAACCTTGAACAGGACGTTCTCCATGACGTAGCTGCCGTATGGGCGCTGGAACTTGAATGGCTGGCCGCCAAAGTTGACGTCGTAGAAGCCCCAAGTGGGCGCTGACAGAACAGTGGGAAGACCCTGCTCGCCCTTGAGGACCTTCAGGACGAGGTTGACAGCGGTCTGGCAGGCATCACCGGCAGCCCACGACTTGCGGGACATGGTGTTGGGCGAGTGCCTGTATGTGCGCATGGACTGGCCGTCGACAAAGGCTTGCGAAATAGCGTCACGAGTTTGCGACTCGTTCAAACCCATCATCTTGGAGACGACAGCGGTGGAGGCAAGCTTGACGAGGATGACATGGTCCAGACCGACCTTGTTGAACGAGTTCTCGAGAGCCATGCAGCCCTGGATTTCGTGTGCCCTGATCATGGCCTCGAGCACATCCCGGACCTTGAAGATCTTGCCGTTGCCGAGGTTGCCTCCGTTCTTGTTTGTACGTGTGATCCAGTCGGCGGTTGCAAGGATGGCGCCCAAGTTGTCAGATGGGTGACCCCACTCAGCAGCGAGCCAGCAGTCGTTGAAGTCGAGCCATCGGATCATAGCACCAATGTTGAAGGCACCGTTGATGGGATCAAGCTGGTAATTCGTGCCGGGGACCTTGGTGCCGTTGGGAACGACTGTGCCTTCGACGGTGGGGCCAAGAATGTTCCTGCATTGCTCGAACTGTAGACCCTCGAGACCGCAGCCGAGGGTGTCGACAAAGACCCATCGTGCTGTGTCGAACTGTGCAAGCTGCGTGTTAGCTGTATAACTACTGTGGGAGCTAAATTGACCGTACCGCGAGCTCCGAGTCGATCTTGGTGTTGTGGATGTAGCTTGCAATGTCCGTGATCTCAGGATCATACTCGCGCTTGCCCTGAACTGGCGGCGCGGCACTCTTGAGAGACGACATGGTGGAGAAGGCAGCTGCTGTCTTGGTTCTCGAAGCTACAAAGCTCAATTGAGGCGCACGAAGGGCAATTGGCCTGACAGCTCTTGAGATGACGCTGGACCGCTGGCGGAGGTTTCGAGAAGCGGTGCTGCACAGGTTGCGACTGAAGGACGACATGCTCAATTAGCTGCTGCCGTGCCTGGCGACGATGATGCAAGCTGCAGAGGGAAAGGGAAGATCGTACTGGGCGTCTTGAGCGAAGTTTTGGCTGGCGCGAGAAAATAAAGCAGTGGTTTGAACAATTCTCGGCTTGCTGCGTTCGGGGATGGGGATCGACCGACGTCAACCGAGGCAGCCGTGGTGAACATATCCGTGCTGCTCGGACACGGCGACTATTTCGACAGCTTCTGTACGCGTTTTTCATTGCAAGTCAAAGATATCTATTCCATAGTAACCACTACGTCATTTTCTCAATCCCTGAGGCTTCGTGACTTCTGTTGTTGTGAGCTGCTTCCCGCAACGAGGGGCTCTCTGTGACCCCGCATTGCCGTGGCAGGTACCTGCTCGGCTATGGTTGCCAATTTTCAAAAAAGGCTGCCAGATGCTTTTGGAGGCTCAATAACGGTTTAGTTACCGAATTCAACCGAAGCACGGCCGCGGTGAGCACAATGGAGCAAACTGCCAAAGTGGCGTTCTGCGCCTACTGGTAACGCTTGCGAGACCAAACCAGGTAACCAACATAGTACACGACTATGGTCGAGGCGTACCTGCCCTAAAATCTATACTATTCTTACCCACATCTGACTATTCATTCATTATGTAAGAGCGGACAGAAAGTGGCCGCGTTTTGATGTTCTTTTCAGACTCGCTTGAATCGAGTCAGCATTCTGCAGCTTCGTCTCAACTCCTTCTTGCGTATGGCGTGCCAAGCACTGCAGATACCACGTGAAGTAATCAAGATTGTTCGGACATAAACGGGTGGGTTTGACTACCTGACCTCGTTGCGAAGATCACACACATCAGACATTGATGTCTAAGTAAGAAGATATGTTGACGACGTCCGAGAGATGCTCTGTGTCTCATCACGTCCATGCCTTGGTGTCGTGTAGGATGCAGGTACAGGACGCTATGACATGATCATAACCTGATGAGGCGAGATTGGTGTTATGTCCTCGCGCGTGGATGTATAATTCTGAAGCGGCACAAACTTCCTCCAGACATATGTTAGAAGCCGACAGCTCTCGTCACACTCCGTGAATCCTGCTTTCCCGCCCGACCCTCCTTGAACGCTCCAGGATCATTCAACAGCATCTCATACACATCCCCAAATATCAACCCTTTCTTCCTCTCCACGCACGCTTTCATACATCTCAAAACCTTGGCGGGCCACACCACATATTTCGTCCACTCTACCTCCTCATCGTCTTCAATTGCATCCATGATTCTCTCTATCCACTTCACCATTGCCCGCACTGGCGTCTTCATGCCTGTCTGCGGGCTTGAAAGCGGCGAGACGACGCACCGCACCGCGAGGAAATACACCAGTACTATGTTACCGACTTGGTTAGTGGGGTCGAACAGCCGCATTAGATCGTCTTGAGGCCAGTTGGCGAGGATGAGAAGAGAGTACATGAGTGCGTTGAAAGATTTGACGGGCTCGGGTGCGGGCGGTGGAGTAGTGAGGGTGTCCCAGTCTATGAGATCGAAGTCGAAATTTGGTTTCGCGGGGCACAATGGGTTCTGGATGTGTATGCGGCCGTAGGGCGTTGTTTTTGGGGAGTTGATCTTGGTGGAAGGTGTTGTTGAATTAGTCAAGGAGGGTGTATCAATGGTCTCGACGTCGGAACGTGGGTCGTAGTCGTGTTCGAGGAGTGGCCGAACGGACTCAACGAGGGAGGCGACGATGGCTTTCTCGATGGATTCAGCCGGTAATGGGGCGAGTAACGGCCGCAAGTCTTGAATAGACATCAATACCTCAACGGCAAGCTCCTGGTCAAGATGTGGGAAGCTCCTGAACTTGGACTCCATGAAGACATTGTGCATGTTCACCTGCACGGTGAAAAGACCGTCAAAGCTTTCATTTAGAATGAGCTGCGAGAGGACGGCGCATCCGCGGAGAGACAGAATGTGTTCTAGGAAGCCGTCCTCGATGTAGCTGGACTGGAAGCAAAGCAGGTACGATGTCGCGAGCATGATGTGGGCTTCCTCGGCCGGGGGAGGCCAAGAGGCGAAACTCTGCTCGAGACCCTTGATGGCCTTCTGGCGGTGCGAGAGGGCAGCTCTTACTTTCGGCTCGTCGACCTGGATGGCTTCATGTGAGCCAGCGAGCGCGAGTATGGCGTGCATTAGAAATGGGTGCTAGACATATGTCAGTCTTGAGCACATAGTGTGCGCACATAGCGACCGGAGTTGAAGTTGTAAATACCTGATGGCTCAGTAGTGGAACATCATTAAGCCATATGTGCTCGTACGCATGAGGGATACAAGGATACGCAGCAATCATGTAGTGGTGATACATCCGCATATCATGGGGACCGAATGTAGTCGGCGTGTCGGGGAGCTTGACAAATGGTCGGGGACTTAACATCTCAGAAGTGATGCGTTCACGGTGTACATCCTTAAACACGGAGGGGTATCTGCAGATAGCTTTCATCATCAGTTTGATCCAGAAGGCTTCGAAAGGGCTTACCGACCCCCTCTTTTGATGCAGTTGGTGCATGTTGGCCATGTTTCCGAACACTATCTGAGTTAGCGGCAGAAATGCAGTGTGGACTGGGCCAAACTACTTTGACTTTTCGTTTCTTGCACGTGATACACCCCAGACGGCTTTTGGTGTGCCCTCTGCGCTGACGCAACATACGATCGCTACCGACCGTGTGTGCTTCCTGCAAGATTGGTCTGTCTGGGTGAGCATGTACCCGCATAGGGCTGCATTGGGGTCGCGCATACGGCGGAGTCTGAGTAACCTGCGAGCTCATTGGGACTAAGCTCGCTCCATCTGGTGTTGACACTTGGAAATGCTCAGCTTCATTACTGTCTTTCGTCGTCCTTAGTTGTACGAAGAAATCCTCCATATATGGCATGGTTAGCCAGCCATCAAAGAGGTCTTCGACCAGAATTGGTTCGCTGGGGTCAATAGCTCCTCGAGAGGCCATGTTGGCAATGTCCAGGTGCACTTCAGTCCTAAAGCAAACCCGTCCTATGCGTGATGTTGAGACTAAGGGTTGATGGCAGCCTAACAGCCTTACACAGTGATGACCCGCATATCGGAAGATCGGCGGTTGTAACGGTTGATGCGAGAAGTACGAACACGAACATGGACTTCATTGGGCATGTTGCGCCAGCCTAGTTCCTATTTCACGGTCCGCTTCCTCCATCTGTTGCGTACCAATCGCGTTGATCAAAAACCGTCGATCGGAGGACCCGCAGGTTTAAGAGATGTGGTAGACGATGTGTTCCTGCATGCAGGACGATTGGCCTGGAGACGGTTCGTGTCAGATTTTCATGGTTCAACGTTACCTACACCACAACAGACAAGGTGATTTTAACAGCTGTCGCAACGTCGTGGTAAGGTGGATGGCTACGTCATGTTGTGGGAGCATGGATGTTCCTAACAACTAGCCGCAGCGGCATCGCTTCGCCTGCTGGTACCCAACATCCTGGCGCACGTGGCAATGAAGCCGTAGGAGGATCCTGCTGAACGAGGTTGGTATTTGCTGTGTCCGCAGTGAATATAAGTAAGGCGTGCTAGAGGATGTTCACTCGTGCTTCAATTATTCCAATTACCCTGCCGCTGCGATGGGAAGTTCGGCGATGCACCATGCGAGAAGACTGAAGTCGCAGACTCGGGAGCCCGGCAAGGCTGCCCTTTCAAGACGTTATATGTCTTGGCATGCCCGCGAGTCGGGTCACAGCCGCATCAGCCTTCACTGACGTCTCTCTTCATCAGCACTGCCATTCTCCGCCGACACAAGGGGCAAGTCTCCACGCGGCCCACCAGCTCTCACGCCCCTCCACGCCGCGTCGCTTGGCCGTCGATTGCGGCTGCACCATCTTCATGTGCTGCCTAATTGCCGTGCGAAGCAACCCCCGCTGAGCTGGAGACACGAGATCCCGACCGCTGCACGCACCCATTTCTTCACCATTCTTAGCTCGAGTCCGCGACCGCCGCAGCCATGCCGTCGATTCTCTCGGACGAGGACAAGCAGACGGTGAAGCGCACCGTCCCCAAGTCGGCCAACAAGATCCACGCCGTCGCCGTCGCAAAACTGTACATTGCCTACCCCGACAGGCACCGATGGACCTACACGGGCCTGCAGGGCGCCGCCGTGCTGGCAAATGACTTGGTCGGCAATACGTTCTGGCTGAAGCTGGTAGACATCTCGGTACGTGCGACAGGCGCTGCTGGGGAGTAAGAGCTGACCACTGCAGCCGGCCAACCGTGGCGTCATCTGGGACCAGGAGATCTACGACACCTTCTCCTACAACCAGGACCGCGTCTTCTTCCACACCTTCGAGCTCGAGGACTGCCTGGCTGCACTCTCCTTCGCCGACGAGAAGGAGGCCAAGACGTTCAAGAAGAAGCTCGACGACCGCGAAAAGAACGCCCACAAGAACACCAAGAACAAGCCGTTTGGCGCCGCAGCAGGAACAAGCAGGGCGCCCACCGCCAACGGGAAGAGTTCCGGCCATGGCCATGGCATTCTGGGAGGCATCTTCGGCCACCGCCATGCCTCGCAGTCGGCACCGCCTCCGCAGTCCATCATCCCGCCTGCCAACATCGCATCGCCATCGCAAAGCAGCCACTCCACCACGACGAGCGCCCGCAGCTCTGCGATCGATACAACCGACCCGTCATGGCAGCCGCTGCTAAAGGAGCTGCTCGCTATGGGCATCACCGAAGACCAGATCGAGGAAAATGCCGACTTCATCAAACTGTACATCGAGCAGCGGAAGACAGAGGAGAAGATCCAGGCAGAGCACAACGAGAAAAGATCAAGGGCCCCACCGCCTCCTCCTCCCAGCGCCGCTCCAGTTCGGGGACCTATCAGCCCACAGAATACAGGCAGTACGACTACATCAAGACGAGGGCCTCCGCCAGCACCACCGCCAGCGCGACGGACCAAGACCGATGCGCCAGGGATCAACCGCAACTCGTCCGCAAGCCCTGCACCGCCATCACCGCCCCGTGAACCCTCGCCTCCGCCAGGCCCGCCCAAGCCAGTCTTTCGTGCACCGCCACCAATCGCGGAAGCTGGCAAGTTTGCGAACCTGCCACCTGCGCCGCCGAATCGCGCACGCGCTTCATCGAACGTTGCCAATCCAGGGCCTCCACCGCCGCCGCGACCACCGAAGACGCCCGCAAACGACGACGAGAAGCCGGCTGGAGCGAAGTTTGGCGTCCCCCCACCGTTCTCGGGCAATCGTGTGCCTAGTGGAGCACCACCGCCGCCTCCAAGTCGAGGACCCGTTCCACCACCCCCTCCCGCGCGAGACACTCCATCAGCGCCGCCACCGCCGCTGCCACCGAAGACTGCCGTAGCCCCAACTCCTCCGTCTTTGCCTCCGGTGCATGCTGCTCCACCTCCACTACCTCCGTCGTCTTCTCGTCCCATCCCACCACCACCTTCAGGCGGAGCTCCTCCACCGCCGCCTTTACCACCGATGTCCAGTATCCCACCGCCTCCTCCGATGCCGAACAAAACAGTTCCCCCGCCTCCACCAATGCCCAACAGCGGGGCACCGCCTCCTCCACCTCCAATGCCTCCAGGCTCAGGACCCCCTCCGCCACCACCCATGCCTCCGAGAGATGCTGGTCCGCCGGCTCCGCCAGGACCACCTCCTCCACCCTCGGGAGGCCCACCTCTGCCCAAACCCGCTCCAGGGCGAGACGGGCTGCTCGCAGATATTCGTGGTGGTGCCAGGTTGAAGAAGGTGTCCGACACGGAGAAAAGAGATCGCAGCCAAGCGCTTGTTCCTGGAGCAGAACCCGCAGGAGGCGCTTCTGGCGGTGCCAGTGGACCAGCTACACCTGGAGCGGATGCGGGTTTGGCAGGTGCGCTAGCAAGTGCGCTTGCTGCAAGGAAGGCTAAAGTCAGTCACAGTGGTATGTATATGAATGTCTTTGTTTGAATTCGTGAGCTGACTTCCGGCAGACGATGAGTCCGACAAGGATGACTGGTAGATGAAAGAAGTGTCGCAAGCGCGAGATATATATACATTCGATGAATCAAAACACCAAGGCTATCAGCACTCCGCCATAGCCTGTGGACGACGGCATTGGGCGTGGTCAAAGAGCTGCTTCGGAGTGGCTGATGAGAAGTAGGAGGGAGAGCGCCCCCGCCGACAATGTCAAAAAGGAGGCTGTTGCTGCAAAGGGAGGATGCATTATATCATTGAATACCTTGGAGCTTCCAAGAGCAGTTTAAACAATTCCTTACCAGATTGATTTACTACCATATCTTGTGTGCACATCTCAAGCAGCACACTATTACACTAATGTCAGCCAGTGTCGATTCCTTTGGGCGTGTCGCGTCAGCAAATCCTCCTCTTAGGGAACTTGCTCAGTTCTGACACCTCTTTCCGCTTCATTGCTAGTGAATACACTAGCGGCCAGTGCTGACCTAACCTGAGTCAGTACATAAGCACTTGAACTCACCATGTCTACTGTCAATAGGTTGTCGATAAAATACTTCACCTCTACTACTTCCTCCCCTAACCTTGATCTACCCACGTAGTGAGCCGTACACTCTAATTCCTCCACCTCACCATGCCGACCCCATCCCCTCCACTCCAATCCATCGCCTCCGCAAAATCAATCTCCGGTCCCCATACCCTCTTCAACAATTCCTTCGTGCTAGAATTCCTCGACCCACCACCAGACTTGCAAGCCACGTAAACACATCTCATTCCTTTCCCTTCCCAACTAAGCCCCCCAACTACAAATCACTCGGGTCAGTGCAAAACTAATAGGTAGATATCAGCGTCCTCATGCGCGCAACATACATCGGCTCCGCCCAGCGCCAGGGTAAATCACATCCCCAGTCCCCGCCTTTACATCTGCATTTCGACCAGGCGGAGAGCTTCTTCGTCACGGAGGGAAAACTTGGCACGACGAGTGGATGGGATGTGAAAGATCGGACGTGGACGGTGGAGGATGGGGTGTTTGAGATTAGGACGTGGGAACCGCATCGGTGAGTTTTCGCGTATATCTCTCTTGAGAACGGGGGGAGTGTGGGAAAATGTACCAATTTGGGGGAGGGAGCTGTAGAGGACTTGAGATAGGTATGAAGTGTTTTGCTGATGGGGTTTGATTGGAATAGATTCTGGCCTCATCCCGACGCTCAAGAAGACACAACCTTTTACGTCTGGGCGCACCCAGATAACGTCGCCGAACCCATGGATCGCTTATTTTTCGAGAATTTGTTGCGGTATTTATCAGATGTTACGGAAAAGAAAGCGAAACTCAGCGTGGTACAGGTTATGCTCATGCAGTATGTTTTTCTCTTCACGCTCCTCCCCTTCCATTTTCCTAATTTGTTCGTCTGCACTGTAAATAGCTCAGAGGCTGATGGACATAGGCACGCGACTGCATCAGCACTGGTATTGTTTCCGACAGCATGGTGGCTGGGGCCGTTGAGGTGGTGGGTTCCGTGGAAGTTGCAGGGTTTGATTGCGTGGGTGGGGAGGGGGTGTGGGTATACGGCGTTGATGAGGGAGTATACGAGCGCGGAGGATTGGGAAGAGTATGTCAAGGTGAAGAAGGCATGATGGAGATAGTTTGGACGCAAGCAAAGTGACCAAGCTCCTAGATATGGCTACTCATTTGGCTACCATGTTTGTCTTTTGTATCAATTCATGTGTATTATCAATACGGCGAGACTTTTGGTCAAGGCGATTTGAGACGATGATTTGCACTTGCTCCACTTTCAACCGCAGACACAAAATTGGCATCTAGGCTAGCTTCCATTGCCATGACTGGGCTTACATCTCTTCCGCCCGAGCTGATTTGCTGGATCTTTGAGGGTCTACGGTCAGATACGCTCGATCGAAAAGCAGTCCAAACAGCCAAGAAGCGACTGCCGAACTGGACTGCACGGGATTCGAATGCCGCATACAAAGCCTTGGCACTGTCGTGTGGCTCTCTTAGCCAAACTGCGCTGAGTTTCTACTACAGCCAATATGAGACTACGAGATTAGAGTCTGTTATGGTAAGTTTATTTTTACTGCCGACGCAACACCACTGCACACCATTTTGTCACGAATCGACTGGGTTCAGATGTGCCACAGAGCTTCCAGTTTAGATCTCCTGCATTTAACCCTCGTTTATCGCTTTTCGCTAACGTGCTTTTCCACAGGTTCGTGTCCGAAAAACCACGAAAAGCTCGCAAACACGCTAGCAGGCTATGGGCTACAAGGAGTGGAAATGGCAGACCACTTCACAGGATTGGATATCAACCTAGCGAAAATGGTTCTAAGTATTCTTCAGGCTTATGATAAGTGGCTAGAACCACTCGAAGGGTTGAGGTTGCTGTTCCAGGAAGGCGAAGAAGATGCGGTCGATGGAGTGTGAATGGGTCCGCGATAAATGTCGAGAGATCAAGGCTAGGTGTATGACGGAAAGAAACACGATCATGAAGATCCAATATATATGTTCGACGCAGTTGTCTAAACTCTTCTATGCACTGTCGAACGGTGCAAGTGGGCACGGCGTTCTTACCGACATTTCGAAGGTAACTGCAGCCTTCACAGCGAAGCAGTCATGACTGAACATGCGAAACCTTCCTTCTTTCCCAACATCTTCCTTAGCGAATATAATCGCAAGTTCTCACAATTACCACTTCTCTTGTATACAGCATCGATTTATTATCCATCACAACATCGCCATCGCTTCACACTGCACCACTATCATCAACCGTGCATCGTTTCGCTTCCAACATCACTATCCCATCCAAGCACCAAAATGTACGCCGTCGCCTCCCTCGTCTCAATGGCAACACTCCATTACATCATCTGGCTCATTGGCGTCCTCAACATCTTGATCGCACTGGAGTTGTTGGTATCATTTCACATCTACCAAGGTACGCACGCCGTGATCGGCATCCATGTCTGCTGACAATGAAGCTAGACGTGTCGAGAGTCATGCACAAGAACGTCCACGCTCTCAGCGTCGTCATATACGGAAGCCACCAGCCCCTTGAATTCTGGGTAAAAAATCCCCGGAACTCCGTTTCAATGCGTACTTTTCGGTGGAGAATGCTTTGGCCGCGCATACTTCGTGGGAACAGGAGGGGATAAAGGGATGGCATGTTGTAGCTCGGGTTGCTGGTACATGGAGAATGTGATGGATTCGGACGGGTAGTGCAGTATCTTTGGGTTCACACAAGGCAAATCATGGACTATACATTCTACCTTACCCGTAAACCGGTTTGTTCACGTAGAATGCATGTATGAAGCTTGCCTCAGAGCCAGCTAGTTTCCCAATCCTCCTCGTAGCAAGTTCAAGAGCGGCGAGGGCCCACCTTTGTCCAATTCCAGCTCGGCTGTCTTGTACAACATCGACATGCACGCCAATCCACATCGAACCCGATCCGCGCCGCGAGGCGCACGCAAATCCGGAGGAAGTGAAATATGGCTGAAACTTCACCAACAGGGCCTGCAGAATATCAAACTCTCCACACTGCTCAATGGAGATGTAACACAGCAGATATCGATGGTCCAAATGGGTCAGAATGGACGAATCCAGTGCAGGAGTCTGCAGGCATGTGCGAGGTGCTTCAACGCAGCGGTGTAGTCGTCGAGGGAGAAGACTCGGGCAGGGCAACGTCTTGTGAGCGTTGAGAGGGTGCACAGGGAAGGTCAGGTGAGGATTGTGTTTGGGTTTGTGCGAGGTGAGAAATCGGGATGAGGTCATTTGTAAGGATGCCACGCGACATTTGATACCCATGGGAACCAACGGAATGAGGCCCTGGGACAGTGGTATTGTCCAGCAGAAGTGAAATGAATAAAAATAAACTCAACAAACTCGACTTTGGTATTCCCAGAAAGGTAGAAGCAAAATAAGAAATGACAAACTCCAAAATAGCCGCGAGGCGTTCCAGTCTCCTATTATCAGCCCATGTTTTTCCGGCCGTGAGGCTCCCTTTCTTGATAGTTGTGGATTGTCCGCGAGGACAGGGTATGTCTGTTTCGATATTGTATGATTGCGGTGTGTCAAGGTGTGTACCCGCGAAAGCCGGGACTATGCATCGCGGGCGCGAGTCGCCTATATGCGGCGGTCCAGACGGTCCACACGCGACTTGAAGCCCTTGACAATCTCTCCAATGCGTCGCACCTTGTCGAATTCAACCTGGAGCTCGTCGATTTCGCGCAGGATGGCACGGAAGCGGGCGATTTCGGCGTCGGCCATCTGAATCGCGTTACCCGCGCGGTCGTACTGCACCTGGGTCGCCGTCTGTGTCTGCTGGGTGAGCTGGGGTTTGGTTAGCACAGTCACCATGCTACACGCCC
This sequence comes from Paraphoma sp. B47-9, assembly GCA_001748405.1. Classification (NCBI taxonomy): domain Eukaryota; kingdom Fungi; phylum Ascomycota; class Dothideomycetes; order Pleosporales; family Phaeosphaeriaceae; genus Paraphoma; species Paraphoma sp. B47-9. The sequence continues at coordinate 170,338 of BCLK01000162.1, forward strand.
AGGTTCACCAAAGCACGCGCAAGTAGGCGGGCTTGTCAGGGGCACGCTCACATAGTGCCATCGCTGCTGGATCGAGTACATCAGACGGTCAAAGTGGGCGCTGAGCGCCTGTAAGCTGGTGGGATCCAGGAGGAGACGGCCTTGGCTGGAGGCGTGGGAGGCGGCGCGAGACGAATTGCTGCCCTGCTGCGACGCGGCGATTTGCTGCTGGAGATATCTAGCTTCGCTCGAGTTGAGGCCCAGTTCAGACACTGGGATGGCGGACATGTGCACATTATACAAAGGACATGGTCGGAATGCTCCAGGCGCCGTCCGGCGAGCGAATGCAGCTAGTAATTGTTACCTAGCTGCTGTGGTTGAGCAACGTTACGAGTGTCCAGCAGATGCTGGCGTTTTGGGTTGCGGGAGTGCGACACCTCCATGGATGAGATGCCAAGGGCAGGTGCACTGACGCCAGAAAAGCAACCACCACCACCCCCTTCCTGCCCGCAATGTCCGCAATCCCATCCCGCGTTTCTCCTCCTGGCCGCCTGCAGCCCTACAGCGCTTCTGATGCGCTGGCGCCCTGCTGCTGCACGACATTCGCTCGCTGACCGCGCATCGCAGTTCGCGTCGAGACGATCACTCTCCATACATTCTCCACAGTCTTAAGCCTTCTGCGCTGTGAATGACAATCTCCCGGTCTTCTTGCTTTTTGGCCCACGAACCATTGCCGTGCCGCCCATGAATCACACGTCCCATTGAGGCGCGGGATCTTGTCTCCGTCGGCGCACCCTCCTCGGCCATGAGTGACCAGGGTTTGTCAGTTGTGCCGCCAGAGCTCATGGATGAATTGACCCCACCAGCTCGCATGGAGGGGTACCTTGCAGCCATGGTCCGACCGGATCAAGAAGGTAACAGTGCATGTGAGGTGATGGGGTTGTACTGCTGACACGGCTGCCGCGGTTCATCTCGCTGAAGCTTGTTCTCCAGCACTGACCGACTCTCGAAGGATGTGAAGTGCCGGGCACATCCGCCTCCAGTCATAGTGTGTGGAGCCGAAACCTCCGTCAAAGCATGATGATATCTGCGCTGTACTCATTTCCCGTGAAAACTATATCTCAAGATTGTTGAACGTCACCACGATTTACTTCGAGATTGATTGTTTGTTTGTTTGATTCTGATTGATATTGTTGTGGCCATCTCAGAGCCGGATATCATACTGAGATAAGAGAAGCGACTAAGCTTGTCGCTCTATAAGGTCATCGTATGGATACAGAGAATGTAAAGAAATGGGTATATACAAGTCCAGTCATAACCACGCTATGCACAAACAGAAGGAAAGCCTGAAAGGGCCAATTACAACGCGTAATTTTCCGCGTGTAAAAAGATCTCGTCGCGATTGCTATCGCTCCAGACGGATCGCTGTAGTGAAGCGACTGTGTCGCTGACACTGACCCTCATGGTAGGCGGGCCGCAGACGAACACGCATGTGCGTCGTCCAAAGTTTTTGCTCATTCCTCGCAGCAAATATGGAATATCGGGGCGACCATACTCCGTACTCCAGCCATCCTTCTTCTTCACTGCGGCGGGCAGGAATGCGAATCGCATCAGATTCTTCTGGAACTCAGTAGGCGTTGATGGGAAGCCAAAGTCGAAGCCTTGTACGGGACCCTCGCCAGCGTTTTGCACAACGTCAGGGTTGATGGCACCCGAGCCTGCAGCGACAGCTTGCGAGATATCAAGCGACAGATTTCGGTCTTGACGACGGCCAGCGATAGAGCGAGGCGCAGGCGCAATGACGTCCGGATCAGAGTTGTTCGAGTTGCCAGAGTGGTGGCTCTGGAAACTAGGTCGGGGCGGGGCAAGGTGACCACGATTGATGGGCATCAAGTGCGCTTGAGGTAGGGCTGTGATGCTATCCTCATTCTCGCGACGAAGTTCGAATTCTTTCTCGGGGTCACCTTGAGCCTCGTCCCGAATAAGCGCTGAGTGGCGCTTGCTTGAGATCCCAGACAGTCGATGATCAGCAATATTCTGGAATGCATCGTTGACTTTGTCATGGAAGAACATCGAGACTGGTCGTGTCGGTGTTTTTGCGCTCACGAGGGTGCCACCAGGATTTCGTTTCGCGGCAGTGATGTAGAATTGACACTCCACCGTCTCTGGTGGCGCGTATTCCCGGCAAATCCGTAGTTCCTCCTTGAACCATTCCATTGTCTCTGGACGCTTGAGAGCCCAGATAACGTGAATCTTGCGTGTCACAGCCTTGCCGTCGCGCATCTTTTTGATGAGAGTGAGCAGTTGCGAGATGATCGCAGTAATGCCGCTGCCACCGGCAATAAGAACAACATCGTCAAAAGCTTCGATACGGCGCTGCATGCCTCCATAAGGTCCATCGACAAAAGCTCGATATGTGTGCCATGGGCCGTGCTCGAGCGCACTCTGGCGGACTTTATTCGTGAAACCACCGAATGGTCGGAAGACAATGACCATATCACGGTAGCCTTCACCATATTCTGAAGGGAAGTCCTCGTCGCATAATGATGCGATCGTGAATGGATGGTTCTCGAACACTGAGATTCCTGGCATGCGAAGGTAGACGTACTGTCCTGGCCTCCACCTGACTTGGGTTGGAATGGTAATCTTGATGGCATTTTCAGGCATAAGGGTCACGGCCGCCTCGTCACCAATGAGCCATGACAGTCGACCAGGGCGCGTCCAATTGAGATAGAACAGCCGCGTGAAGTACGAAAGAAGCCAGATAGCCAATGTAGAGAAGAGATAATGCCACGATGTGAGGTAGTTGTTGCAATGCCAGAACATCATCGCGAGGAAGACGATAGCGGCAGGAACGTGTAGGGTGACGAACAACTCGTACATCCGGTGTCGAAGAGGGCCTATGGAATGCACACAGAGGAAGCAGAGAGGGACGAGCGCAGCGACTCCGGTTCCGTACACGTAGAAGCCGGTCTGCGTGAACATCTGCTCAAACGTTTGGCGCGCACCTTTCTCCCAGACAGGTGTGATGTAGTAGGGAACGGTATGCATGATGCTGAGAACCAAGCAAATATAAGCAGCCCATCGATGTAGTACATTCAGTCTTTCATGTCCGATGCCGGTGACCATCGAGATGAAATTGGCCTTCATTGATAGGGCGACGATCCAGGGTAGGAGTGCCACTGCCATCATGCCTGAGCGGACAGCGAGTGGAGGTGACCCGTACGCTATACTGTCCCAGAACAGGGGTTGAGGCAAGCACGAGTAGAGAACCCCCAAAAGTAATGCACATATAACGATGACTGTGACAGCCAGGGACGGAAAGACAATCGGCCTCCAGCCTTTGCGTATGTTGATCTGTCGGATCGGTCGGTAAAAAACAAATCTGAAAAACGCGACCATGTTGTTGATAGGTCCCACTGATGAGACACTAGATTGTGTCTTCGGTGCGCTCGGTAATGGGCCCTCGCGCGGAAAAAACTTCATAGTGGACTTGTCAGTATACAAAACCGACATTTCGTAGTCTGTGTCGGGAGAGGACGTCGTTGAGGATTGCAATACCTCTTCTTGGTGTAATGCTGTCCGGATCTTGTCCGTGAAAAGGTGGTAGTAGCGCATGAGCGCTGCAAAGACCAGTAATGGTATACAAAAGTAGACATAGGCCAATGCATATTTGCCGCTTTTGTTGAAAGGATCCACGGTGTTGGCTTCAATTAATCCAGGCGGGCTGGTGCTGTTGAATGGCACATTCACTCTTCGATTGAGTGAGTAGACGGCTTCCACCATGGCACGCTCGGCGTGCGATACGGTCGCTCCCAATTGGCCCAAGGCTACACCAGCCCGTTCTACCAACGCCTCCGGAATGGCTGGCATTGTTGAATGCTGAGGTCGATTAATGCAATATTGTTGTCTGTCGGGTCGTGGAACACTTCCACCAGCAGAAGCTGGGACCACGACGTCGAGGCGTTCTATGCGAGTAGATCTGAAGAACGGGGCAGGGCCTGTTTAAAGGACATTCGGAACCTCAATTTTACATGGATACGATTGTGGATCCTCGTAGCTCTGTGGACATGCGGTGTGCGGACGAGGGCGATTTCTTCCGGCGTCGTTGTTGTGCTGTGGCACTGATGGCGGCGCCCCAGATTGTCGTGTAGCGATGCGATGCGATGCGCTGTATCCACCTCTTTTGCGCGGCGATAATGATGTCCGATAATAATACTGACGCAGAGGTCAAACAAGAAGTATGTGGAAGTGGCACGGTGGGTCTGACGGATCAGATACCGTGCGTGAGCAGCAGCCGGAGTGTTCCTTATGTTCCTTGCGCGAGGTAGACGATGGGTCACACGCAGGGATCAGGGTCCGTATTGGAGCAGCAAATGGTAAGTGATATTCTACCGCTCACGACGACCCACGCTATTGGGCCAAGATGTGATAGCGAGGCCGAGCAGGGAACCGGATATGGAAGTGACGAACCCTAAGCACTATCACGTCGGGGGCTTGCATTGACACTCGAATCCATCGGTGGCTGCGCGAGCGTCGCGGCGCTGCCCTTCATGCAGGCCCTGCGCCGTGACTGGAGGGACAGCAACCGTCGCCAATGAGGTTGAAGCAGACGGCCTAGATCGCCGCGCATTCAAGCGGGAGGCGTCGTCGGTTGCAGCGGGATTTCGCTCCCATCCGTTGCCCATTTCTGACGTGCTCTTGATGAAGGGCGGCCTTCTCGCATGTTGCACGACATCAAGTCCCCAACCTCTTCATTTAGGAGCGTCTCCATCTGATGTGAGACGAGGCAGTTCGAACGCCTGTGAGACAGCGCAAATTCTGCTGTCGACCTACTCTGATGAGGGTCTAGACGAGACCCCAAGACCCGACAGAGAAAGCCACCTCGTGGGCTCGCAATCGAATCACAAGCCCCAGGGTCCTTGCTTTCGGGAGCTGTGGACCTCAAGATACGGCTGGCCAAGTTCGCATGACTTGGGGGAACGGACGAATGAGAAGATTGTTTGGTGTTGCACTGGCTGCCGAGTCGTGCAGCGATGCATGGGAAGAGCAAGATGTGGAGCGGGGTGGGATGCGGACGGAATACAACGACTGGCTGATACGCACTCTCGTAGCGCTGACCATCCAAAACTATACTAGCGCAATATCAAGCTTCGATGGCCCACCGACAGTGCATGGTCAGTGCTGGTTGGCTCTGAAGCTTCCTTCAACTTGACTTTTGTCGAAATACAGCAAATTCATCGAATCCGGATGCTTCAAAATCACAAAATTAGACAGATGCGGTAAGGCGCCATCGATCTGAGCAAGCATGGCACCGCGAGGCTCGGTCCTCCCTTCCGTTCCTCATCGCCACTCTGTGGCTAACACAGGACATCTCGCAGATCGGGCACAATACAGTGCACCTGCCTTATGGTGTAGCAGAAGATGTGAGCTCGTCTCAGGTTGCAGCCATGCACTGTATTCACAACAACATCCCTGATGTCTGTATCATCAACCTCATCACTTCAATCATCACCTCCCCATCGCTGTCCGTTATCACAAACACATAAACAACCCCTCCATCTCCCAGCAACCAGTAGGCGCCCACCGACCCTTTTCGGGACCCGCCCAAGACGTCAACTTGCGTAACCGCCAGCCCTACGATCTTTTTGCACCTGCGCCAAACTGCCGGATCATCAGGCACATTGCTCATTCTCCGAAGTGCTATTACGCGCTGGATTACGCCCTTGTGGCTGCAACTCTAATTGAACCTGAGCAGTGCAAAGAATTAAGCGATGTGTGCCCGGCACGCTGGGTAGCGCTTGGAAAATGCGTGGGCGTCTCGAAGGGCCTGGAGACGCCCACTTCAAAATGCAGTGCAAGCAACGTGGGTGAAGAACACTAGCCGAGCGCGTGGCTGACCTGTTCGAGACTGTGACAGCTTCTCGAAGCGCCGTGGTAGAGACCCAGTTGACGCTGTTGTTCCTATTGCATCATGCTCATGCCTGTATAGGAAGGAGTGAATTTTCCCAAGTGCCGAACCTCCTTTTCCCTGGTTTGACAATTGTCGCTGTTGACTGCGATGACTTTGCAGAGGTCCTACCGATCGCTATGTTTGACCTCAAGACAGTGAGCACCTTGCGACTTACGCCTGCTCGGGGTGTACGGAAGTAATGTACGCTACGGCGTGGTGTCTGACATGCATGAAACGTTTCGAAACATCCGCCCAATCATGTTGGAATTTCGCGTTGATCCGATGCTGTGCAACGACCTCGCCTAAGTGAAGGTAATATATAACCATTGCCCTGGATCAATATCTGGCCAAAACAGATATTGTCCTCCGATCGTGCTTGTTCCCTCCCTCCAACGGGAATCGGGGGAAATGGTTCAGACTGATATTGCAGACTTGGGTGTGTATTCTTGGGCACCCACGCATCAACCCTACACCGAGTTGACATTTCAGTATAGAAAGTAAATAGGCTATCAGGTAGGACCGAACATAGTGCTCGCTTCTGGGCTACACCGCTGCTGCCAGATACTTTAGTGTCCGAAAAAAGCCAAACATAGATTGTACACTAGATGCCCAAGATCTCGTGATGGTGACAAGATTATTCCCGTCTCCGCAAGTGCCAGCTTCGAGCACTTCACAAGGCACCGTTGTCATTCACCATGCAGTCAGCTTGTATGCAGCAGATTGTGAAGGACGAATGTGGGTCATGGCCATAAACGGCCACTCAAATGGGGATCAATTTGTTATCAACAGTACGTGGTCACTTCCATCTCAAAACTCAGAATGCGTTGTGATACCCCACTTCTCGAGCAGATTATGCCTGCTCCAGTAGCTCCTGTACCTCTTGCCCCAGAAGAAGAAGATGGGTGCCGTAATAATCATGCCTCCGGCTATCCCTCCGAACGTGTAGAACACAATAGCAGGACCTGCCCTAGCCGTCCAATCATTGACAAAATACGAGAACCCATAGAACAAGAAGTTCTTCAATACCATGTTGATGATGAAGATCTCGGCGCTGATGTCGCGGTATGCGTCCAAGATGTAGGCGGATGCGGCGATACAAGCAGTCACAATGCCGAAGAGGTCCATGCCATGGAAGAATGCGGTAAGGTAGAAGGAGGATCCCTGCTCAGCGAAGTAGCCAAAGAAACACAGGCCGATGACGATTGTGAAAGATGGGATCATGCCTAAGAGGCGGTACTCAGGCTCATAGATACCCTTGTTTTTCTTTGCACACCATGTGCTGACTGGATCAAGTGTGGCACCAAGGAGAATTGAGCCAAGCAGACCACCGAGGAAGGGACCAACGGACAGATAGCCAACACCGGCAGCCGACAGAAGGTATGGTGGCGCCATGAAGATCTGTGCCATATCGTATGACTGCGCGACAAAGAAGGCCGTCAGGCCGCCGGTGACGATGACCATCCAAAGTACTGCCAGGTTCGCGCAAACTGCAAACGGAGCTATGGTGAGCTGTAGGAGGTTGTCGTTACTATAGGTTCCAGTAAAGATAGCCAACTCTTGCACGAACGTCTTCTTTGGTCGCAGACCTGGTGGGGAAGTGGTTGTAGTCTCCAATTTGACCATATCATCCTGACTTCCCTTCTCAGCAGCGGCATGTCGTTTCTCAATAGCAGCAAGATCCTGCAGATTGTCCTGAGAAAGCTCGTCGATATCGTATCGGTGGTCGCGAAGGTAGGATGTCTCGGGCACAAAGAAGAACAGCAGAAACAACTCCAAGACTGTGAAGGGTATGAGCATGTGGAACAAGTACCGCCAGCCAAGATTTGTCGTGATAGGACCGACAATAACGGCAGAACCATTCGATGCAGCGCCGAGGATAAACTGAATCAGGGTCATAAAGCCACCTCGCTCGTGAACGAAGAACAAGTCTCCAATCATTGACACGACGAGGGATTCAAACGCCGATCTAATGTCGCGTGAGTAGGAATTTTGGTGAGAGAACGCATGAAAACTTACACTGATCCACCCTGGATGATGCGCCCAGCTAAGAGTGCCTCAAAGCTATAGTCAGCACTTACAATGACAGTGCCGAGTACCCCAAAAGCAGCTGCCAAGAGAAGTTGAGGTCGTTTTCCCCATTTCCGAGCAGCTGCACTGACCAGAGGCCCCATACCCCCAGTGACAAGAAGCATGTAACCTGAGATGACGGTGATGTCGGAAACGTCCTTGCCAAACTCTAGGGCAATGGTGACTAGGGCCGGTGACAATAAAGGCGAGAGGACAGCAGCGTAGAGCACGGAGCCAAATGAGACAATGCACATGATGACCCATTTCTTCCATTTCGGCCAATTCAGCGGATCATTCGGATCCTCCGATCTGTGTTTATGTTAGCCGACTATACAGCAGTGTAGGGGAGGTCGAAAGACGATGAAGCTAAAAGCAGCTGAGGAGGGAAACATAGACTCGACTTACGGCTGTGGAATGAGAATGATGTCTGCATCTTTGCCGGTTCCACGCTTCAGACCTACTGTCGCCTCGTTCGTGACATGTTGTTCCTCGCTGAGGATGACAGTAGCTGGAACGTGTGGAAGCTTGTGGTCCTCGAGTATCCCGAGGAAACCCATGGTGGCGTTACACTGACGGATAGATGGCTTTTGATGCAAGAGTAGTGTGGTGAAGTTCACTTAAGAAGATCAGGTACGGGCTGAAAGACCCGGAAGCCAGGTGCGACAACGCGAACTTTAAAGATCAACCTCTCCAAACGGACGAGCCCAGAGCATCCAATAGGCACGTTGCCATACGCTGCTTGGACGTTGAATCCCAGGCATTGCATCTGTGCCCTCCTCCGCACGGCCATCTTCAAATCTTTGGCCCCACAGTGCCGGCAAATGTTGCGCGTTTGGCAGGTCGAGATTGGAGAAGCCCCGGACAATATTACTCGCCTACGCCCGTGCCTGTGCTCGCCTGGCACAATTCCTGGGTCGTGGTTGCGTTTCATGCAGCAGATGCATAGGCTAATTCCTCATCAATACGCATCTCAGCATGCAGTAAGATTTGGTATCTGGATCAGAGAAAGTTATTGCATTGTCGAGATAGACCTTCAACTTCCCAACAGCTGCAGGGCGTCTCTCGTCGCATCTCGAGAGGGTTTCGCTGTCCGAGCGTGGAGAAATGCACTACCCCGTGCTACCCCGCAAAGCCCCACAGGGGCTGACTGTGGCGCGTGCGAAAGATGTTTAGCCATGGTCCACTAAGTCGGTCACCGTAGACAATGACAATATGATGAACACCATAATCGGTCCGGTCGTGATCCTCCTGCTTGTCTGTCCTCCCTTTGGACGTTACAGACGGATTGTAAGGTTGAAGGGGAAACTCGGTGCCATTCCACTCAAATTGTCGCACGGCGCCACGAAATACCCAGCCTTGTCACTGCTTCCCAAAATTCAACGATCGAGGTCGTGATCGAAGCCATCTTTACGGTCGCTTCAACCTGACTTCCGCTTTATGCCGTGGGGCATATGCCACAACGACTCCTGCCAACTAGACGTATGTCGGTACACGTGGTAAAGAGACGAAACGTGACCGTAAAGAAGGCCTCGTCCCATTTGCTCTCGAGGCTGATTCTGAGTTGCGCCTTAATATGAGACAGGGCATATCCATACATTCTTGGCTCGCAATTCTGCTCCTGCTTGGCTATGTCGAGTGCACCAATTGAATTCAAATTCAGTGAAGCGAACTGAATACGAAAGAGTCCGTTTGTTAGCGTTTGTGGAGGCCCTTCTTACTCCACGACTGTTTGTTCCCAAGTGCGCCTCCTCCAGACGTCCAGCCAAAGGACGAGATCTTGGTGCATCTCCACATTCGGCAATTTGCAGCATTGTGCGTTCTGGCACGGCCCTGAAGTGGAAGACACCCTTGGTCTGGATGCGCCGGATGGGGCCGTTGCGTTCACTATTCAAACCAGTCCCAATTGACGTGTAGCTCAGTAGTGCCATCTCAATGGAGGTAGTACGTACTCGCATAGGCGCAGCAAACTAGTGACTTTCACTCAGTCCTCTACACAGCAAGCTTATCTCTCGCGAACTAGGGAGGCGCCTCGCCGATGCACTTCGTGCTGTTGGTCTACCGGTACATGTTTCCCCACCATGCCTGAGGGCCGGCGGGTACTGTGGAGTTGTCTCGTCATCACGTATCTGTGAAACACTGCCGTTGTCGTGGCATCTTTCCGGAACGAACCGAGTCATGACGCGCAGAGAAGGTTCGTACGAGCAGTGCGAGAATCTGACGCTTGAGTGTGCGCAGGGAAGCAAAACTTGGGAAAACACAAGAGTATGCAAGCGATGTAAGTATCTCTGACATCTGCATGCTCTATAAACTCTAGACTTGAATTCCGGCAAAGCCGCTGATTGTTTGCTTTCAGTCCTTGCTGAGCGGGACGCCAGGAGATGTACAGCAACAAAGACCTCTATCCCGTCTCGTTGGCAAACCTCCTTAGAAGAAACATCTTCGGGCTGGACAATGGCAGGCACTCACAGTTTGCTGCAACAAACCACCTTGCATATACACAGACATGAGCGTCTTCACCACGCATCCTACCACTCGCTCGCGCCTTTTCCCACTCGACTCACCCTTCGTCCCTTCCCCAAACACCGATGACTACCACCCTGCCATCAACATCATGAGTCCTTCTGCGCCACAGCTTTCAACGCGTAGTCAAACGTCCTAGCCGCGTCCACGCTGTATCTCAACCCGAAGCTATCCGTATAACGTCCTCCTTCGCTCGCGCCCGTCAAGCATTAGACAATGAAATCAAAGCAATCACCGACATGCGCCGCCAATATGCGGTCTGCGACGTGCAGACGAACGATGAAAACGAGTGCAAGATCGAATTGAAGCATGATCTCGATGACGGGTTGGTGACTGTTGTCAAGTTCATGATACAAGAAGTCGAGGAGGAAATGAATATACAGAGCAGGAAGCCAAGAAGCACCGAGGATGAGCATAGCTATGGCACGGTACTGAAATTCGACCATGTCAGATCGATGAGTGACAGGAAAGTGTCTCGGGTCGCGGAGATAGACATAGAACCGATAACTTTTCTGTGTGATGAGAGAGGGATTCCTGAGTTGCCTCGTGCCTTCCGGGGTTGGTCGATCGATGAAGGCCTAAGGACAAGTAGATAGAGACTACTATAGTATTGTGATGGGTAGCTGTCACATTGACAATGTGGCGCTGAAACAGGCGGTGGGCGGACTACTCAGTGCCCAGTAGAAGTATCCAGCGAAATAGGTGCGTCGCAACGTCTCAGACCTCAAGTACAATGGCAAGACAAAATCACAATCATTTGTCTCAGACAGAGCAAACATTCAAGACCTCACAAAAACATAAATCAATTCCTCTTCACATTTACACTTCTCAAATTTACTACATCGACAATGTCCTCCACACAACCCAACCCGCATCCCAACCGCGCCTATATTATCCTTCGCACAAATTACCAACGTCTTCCCAACCACAGCCGCGGCTACACCTACACCAGCGAGGACCCCATCGTCCTCTCCGTTCACGCGACGAACGAATTGGCTTTGGGAGCTCTGGTCGAACACAAACGCTTCATCACACACAACAAAAATGGTGATTACATGGCCCGCGACCATGCACTGTACATGTATCGGGAAGCTATCAATGGTGTGGATATCATTCTTACCCCGAGGAGCCACATTCCGCCCACTGAGGTGCGCTTGAGGGTGCAAGAGGTAGATGTCAAGGAAGACGAGAAGGAGAAGAAGAAGGTAGCCGATACTATCAAGGAGGCTGAAGCGGATGAGGCTGTCAGGAGAGTTTTGGATAGGAATCGCGTGGAGTTTGGCAGAGGACCGATAGAATTACGACAGGTGAGGACGACTTGGAGGGGCCCGGGGAATGAAGGGCAAGGAGATCACAATGCGGAGAGTGATGATGAGTTTTATTCGGATCTGATGACAGAGTTGGGCAAGGAGGTGCCAAGAAGGTTCAGAGGACATTCGATTGACGGATCGGTACGGACTGTGAAGTGGAAGATAGGTACTTAGAGTCCTGTATCTCGATACATGTCTCCACACGAACTGGTGCATGTGGCCCGAATATTCATTGCTAAGTTTAGAGTGTATAAGGCTCCTGCTTCCAACTGACCCTCCTCTCATCCCTCATGCGATCGAACCTCACCACACTCTGCAACAGAACCTGAGCGCCAAGGGCACAGTCCTCCTCTTCACAAAACTCTCTTGGGTTGTGGCTCACGCCTTCTCGACACGGCACAAAAATCATACTAGTCGGGCAATGCTTGCTCGCATACACGCTATCGTGCCCGGCGCCAGATGTCATTTCCATGATCAAATTGTGGCTGTTTGGGCCAAGGATATGGTGCGCAGACTGTCGGACAGACGTGATGCAATCTGTGTGAAACGTAGTCGCGGGTGAGTTAAAGTCTTCTACGATCTCGACTTCCAGAGGCAAGCCACCTGTGCAGCCAAGGTTGGAGTCGAGCACGTCTTCTCCTGCAGCGATCTTGGGAAAGTCTTGTAGAATAATTTCCTTTATTTTGGCGACAGTTGCATCCTTAGGCGAGCGGATGTCAAGACTGAAAGTCACTGAGCCTGGGACGGTGTTTGTCGATCCAGGCTTGAGGTTCAAGATACCTGTCGATGCCAGAGCGCAATTGGCAGTGGCGAGACGATGCGAATGTAAGATCATCTTAGACGCTGTCAAGAGAGCGTCTGCACGGGACTTGAGATCCGTAGTGCCGGTGTGCGAGTCTCGTCCTTTTACGTTGATGGTAAACCACTTGTATGCCTGCACACCAGTGACCACGCCGATCTTCTTATTTGACATCTCCAGAAGTGGTCCCTGCTCTATGTGTAGCTCAAAGTGCGCAGCCATTGGATTTGCTTCGTGGCTCGCTGGCGTCGTCCCTAGGTATCCAATTCTCTTTAGTTCTTCTGCCATTGTTGCTGTGCCCGGATGCACTTCGCGGAGGTTGTGTGCTGTCTCCACTGGAACATCGCCTGCCCACACACCAGACGAGATCATCGACTTAGGAAACCGCGCGCCCTCCTCGTTCGTCCAATTGACGACGCCGACCGGATACTCGGTTTCTGTCCAATTATCGGCAAGGACTCGTAGCATTTCCACGCCCGCCGTGACGCCGAGGATGCCATCGTATCTTCCGCCTGTAGGCTGCGTGTCAAGATGGCTGCCTACGAAGGTGGGAGGCTTGTCATTCCGAAGTCCAGGACGAACAGCAAATATGTTGCCCATTGCATCTACAGTGACTTTGCAGCCCAGAGCTTCAGTGGTGGAGACGAACCAATCGCGTGCAGACTTGTCGGCATCAGAGAGGGCGAGGCGAGACATTCCGGTCTCTGATGGCGCACTGGTACTCGTTAGCATCGTGCTCTTGCTAGCATCCAGGGCTACATACTCGCCCCATCGTTCACCCGTGCCCCACTGGCAAGTATGGTGGAGATCTTCCATCAATCTTCCCTGATTGACCTTGAGATCTTTGAGATTATCCTCATTCATTTCCTTCGTCCTGATCTGCCATCTTGGACTAGCTGCGAATCCTCGAGCTTGTTCACATCTGAAGCCACTTCGACATGCCGCTCCCACTTTCAAGGCGGGGTATCGTCGACCCGCAATCCGAAGTGCAGACACAAATCTGCTAGCTGGAAGCGCCATTGTGAAGTTGAGCAGAGGAAAGGAGAACGTGACATGTTTGGGAGGATCAAGGGAAGTTCGGCATCAGGAGCGTGACTAGTCGTGTTGTGGCATGACATGCGCCCAGTGAGTGGGGAGACGCGCCGATAACGAGCATAGGGTTGCTAGCGCGGATTCATCCCGCGTGTGATACGCATCTTGTCCGTCGGTCAACACCGCTCGTAAGCTGGAAATAAACGGCTCACAAGAGGAGTACAACGAAGACTGCTCCCTCCGCTGTTTCATTGCACGGCAATACGCGTCGAGCTGCCGCGAGTGGATAATGATAAATTCAAGTTGGGTATCTGCAATTGGACAAGTAATTCCCAAACGCCTGGTTATGCCCGTTGGAAAATCTGCACTGGCACTTGCGCTCTTCGCGCACCGCGATCCAATCAATCAAGCAGCCTTTGCCTTGCCCTTGCCCACAAACTCCGGCTGCTGCACGTCTTCTTCTGAGACATCCTCCTCCTCTTCGCTGTCACTCATGAACTCGTCGTCTTCGTCGTCCCATCCAAACATCTGCCGCTGCTGTACCGGCTTTGATGCAGAGCCCGCAGGTTTAGCCTCGTCCTCGCAATCTTCTTCGGAGCTCTCCCTTTGCGCCATCTCCATCATCATCTTCTCGATAGCCTCCCTTGTCTTGGTCTCTGCTTCTTCTTTGTTTTCTACCCACTGCGCATCAAGGCGAGCGGTGCCTCGACTGTGCATGAGTTCCTCCTGCTTCCGCTCTGTGCTTTCTACAATATCTTCCCATCGTTTGCGACGCTCTTCCTTCTCACGCTGTTCCATCTCTGGCTTGATGGCAAGGTACTCCGCGAGGACTTTGGCTTCGGCCACAGTTCGTAATCGGCGTCCATCGAGATTACGCGATGATGCATTTGCGTCGCCCGTGTTCTTCTTGCGCGAGGACATGCGACCGCCCTGAGCACGCAGAATCGATCCGAAACCACCTTTGCCACCACATAGCGGGACCGTCAGGCGGAGTGAGAGAAATGTGTCTGATGGCGAGGCGAGGAGCGAGGAGACTGGCGATTCGTCATGACGGACGGCTCGGCGCGAGTTCGTAGTGAGGATGTACGATGAGTTTTGTATCCAAGGTGCGCGCTCGTAGAGTGTATCGTATATGGAGGTGAGAGGTGTGTCTTTGGGCGCTGCGAAAGCGATGTCGTGACCTTTGATGCTGTTCACAATGACTGTGATTGGAGCCTGAGTGGCGGAGTCCATGGTTGCTTTCGGTATCTGGTGTTCGCGATCGATTGCACCGAAGTTTTGATGAGATTTATATCGCTATAACTTTCTTCCAGTTTACGACAATAGTGTGGGCTGTTGTAGTGCTTGTGGGGTAGAAAGTGTTGCGTTAATGAAAGTGAAAGTGCAAGTGGAGAACCGCCAAGGCCGTTCGACCCCGAAGGCCCGTGCGCTCGCCTATCATTAGCGTGCACTCGCTCTCCAAAATGATGCGACGACCGCGAACTTCCTCCCCATCGACCATCACCGACCAACAACAGCATCCCGAGACTTCTCACAGCCGTCAAGATGCTTATCCCCAAGGCCGATCGCAAGAAGATCCACGAGTTAGTCCTCCTCCACCAGTCAACACTGCGGCGCAATCGAGACGGACATTTCCAAAATATCCAACCTTGACCTTGAGCTCCAATTGACCCCTCTATCATAAAATGTGTAGAATGCTTGCTAACTGCTGCTTTTCAGGTACCTCTTCCGAGGTTAGTATTCCTCCACGTCGAGCCATGGCTATGGCACAATCGTACAAATTTCGCAGCTTGCTGCACACAAGGATAGGCTGACACACGGTCACCACAGAGGGCGTTCTCGTCGCAAAGAAGGACTTCAACCTTCCCAAGCACGGCGACATCGACACCAAAAACCTGTTCGTCGTCAAGGCTTGTCAGTAGCCCCGATCTTGATTCGTCTTTCCCGTATCTAACTCGTGTGCAGGCCAGTCATTGACCTCGCGTGGTTACCTCAAGACCCGCTTCTCATGGCAGTACTATTACTACACCCTCACCCCTGAGGGTCTCGACTACCTCCGCGAGTGGCTCCACCTCCCCGCCGAGATTGTGCCCCAGACGCACATCAAGCAGCAGCGCTCTGCTCCTCCCCGGGGCATGCTCGGTGGTGACGACCGCGAGAGGCGCGGTGGAGGCCGCGGTGGCCGTGGTGGCGACCGTGACGGTTACCGCCGCCGCGACCAGGGCGAGAAGCCCGAGGGTGGTGCGCCTGGCGAGTTCAAGCCCGAGTTCCGTGGTGGCTTCGGACGTGGCCGCGGTGCTGCTCCTGCTTCTTAAGCGCTTTCCACTTGCTTAAGGAGTCTAGGCTGGATTAGGGTCATCTTCATGTCGGAACTTTACTGCATCACAAAAGGGATCGCTTTGGCATATGGCGAAACGAACGGATGATACTACGAATCCATGGTCCACTCAAGATGCGACTCTGCACTTGAAGTAGGGCTTTTTCTCAATGATACCCAGTACACTTCAGTGGCTGTGCTTTGTGATCTTCGCTGTACATTGTCCTACACGTGTAATGTCTAGTGACCACCCTTACCCGGCTTCACCAATTCCCCACCGCTTCTTAACCACATCAAACGCACCTGATCAATCGTCGTCGCTCCACCCATCTCCTTCTCCACCAATGTTTTCGCAAACTCCACCCTCTCCTCCATGGTCTTCTCCACACTATCATCTCCCACTCTTTTCCTCCCCAGAACTGCAAGATTCCTTGTACTGGGAATTCTCAGATGCTCCTTCTCCACCTGATACCCCGTCTGCTCCGTCAAATGGCTTACCCAACTGCACAACCCGGCATATGCACTCGGCTGCTTATTCTTCTCTTTCCCCGTCGCATTCGGATCCTCGACAACCCACTTCTTATGTACTGGTGCGCGAATCCGCGCGCCCCCGAAATCATGACTACAGCATGGAATCGCGATGAACGGCGAATTGGACAGCGACGCGAGAAGCGGAGTCCAGGGCGTGAGTTCGTCGGCGTGATTGCTGATGATAAATGTCCCTTGCGGAAAGACACCGGTGTGCGAAGGCGGGGCGTTACGGAGGGGTGGTGTGTCGTGTTCATTACCAGCCGGAGAGGGAGGTGGTGAGGACTGGAGAATAGACGGGACGAGGAGCATAGCTTTTAGTTTTTCTGTATAATCTGGACCAAAAGTATCCCATGTTTTGCGTTTGCGAGCGTCAAAGCCCCAGCCGGACCAGCCTTCAAGGACAAGGATGTAGACGAGGAGACCGTTACCGCAACCGATGTCGACGAAGCCGGGGAAGTTTTGTATTGCGGCAACTTTTTTGGCCTCGTAGCTTTCTTCATTTGTTTGTGTGTTGGTGTTGATGCTGGTGCTGTACATGTCGGTCCATAACTCGATCAAGAAAGCTGCGATACCGAGGTCTTCAAAGACGTGTTTCTCGGCTGGAGTTTGCTCGATCCAGTTCTCGATGAGCTGTTTTGCGTACTTGCCCTTGAGGTAGGCATATGTGTCCTGGTACCGTTTTTGTGGGATGATGACATCGTGATGCACACGCTTCTTGTACCCAGCTGCGCGGCCACGGGAATGTTTGTGGATGATCTCGCATAGCTTGAGGGCGGTCCGAGAGAGTCGATTGTCCAGAGGATGAGTGGGAAAGATGGAGTAGTGGATTGAGAGAACGCCACGAGGAAGTGTAGAGGGCGGAGACGCGAAGTAGGTGTACAACATCCCAAGAGCGCGGACGGCGGGATGGTAGTATGGTATTTGGTCTGGTGCAGAGACATGGGGAATGTAGACGACAAGGTAGCGCTCTGCTTTTACAATCTGTGCTTCTTCACTTTCAGGTGTTGTGACGGCGATGTCCGAGGTCGACGTGTAGAGATGACATGTCTGCATCAAAGTCCCATCCAGATTCGGATTGCGCGGTATCAATTTTCGTACTACGGTCCACTCAAGTTCGTAACCCTCGATTCCGCCTTGGACGAATTGTGGTCGACATTCAGGACGCAAGTGCTTGACAATACTTGCAAGAGCTTCTGGCGTTGTTGCTTGAGGATTGAAAGTCGCGTCGTTGAAACTTTGATACGACAGCTCTGCACGAGAAAGATGCGAGGCGGTCAGATTTGGATTTTCAAGCAAGTTCCTGTTGACTTCGAGGAAGTACTGAGCCGGGAAGCTGGCAGGTGCTGACTGTACTATAGTCCATATCTCTGGCGGAAGGTCTGAGTGTATTTTCGGAGCAGTGACTGGATCGTATGGAGCAAATTTGTCCCCAAGGATGTCAGATGATGCCGGTGACGTTGGTTTTGGTCTTGACTCCTCGACTACTTTTTCGTTAAGGTTGTCCTCCACCGTGTCGACATTTCTTGTATTGCCACGCTCGTCTTGCGAAGTCATGGCTGAATCCGATAGTTTCCACAGCTGTCTCTTGATGGTAGCCTTGGTTGAGAACGGAGTGTTCAGCTTATTCAGATCCTGCACGACTTTACCCCGCTAATCGCAGGTCAAGAGATGACAAGCTGCTCATGCAAACGAGCAAGAGAGGGCGCGAATATTAGTGATGAATATCTTGCAACTGTGTGGTAGGATTAGTGTGAAGTTGCGAGTGTTGCAATTCAGAGCAAGACGAAGCGAGAAAATCCACGATTGACTGTACCGTGTACCTGCAGTAGCGTACATTAAAAGATTCCAGCACCACAACTAATTGCACACGTTCTCCGCAGCCCAAACTTATCTGCAGCATCGTCAAGATCACGAAATTAACCTGATTCGGCGAGATAGCCTTTGTCACTTTCCTTCTCATGAAAAGTCAATTGGGCAATTCACGAGCGTACATGCATGCGTCTATTCTTGAGCTCGTCTCTTTACCCTCGCACCTAGATCCCGGTGCACAGCCAATGTATACAACGCCTCGAATGCAATCATCTCAAAGTCTCACACCCTTGCTAGCCACAGCTCAGCACACCTCTAATCCCCATCTCAGCACCCAGCTTACCGGCCATAATAATGCGCCATCTCGAGCCCCGCCCTCTTGAATCCACACTTGACATAAAACCCTTCATTCGCTTCCGAGCAATCCAGAATCGTCTGACACATGTAACATTAGCCTCATCATTCGGCCATCGTTCCCTAGAAACGCGTTCGAAACATACCTTATAACACCCAACCTTCTCCGCCACAAAGTCCAGCGCCTGAATGATCCTCAACCCCAACTTCTTGCCCTGCTGATCCTTGGCAACGGCAATGTCCTCAATATGTCCGACCAGACCTAGCTGGTGTATGAATTTGCGCTCGACGATTAACGCGCCCGTGCCGACGATTTTGGCGCTGGCGTCCGTGATGCAGAGGAGGTAGTACGAGTCGTTGCGCGCAGACATCCAGGCGTAGCGCTCGTTCCATTGCTTTGGGTGCGGGTCAGCGTATGGATACTAGGATGCGGGGGCATGGGGTATAGGGTAAGGGTAAGAGCGGTGGAGATATGAGTGCGAAGGAAGGAAGGTATTGTTATCAGGTTCAAAGACGGCGTACCTCCTCAGTAACATCCCCCACCGTCGTAAGCACTCTCAACACATCCAGAAACCCTTTGTGGTAATCATCCTTCTGTATCGGTCTGCAGCTGTATCCCTCGGGCAACTGTGCAACGACTTCGGACGAGATGAGATCGGCCGAGAAGAGCGGTGTTGAAGCGTCTGATGCCATTGTTGTGCGATTCGAGACTGCTGTGGAGAAGAATTGAGGGGTGAGAAGTGCGGAAGGCGTGTTCGCGACGCGATAAAGAGGATTTGGCCGGGCGCGAGGAGGGGTGCGAGACTTCTTTGGTCGTGGGCTTATCGATAAGGCGGTGAGTATGGTTTGTGGTTTTCGGCGGCAGACGCGGGGGAGAATCGGGGGTCCGTGGTGTCAATTGAAGAGCAGTGGGAGCGAATAATTTCACAAAATAAATATTATACGTTCAGCTGCGATTTTGAAGCTGGGTAGACGTTTTCTGCTGACGGCTGAAGGGCTTTAGCTCAGGAACCGGAATCTAAATATAGCCCGAACGTCATGATCGCCGCCGGTCTTCGTGTTTAGGAGCGCGAATGCAACCTCGCTAGATAGGGTCGGTTCATGTAGCATTAGTGTATTAAGGTGTAAGTATGTCTAACTATATTGGTCATGTGTAAATTGAAAGCGAGTGAAGACTCTGTCGTTATGGTATTATCCCCATATTCCTTCCCTCCTTTCCAACTACCCCCATGTATCACCCTCAAGACTCGACATCCTCGACTCACTTCGCTGCCGAAACGCCCTGAGCACCTCTTCGCTGTTCAGGTCTCCATCTTTCAAGTCTAGGCCGACAATTTTCGCCAAAGCCTCTGCAAGCTGCGTGTTCTGTCTCTGCAGTGACACCACCCTGTCCTGTAGTCGGTCCATTTTCTCTAATGGACTCTCTTCCTCGATGCCCTCATCTTCATGTGCTGGCTCTGGCGTCTGAGCTGGCGTCGGTAATGCGCCGGCTGTCGCATCTTCACGATGCTGTTCGGCGGGAGCTCCAATAGGCACTGGCTTACGTTTGATGCGCTGAAGATCTCGCAGCTTTCGCGCACGTGTCTGTTCATCTCGTGAAGCGAGTGGATGGTCTTTGACAGGCACCAGCTTTGATGTCTTCGGAGATGCCTTGGGACTGCGCGGTGACCGCGTAGCTGGTGCTGAGAAAGATCGACGTTCGGGTGGTGTATCGAAGCCAGAGATTATGCGTTCCACATCAGCGCTGGCAAGCGGATTCAGCATCTCTTCTGTGAACGCTATGGAGATGTGCCTTGACCGACGTCGTGTTTTCTGCTCAGTAATTGGTAGCGTGGTGAGCTGGCCTCCAGGTTGTGATTCGGTCGGTATGATGATCCTCAGATGTTTGGCACCTCCAGATGTTGTCATTTCTCTTGCACACGTGGGTATTACTGGTCGACTACGCGCCCGCTCAGGTGAGCCCTCCACTGAGCCCACGCGAGCAGCAAGGCTCTTCCTCGGTTTGACCTTGAACAAGCGCATGCCCTTCTTCTTTCGCTGCGTTGTCAACGGCTGCGGCTCCGCCGGCGGTCTAGTATTCTTGAGGTAGAAGCTGAGATCGTTGAGTCCTAAATCGCTACTTGCCGTAAGAGCATCATGGCTAAGAATTGGTGGCGCGAGCTTCCCTACGTTCGGAGATCCCACCCAAGCAACATGTTCCACCGAGAGGCGTTTCAGGGTTCTCTTCTTGGCTACGTGCAGCACGTTGCTTTTCTTGTCGTACGGAGAATACTCGCCTTTGGCTGCGAACTGGAAGTCGCTGTCTCTGCACACGCCCGACTTCGGCTGTAGTGGAAAGCTTGGATTGGTAAGCCTCTTTGGAGATCTCTCTGGAACAGGTGGCGGGCCATCTGGCATGTCCGACTCGTCAATGGGGTAGATTGCAATTGGTTCCATGAATGGTTTATTCGTTGTGGGCCCCGGCGCCACGGATAGCGGAACATCTGATAGATTCGACGACCGTCCATGGGAAGTTGCGGTGGGAGAAGCAACAAGGCCGCCTCCTTGGCTGTCAAAGTACCTCTGAATGACCCCAAACGTACCAATCTCGGCAGACACTTCGCGATCCATGTCGAATGGGACGTCTCCAATCGCGTCGACTTCTTCCTTCTGTCGATATTTCGCTACGGCAGGCTCTATTGGTGCATGCCGAGGGATGTGGATCTGTTTTGCAGTGGCGAGCCTGAACGGAGTCTGACGTCGCTGCCGCTTGGAATCCTGGGGATGATAATCTGAGGTACTCGAGCTTCGGAAGCTAGATCCTCTACTGACTTGATCCGCCAGGATGGCATCACTCGGGAGATAGGTGAGTATCTTGCTCAGCGGTGCAGAAAAGGATCTCCGATGTGACTTTGACGGCTCATGTGCTTCTGGTGATAACGACAGACCACTGGCAGGAGAGTCCACTTCAGCCACGGCGTGATGGTCCTGCGCGGCTCCTTGATCGAAGCACGCGGGGGCAACTGGTGAGACTTGTCCAGCTTGGCTGCTTAGAGCTGGACTTGTGCTGGCCATGCTTCCCTGACGAGACAGTGGGCGAGAATAGTTCTCGCTTCCGCGCCCGGATGGTCGACAAACCTCCACCGCCTTGCTCGATCGCAGCTCAAAATTTCTCGGTGTGTGGTTAATAAACGTACCCCTCCGTCTCTGCTGACACCCAAACTCGTCAATGTAATGGACCGGCGGCGTCACCTCTTCAGCCACCGTCTCCGTCCCCGCCGAAGATGGTGGCGTCGTCTGCTCCTCGGGTGCACTGGTTGACGATTTACGCTTAAGCGATCCTTCACTCAAGCAGATACTCTGTTTTCTGACCTGACCCGCGTACTCGAGCGCACTGATACCTGGATGACCAAACATGGGGAATGAATTGAGGAGGCTTTCCGTGGAAGAGGAAGAACTCATGTCTGCGGCCGGGGCTTCAACAAGCTAAAAGCGAAACCCGTAAACGCCCAGCCGTCAAGTCTGCAGTGCTCTAAGCGCGAGCAAAACACCCGTCAGGCAATGTTTGGGCGAGAACGTGGCACAGCCACAGAATTGGTTCGCGACAGGTACCTCAGCAGCTGACCGCATATGCAGTTGTCGTTGTACTTCACGAAGACTGATGTACTTTGATTGCAACGTTAGCCAGGGGCGTTATGGCGACGTGCATACAAGCGTCCTGCAAGTCAGAGCCGTTGCTGCGGTTTGAAGGGAGGATAATTCATGTGGTGCGACTGAGGCGGTAATCGACGTAGGGATGGTCGTTGAAGCTCGTGATTGAGGTGACACCAAGTGACACGACAGCGAAGTGATGGGCAGTTGTTGAGAACAAGGTGGGGTTGCCTCGAGACAATGGCTCCGTGGATGAGATGTTTTGGAGACGACGAGGCAGAGCGGATTTGAAGTATCGTTCAATGTACGCTGTGTCACGCACACAAATACTTTATTTCGAAAAGCAGCATTGTGGTAACAGCACGTGTGTTGGTGACTCGACCAGTGGCTCCTGCCCTGGTTCCTGGAAGTTGGCTATGGTTCCAGCCGACGAATCGATAATTGGCCTGGAGTGGTGATACAAGATACGTATGGTAGGACGACAAGGTGGTACAACGTGCTTCTTCCGGCAAGATCGAGGTAAGGACGACTTGTTTCTTCCGATGTGCAGCCTGGGCGCTTGATGTTCCGGGGAAAGAGACGATGGTGCAGATCGAAAGTTGACCAAGGACACCCTCGTGAGAACCGTTGTATTGACGTTGCGCGCGCGTCGAGGATTTTTTTTGCGGGGATGTGATGGTTTTGTGATTCGTATCGTAGCTGCGCCCAACCTACACCGAAGCCAGTCACGATCGGCGAACCTCACCGTGCTGATGCGCCACATTAAGACGCAAAAAAACGCTAAACGCGCCCAGAGGCTTTGGAAACGCGATTTCGCATGATGATCTGATGGCCTGATGGCCTTATGATGACGAAATTGCATGATTCAAAGTCACCAGTCTCAACTTGTGTGCAGACGCATATGTTGCGCTCGCTGAGGACCATAACATCACCTCGCTTGCGCAAGTGTGAAGGATCTGAATCCTTCCCCAGGTCACAGATCGCAACATGGCACACCGCCCATCACAGCATGCACAGTCGATCCATGATACGCCACGAACGCCTTACGCTTCTGTGCGAATTAAGGGGTCCGTCGGCATATCGCCGCCGAGAAAAAAGCAAGCACAGTCTCTCTGCTCGCCTGAACCCCGCTAGCCTCAAAAAGCAAGCGAGATATCCGATATGATAATGCTAATGAGCCTGAGTCGGCATGAAGTACATAATGAAAATGAGAACGCCATGTTATGCTGATGCTTGTGGCGGGTGTAAGGTAGGGATAAACGCCATCGCTCCATGTATGCAAACAAGTGAAAACTTCGAGTGTCCAGCTTTTCTCTCCTTCTGAATGAATGCTTAAGACTCATCCATTCTTCGGTTTCTTCCTCTTGATGAACGGGTTTGGAGGCTCGCGCGGTTTCATCCGAATTTTTGGCTTCGCTGTCATGCCACCCAAGGCGCCGCCTAGGTTAGCTCCCGCCGTCTTATCCGTTCCGTTGTTAGCGTCATGTACATCAAGACCCGGTGTTGCGCTCTTTCGAGCATCTGAGAATGCGGCTGGAGTTGAGCGTCCGCTTCCGCCGTTCGCAGTGGCTGATGCTGATTCCGAAGGCGCATCGTCCATGTCAACATCGCTACTTTCTTCCTTGAACAAATCGAAGTCATCCTTCGGTTCGAGTTTGCGCTTTGGGTGATGCGTCAATGCGGGCTCGGCCTTGATCTCCTGCTTCACCTCTTGCTTGATAGGCTTGCGATCTAAGCCGTTCGATTGCCCACTTCCCGAGCGGCTCATGGGTTCAGACTTGACCTCTGGCGTTGGTCGATGTGGTTGTACGTAACCCTCCTTTGGGGCGGGAAAATTGCTTGAGTGTTGCCTGAGCATCTTGTTTAGATCGCCAGTAGTGTATCGCTTTCTCGCCTGTGCATCTTCCACCAGCTTTCGCCAGAACTCGCCCCGCATTAGAGATTGAGAATTTCCTAGTACCCAGAGTGATGACTTGGCACGAGTGAGACCGACGTTCATTCGTCGAATATCTTGCAAGAAACCTATGCCTCCTTGCGGAGATGCTCGCACGCAGGAGAATATGATGACCTCGCTCTCTCGGCCTTGGAAAGCGTCGGTGGTATTGAACTCAATATCTTCAATGATACCGGCACCGTACTCGGTCATGAAGCGGGACTTGAGCTCCCTCAACTGGCTCTTGTAGGGAGTGATGATGCCCACCTTCTTCCTGAAATCATACTCGGGGAAGTCGGCAGTGACTCGCTTGTACAGCTTCATGGCGATGTCGATCTCCGCAAGATTGATAAGAGAGTGCCCTTTGGGCGCGGCTTGATGCTGGCCTTGCACATCAAAAAATCGATAGGGTCCAAGAAGCATGCTTTGATGCCATGGTTGCTTGCGCAAGCCAGCCATGTCACCGCCGTCAAGGAGCTTGCCGTCGTAAAACGTACGGCTGGGAAATAAGCTGATCTCCGGATGCATGCGATATTGGGTGTCGAGCAGATGAACATCGTCTGGGTGATTCTTCTGCATGCGGACGAACAAACTTTGCTCGTACTGGAAGCGCGCCGCTTCCTTGGAGAACACCGTTGGCGGCAGCTGTTTAGGATCACCGACCAAGATACATTTCGCGCAGCCGTATTTGAGTGGGATGAGAGCGCTCATCTCAACACACTGCGCAGCTTCATCGACAATGACAGTTTCGAACTCGATGCTGAGGTGTTGAAACATGTCGTGGCCAGAACCGCTCAATGTGGCGCAAATAACATGTGCATCATTCAGAACAGCCTCTTGCGCCCGGCGTCGGTTGAGATCCGCGTTTCGGCTGGCGAGTTGCTCCTGATCCTTTGCATTGTCTATTTTCGTTCCAAGCATCGCCTTTTGTCGTCGTATCTGATTGAAGTCGTCTTGCAACTTTGCAGCGGCTTCTCCCTTGACCTCGCCACTATCAAGCTGCGCTCGCACCTGCCGCAGCTGCTCTGAAATCTGCTTGTGATCGTCGAAAAGCTTGCGCGTCGCTGCCGCGTCCTTGCCATTGTCGGAGTTCATGCCCAGCTTCTTGCTCACCAGCTCTTCTAAGGTGACATCTTGAACATTTGCATTGATGGCGTCGCTGCGGCCTAATCGCACAATGTTGACTTTGCGAACTTCGCCATTGACAGTCTTGATGCCGTCTTTGAAACGCATCACCAACTCGTCCACGGCTGCATTGCTGGGGGCGCACACAAGCAATTTCTTGGACGCTGCCTCCGACCGTTGCTGGCCAGGAACAGTAATAGTGGTGCCACGGTTGCGGAGAGAGTCCGACAGGAGGGCGCCAACGATTGCAGTGATTGTTTTGGTTTTTCCAGAACCGGGCGGGCTAGATTAAAGTCAGTTACATGTATTCAAGTTGCAAGAGATCACACTCACCCTTGAATCAGTGTGAAAGCGTCGTTGTCGATGGCCGATTTGATAGCCTTTGCCTGCGCCTTGTTCACATTGTAGTTCTGGATGAGCGACTCAGTCTGTTTATCGCTGTAAGTTAGAAGAGGCGAAGGCTTGGCTCGAATGATTTCGTCGCACAGGTCGTAGTACTGCAGACCCTTCAGTGCACCAAACTCACGCTCCAAGGGCGTTATAGACTGTAGCTTGGTGCCGAAAACTGCATTATTAGGGTTGAGGGAAGACGACAGCGGGTTGGCGGGTACGACACGATACGAAACTTCGATGTGTTGCTGTTTCCTCTTGACACGGAAGATTCTGGCAAGACATGTGGGCTCATCTGCAGACGGGTTCCTACTCCTAGATAGGAGAATGATGTCACCTTCAGAAACAAATATGTCTCGGTTCTCGGCGTGAGTCATGGTACTGCCAACCTCTTGGAAAGTGTCGACGCTTGCCCGCGATATAATGCGAACCTCGTATGGCTTGGCTTGGCTCTCTTCGCGAGCCTTGACAAATCCCTGCCATGCCTCAAGAGTGAGGAGAGGCTCGAAGGTATTCTGATACTCGTTGGGCGTGCGAAAGGTGCTGGGAACCTTGGAGTAAATGTCTGGCCTAGACTTTGGAGGAAAGTCGCCTTGATGGAAGTAGTCCCAGCCCAGGATAGTCCGGTGTAGAGAAGATAAATCAGGAGCGAGTCGGGCGCGCATGTCTTTGGCAGAGCGCACGACTCTCTTCTTCTTAACAGGCATTTGGATCTTGACTTCGTTGATGATGTTCGTCCTCGGTCCCAACTTGGCCTTAGTCTTCTTGACGCCAAAGAGCTCTTCATCAATATCTCCATCATCATCTTCAGATTCGTCAGACGAGTGCATGAGTCCTTCGCCCTTCGCAGCTTGATCTTTGCCCAAGACACCAAGCCCTTCAAGACCAGAGCCAGCTTCCGCAGTATGTGCCGAGATGCCTCGAGCTTGTTTTGCTTTGGCGATCGCAGCAGCCTTCTCTTGTTCTCGTCGTTGTTTTTCGAGCTGGCGTTTTCTCCGGAACTCGTCTTGTTGCGCAGTCTTCTGCTCCTCGACAGCTTTCTGCTGTGCTGCCTTTGTCTCTTGAAGTCGCAACTGTTCGCGCTTTTGTTGGAATGCGCTGGCGCCTGATGTCAAGTTCGCCATCAGCTTGGCCTTTGCATCTGATGGAGTTGTGCGATCTGCACCAGTGGCCACCCAACTGCTCAGAGAGCCTTGCTTTGGCTTGACAGGTTCTTCTTCCTTCACTAGTGGACGACCCAGATGCGTTTCGAGAGCTTGCTGCAACTCGGCTTGTTGAGTTGGACTTAGCTTGGCGCGAACATCTCCAGAGAGTACTCGTTCCATGTATGACAAGCTGTCGGCGGTGATTTCGATCGATACATTGTGTAGGCGCACAAGGAGTTTACTGATCAAGGTGACGGATTTACTCGATAAGAATTCGTCGCGAAGACGAAGCCATCTCGCCAAACCGTCCATGGCGCCTGCTGGCTCAGCCAACAACTCCCGGAGGAAGCTCGAGGTGTTGGTACTGTCGTCCGAGCTAGTAGTCGAGCCCTTCAATGCAGTCGCAAAAATGCTGTACTGGTCAAAAAGCTGGTCGGCAAATTGCATGACATCTCGACAGAAGTCCATCATCATAGACTTTTCGTAATATCCGAGATTGCTCCAAGCTTCAGTCGTTGCGAAGATCATGGTAAGTAGGTCCCATAAGTTCTTCCAGAAGTTCATCGTTGCTCCTAGCTCCCCAGATGCCAGATCGCGAGATCGCAATATGCCGTCTTGGGAATTGCACATGACGTCGATAATGTCGGAGCAAGTCTTGATCGTGCTCGGTGTTGGAGCGAAGACTTTCTTCTGTGTTACACGCCTAACTGAATCCGAAATGCCAACTAAAGCATTCTTGTAGTACGTCCTCAGGATATGCTGTAGAGCATTGCGTCGCTCGTCTTCAGAGCTGATGACCTTGAGAAGCTCAATCACAGAGTTTCGTGTATCCTCG
Organism: Paraphoma sp. B47-9; assembly: GCA_001748405.1. Lineage (NCBI taxonomy): Eukaryota > Fungi > Ascomycota > Dothideomycetes > Pleosporales > Phaeosphaeriaceae > Paraphoma > Paraphoma sp. B47-9. The sequence goes on from BCLK01000162.1 coordinate 198,067, forward strand.
GTCGACGAAAAGAGCAATGAGACGATAGCGCTGGCTGCACTCTGCTTCTCAAACAATGCTTGCAACTGCGCAGGATCAAAGTCCGCGAGACGATCAACAACGTCGGTGATGGATTGTGAAAGTAGCTTGAAGCGATCGTTGAAATGGCGCACAGTTGGCGGGATCTTGTCAACTCCTGACTTCATCTGCAAAGGCTCTAGTCCGATCAAGTTTCGACCAGCGACTAGCAGATGCATGGCAAGCTGCAAGTTACTGGAATCAATTGCTCTCAAGACTGTCTTCCAAATTGCCGCTGATGATGGCGTTTCTGTAGGAGACGGTTGCTTCGATGAGATGAGCTGCCTTTCCACAATCAGTGACTTGGCCTCCAATTGGAAAGCATATTCTATCACAGATAGAGCTAGCTGGAGCTCCTCGTCGTTGTCTTTACTACTGTTGAACCTTTTGAGATTAGTCACGAGCGATTCAATGTAAGTAGAAAGCATTTCCAGCATGCCATTGACGGTTGGTTGTCCGACAAAGTCAGCAAATTGCTTGTAGTCGCCCATGGTCTTGAATGAGTAGACCAAGACTCTCATGCCATGCTTGAAGCAGAACGCTCTTGACGTCCGTGAGAAGCGATCTGATTGGTAGCGGCCAAAGAGCGCATTGGCAAAGGGCCGTGTAGCTGGGCCAAGCAGGGAAACCTTGATGGAGGCCAAAAAGGGCGACATCCAACTGAATGCCGCTTCCAAGTTGTTCATGTCCTCTTCGCTGTCTGTTGCTGCGGCAAGGACCTGCTTTAAGACAGGGCTGTTGAAGATCTGCTCTACAACGTTGGCAACCGAGGGCGTGATGGCATTCATGCCACCCCAAAAGTCCTCTGGTGCCTTTTCGATGAGTAGCTTCATGGTAGCCAGCAGCTCAAAGTAGGCCTCAGATTGTAGTGAAAGATGATCGAGCATCAGCCGATAAAAGTCACCATCTAAGCTTCGGATGTATTCCCTGATGAGGTCTTGATCCATGCGCTCGATGATGAGGCGGATGCCACCCCAAAATAGGGGAAGGTATGAAACGTCGAGGTTTTGCATCTGGACTTTCATCATGACATTGACGAGATGATTTCGCACAGCCCACTCAAATTCCGACTTCAGAAGGTTGCGCTTGAAGCCAACCCATGACTTTGTTGCCCAATCAAGTCGTCTAGGGTGCTTGCTGAACAAGAAGCGAGTCATAGCGGGGAGATAGGTCTGTAGCTTTAGACGTTTCTTGGACTGCACGAGATCGAAGGGCGCATCGAAATGCTGCTGGAGCTCAGCTTCGTCTCGCAGCATGGCATCGCAGCTCAAGGCCTCAAAGAAGGCGTATGTACACTCTGACGGAAGGAGGCGCATGGTTCTGCTCTTGGGCTCGGCATTGCTCAGGATTGTGTTGGCTTCAGCCAGGCCCTTCCGTATGCGCTGCAAACACTGCTCGTCCACTAAGCGCAGAAAGTCAACGATGTTGTCTTCGTCGTAGGTGTCGAGCAGCCGTATCCTCCACTCAGCCCTCGCCATGTAGAAGACGCGTACGCAGACATCGCAGCTCTGCATAATCTGGCTGAAGCGGTTCAGAAGCCATTCTTTGTGCGGTGCAGCCTCCTCGCCGTCGAATGCCAGTATTTCCGTTGCCTTCAATGCTGTCCATTTACGGTCCTCTGCCTCCCGTATCTTGTTGCGGCGCTCCCTGAGTTCAGTAGGATCGGTCTCGGCGGGTTCATTTGCGACGTCTTCGTCGTAGTAAATGGTGTCATCGTCGCCCAGACGCGGGCAGAACAGATGCTGTTCTTCCGGTAACTCTCGGAGCTTGCTGTAGCCAGAGGTGTGGTTAGACAATGGGTCAACGAGGCGTGGGCGCGGCAGCAGTAAAGTGAGTAGGGCAGCAGAAGGTACTGAGAGGTCTTCTGTGTAGGAGATATTGGGCAGGCACCCGTGGGGTACTTACCTTATGTTTTCAAGAATCTCCGCCATTGTCAATCACCCAGGCCTGGCCCGGTGGACAGCCGCAGTATCTCGCGGCACTACGACAAAGAGCAATCAGGCATTGCCCGCCCTCAGTCTGTTGCAAGAGACACAGAAAACTGTTGCACTTGTCTATCTAGAGGATGATGCTATCTAACCCCAGACCCTGTGCGCCGTTGTGTGCACTGTCAGCGAAACGTGGCAGAGCAAGAGAGCGTCTTATATGTGGCAAAGGAGAGTCAGTGCGGCAGTGGGCACTAGTGAAGGAGCGTGGAGACGACGGTGTGATGCCGGCGGTCGAAGTTGTGGTGAGTGCGAGTGGATGGAGGACGTCAGAGCACTAAAGTTCGGCTCAAAGAATCGCAAACGCGCCTGGGGACGCGCCTTCCTTAGCGCCCCACCAGCGCGTGCAAGTGCCCGCCAAGACCACTTACCCTTCCCTTTCAATCATAGTGACAAACCTGTCTTTGTGTACGCTGTCTCAAGGATCACATTGTAATTGTATTCAGTCTGAGGTGTCGTGCGCGCCAGGTCTCTGGATGGGAAGACTGCACTGTTGCCAGCATCGCGAAGACGGCCACGAGCTAGTAATAGATTCACACATACATACGCAGCAGAAGGGATGGTAATTTTGAACGAAAACCAGCAATTGCTGGCCCAATTACCTATCTACACTCCACCGAGACTCCCATACTCATCAGTGTCTATCGTACCTGTCGGTCTACTTTCTCCATACAATCCCTAAAAAAATGCTCAAATGAGGGGATCGAATTGCAACTTGAACACCAACAAACGCCGGCTTGCTCCGCAGATTGACAAGCTAATGATGAGAGGGAATAAAACGCTTAAGCGTGCGTGAAATTATGTACAATGTGTCGTCAGCGGAAAAAATATATGCCATGCTCATCCTCACCCGTACAACCAACGGCGCTACCGTGGTGGACTCTTGGGCGGACTCTTGGGCGCGGGAAGCTCCGGAGCGTCTTGCAGGTCTGGCGGTGCTTCTTCTCTTGTGATGGTTGCTCTGCGGATGGCGTTTCGTAATCTACTTCCTAAGTTTGGCTGTGTGGACTGGTAGCCGTTGCCCATGCCTTGCACGCTGGCGCGGTTGCCGTGGTAGCTGTTGCGGCTGTGCGCAGATTCCATGCGTGTCAACATGGCTGCCGAAGTGAAGTCATTGCTTGCCTCAAAACTGGGACGTACGCGATCCATCGACATCCTGGCACGGTCGAAGCTCGGTCGCACGCGGTATTCTGTTGACACTCGCGTGGCGGGAGGTAGACCCTCCATCGAGCGACGGCAAGTATAATCTGTGCTGTTGGACCCGTTTTGGCTCCTCGCGTTGTGTGTTGTTGCAGTGGGGGCAACAGAGGGAGGATAGATTGGGCGCACGTCCTCATCCGCAATGTCAGCATTGGCGGCTTTGTACTTCGCCGCATCGACATCTGAGGGCTGCTGGGAACCACCAACCTTTTGCGGCGGAGGGGGTAGGTAACTGGTATTCTGCCGTAAATAGTCGAATTTACCGAGCTTGACTTGCTCACGGATAATGTCGACATCGAGGGGAAAGTACGTCTTTTGTACAAACTTGAATATGAATCGTGGAAGCAGACAGGCGATGACGGCCACAAGCAAGTAAGCCCAGAAGTTCACGTTGCCATAGACTTCTGCGCCAGCTTTGTAAAACTGGGCGCTGGAGGTGAAGGACGTGTAGATACCAGTCCAGAACCAGACGAGAAGAGTACTGATGACGATGATGAGAAGCATCAGCCAATCCCATCGGTACGAGTTGTAGAGAACGTAGATGTTGGCGGACATCACAGCTGCGGTAGCTGCGTAGACACCCATACGGCGGTATTCGGCAAGATCGAGGCCACTGGCGGTCGCAAATACACCAGTAGAGAAAAGTTCGTAAACGAAGTAGAAAGCAATCAGAGATTGGTAAACACCGTCAAGCATATATGCCCTACATGCCTGTTAGCACGAAATTACGGCCCCGCAGGCATACACGTACCAGAACTTTGGCTGCGTCCATTCCTTTCGTTCGATACCACGGCGGTAAAGCTGAGGCACAGCCAAGGAGACTTTGTCATCGACGTCTTGATCCAAGACACCCATGACAATGACGGGAAGGGACGTGAATGCAAGGTTGAAGAAAATGATGTACGTGTAGTCGAAGATGTACTGGCTGTCGAAATTTGTGTAGATCTGGTACCAGAAGAGGGCGAATACCCAGATAATATTCTGTTTCGTTGTTAGAGATGCCCACGTGAGTCGATGCTACTCGATGACTGACCTTGTAGAAGAAGTTGGCAATCGTCTCTGCCAACCTGCGGTATGACCATCGGCCATGCACAAGGACAAGACGGGTCAGGAAACGGAATTGGCCAATGGCATAGTCCGACGACATTACTGCCGCACGACCTTCGACACCGGCAATACCAATGCCTACATGGGCTTCTTGAATCATAGCGACATCGTTCGCACCGTCACCAATAGCGAGTGTCAAACAATCCAAGCCAGTTTTCACCATGTTGACGACCGCGGCCTTCTGGCTAGGACTGACACGGCAGCATAGAACGGAACGGCAGCGTCTGCACAGTAGCAAAAACTTTCGCTTGACAGAATCGTCCAGAGCCAGCTTGAGTGTATCGCCATCGATGATGAGAGCGTGTGTTGGAGGTGGTGGCTCGTGATCTGTCTGTGCAGCGGCCAACTCTTCCTCCGAGCCGACTAGGCCAAATATTTTGAGCTTCTCGTCCAGCTGCGCCTCGATGGATGAGACGTTATCGTCGGTGACCTTGAGGATGATGAGATCCATGTCGTTGTCCAGCAGATTGCATGAGAAACCGATATTGATGGCCGTCTCTACTTTGTCGCCGGTCAGCACCCAAAGCTTGATTCCAGCTTGGCCAAGTAGCGAAATAGACTCGGGCACACCGTCTTGTAAGCGATCTTCGATAGCCGTGCCTCCGATCAACCAGAGCTGGTTTTCGATGCGATCAGACACTTCCTCGAGCTTGTCTTCACGTCCAACGACGGCATTTGCGGCGATGTCGTAGTCCCTATTCCATTCCTCGTACTCTTCCTGTGACAATTCCTTTTGAGCAATACACAAGGTACGTAGACCTTCCCGAGCAAACATCTCAAGATGCTCGCCAGTGCTAGCGCGCAATTGCCGCTGCTCGTTGGGAATCAAGCGAGAGTAAATCATGCTGTCAGCGCCCTTGCAAAAGAGCATGATCTTGTCATCTGGCATTCTGATAATTGCACTCATTCGCTTCCTCGTGGAATTGAACTCGAGCGTGTTCAGAACCTGATACTTGCGTTCTTCTCCGAGCACATTGACGATCAAACGATCGTCCTGTCGGCCGACAAAAGTGAAGCCCACATCGCGCGCGGTAGCCACAAGGGCGGCTTCGTCGGGAGACTGAGCCTTGAACTCAATCTTCGGAGGATCACCAGGGGTACGCTCGGTGACGACTGTGTGACAAAGAGCCAATGCAATCATGAAGTTTTCGTTGGCAGCTTGTTGCTCCCTTCCAGATTCTCCAGCTAAGTCGTCGACGTAGTCCGGAGCCACGAAAGTGAGATCATCGTCCCACAAATAAGGATTGTCATGCATCTTGCGAATCCCTTCAATCATACGGACGCGATCTCGAGCAATCTGTTCGCGAGCGCGAGCGCCTTCGACTTCAACATCGATTCCTTGTCTGCGCTGCATGCCGGCCTGAGCTTCCGTATATGCCTCTCCGTAAGGGACGCCATTGATTGTACACTTCTTGAATTCCATGACATTCTGCGTGAGCGTACCGGTTTTGTCGGAAAAGATGTACTCGATCTGTCCAACGTCATCCGAGATGTTCCAGGATTTGGGCGTGCAGGGATAGTCGAGCTTCTCATAGTACATTTGCACGTCGCTGTAGATAAACAACGCCTGCAGGGTGCGGATGATTTCCAAGGTGATGTAAAGAGAAATTGGTACCAAATTCTGGAACAGAATGACACCGGCCCAGAAGGAAATTACACCATCTGTTGCGGGGCTGCCACCATAGGAACCAAACTCGAAAATGGCGTGCGACGTGTCGTCCCGAGCCCAGGTCACTCCGAGCACAATTCCAGAAATCAGACAGAGAATGAAAAGGACGATGAAGTTGTAGATGACGTTCCAGTTGAGTTCCTTGGAGATCCTGGCACGCTTACTGGGCGTGATACCTGAGTTGATCATGATCTTGGTTTCCTCTCCAGTGAAGACTACGACGCCCAAGACCCATTCTGTGTTGCGCAGTTGGCATCCACGGAGGAGAAGGTTGTTGATCGAGACAGGCTCAACCATCTCGTATGTAGGCGCTTCCGGATCCTTTGCGTTGTGTTGCTGCCATCGGATGGCGGCGCTGTAAGCATACAGATTCGAGTGTGGCCCTTCGCTTTCGATGACGAATTCGGCTCGTTCGCAGTGGCGGGCGTGTCGGACGTCGCGGGTGCAGTGAAGCGCATTGCGGACTTTGAGATTCGTTTCGCCGTCCAGATTCTTCGTTTCGACGTAGCATGCACCGTCGTCAGACGAAGTTGACAAGACAATGACATCCGCGGGAATTTCTTCATCGTTGTAGAGACGGATGAAGTCGCCGACCTGAACATTTTTCCATGCGTCCTTCTTGAAACGTGCCTTTTCGGGAGCAGTCTTGTACGGGTTCATCACGCTGCCCCAGAACTTCTTGTGGACAGTGCCTTTCGTGTCTGCTCCTCGAACCTTATCGTTCTCGCCGGGTCCTTGTGTCAAGGGTGGAGAGTGGCTCGGCGACTGTCCGGGGAGCGGGGACGGGACGGGAGTCATCTGGATGCCTGGCTCGGCGCTGAAGTAGGATTCTCGGCGTGATACAACAGACGCTCGTCGTGTTTCAATGGACGGTCTTGAGCCGTCTGCGCTATGTTCCTCTTTACCCTTTGCGTTCTTGCCTTTCTTGCTCGTGGTTCGCTTGATTGCGCGCCATGTCGAAATCACGATCTTCGTACTCGCCTTCTTGATCCTGCGCCATAACGAGACAGTGTCTTCGGCGGTGTTGACGTTGTTGAAGTCGACCAGTCTGTGTACTGGAGCGTTGTTAAGCTCGTTGTCCAGTACAGTTCTCCGCCAATCTTCAATAGCATCCTTGACGGCGGTCACGACGAGAATGACGATTAGAGGGACGGCGTTCAGTGCTGGGTTCGAAGCTCCGAAAATGGAGAAGATCTAGAGAATAGCTCGTCAGCGCTGTGCAACCCGCCATGGCTGCTGCAACATACACCCAGAATAATGATAAACAAAAAGTAGACGTTCGCGATGTTGTGGAATTGGAACCACAAGTTCTTCGGGACGAAGCTGAGAGGCGTGTATTTGGCGGTCCTTATCTTGTTGCGCGCGTACTGTGCGGTTGGGTGGCCGTCCTCGTCGCGCTCCGTTTGCGCTAGGGGAACGTTGAAGTAAACCCTCCGCCCAGGGTCGGACTCGTCACTACCGGCGTCTGAGGCGTCTGGCGAATGTTCGTCTTCTGGCCCTCCTTCCTTGCCTATCGAGTCTCGCTTCTCGCCCGAGCCGATCCGGCGGTGCAACCTGGCCTTGAGGCTCTCCCGCTTGTTCTGCGCTTTTACGCCCGTCGCGCGGTGAGTTGCCCATCGTATCCGCTTCTGGGGGTGGGAGGTCTCGACCTGCTCAATGGGCATCATGTCGTCGTTTGGTGGCTGCAGCGACATGGTGGCGGCGGTGCTGGCGGCGTCGTGGGTGCTGCGGAGCTCCGAGAGCGAGCGTCCGGCCTCAGCCGGGAGGGCCTTTACGCTGCGCGCAGAGCCAATTTGCCTGGAGCAGCAGACACGATTGCGCGAGGGGGGCTGTTGGTAGGCGGCCGGTGGTTGGCGGTGTTGTGGTGGTGAAGGGGTGAAGCCAGATGGGCGTCGTAAACGAGTCGGCTGCAACGGATATTAAGGAACCCTGGCAGCGAGCGCGATGCGTGGATACTAGGTACTACACCAAAAACGGGGCGCAGCGTGTAAGATTTACGGCGGGCTGCGCAGCAACAACAACTTTGGCAGTCGCAAAGCGCGAGACGTGTCAATGGGAAATGCAGCAAGACGGCGAGGGAGGAGGAAGTGGCGGTGGACCCTTCTTCGACAATGATGCTTTCGTCCCGTTCCAACGAACGTTTGCGCGATGCTTACACACGTCCCGTTCCAACTTCGGCCGGACGCCCACGGCTTTTGCTTAGACGCGACGCTAGAGCCCTACGATGCTAATGCCCGGACGGTCCGCTGGTCGACGAAAATGCTGGACGATGGAAAATTGGCGATTCCGCGTGCCGGACAGGGCGCGTTCAATTTAGGAACACGTTATTGAAGAAGTTGTAGCCGTCATCCAAAAACAGCAGCGTCTGTCTTGTCAGCCAGGCTGCCAGGCTGCTGATCGCGGAGGCTCAGTGTCAGCGCCGGGGACTACCACACTTCTCACAGCCCGGTCAGCGCAGCACTGTCAGCAAATGAGACTGTGCCGCGACCCTGGGCTGCATACTTTTGGCCATGCGCGGCAAAGTCAGCACCACTTCTAAGCATGGTGCTCGCTATTACTATACAGTACCGTTGACCTCGTGCGGATAGCGTTTCGCCGGAGTCTACGTATTTGCACCCATTTATCTTTCCCTAGCCTCATTTATGCACAGGGTCGTTTCGTCCGACATGTTGCGGACTAAGCACTCGCGTCAAGCGAGCTGGTTCAGTGCCTCAGGCCGGGTCGCTGTGCCATGCAGCAGGGCCAGATCTCGCAGTCCGAGACCCAGATGCAGAGTACGGAGTGCACATCATGCGAAACACTTGAAACGTCGTCGTGGCTTCGACCCCTCTCGTGCGATGGAAACCGCGTGTTCCAAATCATACTGCATGAGCCGTCGTGAATGCGTTCTCAGATTACTGTGTGCAGCAGTAGTATTGCACGTACTGGGATGCGGATGGCCAGGACTCCGCTGCATGGGGAGCTCCCAAGCTGCCGCATTAGCGTTCCTTAGCGGCCATCGCCTGCCCGTGACAGCGCGCCGACAAGATCGCGTTTGGCTTCCCAGAGGTCGGGACGCGCCAAGCATCAACACCACCCCACCATCTCTTACCATATCCCGCCGCCAGCGGCCATGAAGCCGCAGAAGAGAAGCATCCGCGACTTCTTCACGCCTGTCTCCCAGGGCTCGCGCCAAGGCCCGCAAGGCACCCCACAGCTGCAAGGTACCCGCATCCTCAGCCCCTCCATGGGCAGTGCGGGCTAACAATACAACCAACGTCAGATGCAACCAGTGCGCCCACACCGCCGTTGAGTGCGGCGAGCCCCTCCAGCAGATCAGCCCATTCCGCCCCGTTGACTATCAACACACCTGTTGTGCCGGGTGTCCAAGACACTGTTACCCCGCCGCCTGTGCCTGCGTCGTCTGGTGCTACCATTACCGATGCGCAGCCTCCAACGACGTCTCAGACCTCGGCAAATTCTGGCGCAAGCAAGCGCACTGTATCCAATGGTGAGCAGGTGGTCCTCAATTCGGACTCCGACAGCGATTCGCTGCCAGATCTAGATTGGGGCGTGCCTACCGCCAGTCTCAAGCCAGTTGTATCAATTACGCGCTCGAAGCGTACAACCGAGACTGACGATGACGGACTACGGAAGCCTGAGAGGAAACGGGCGAGCAAGAAGCGCCCCTTCGATCAGGTTCTAGATACCGTGCAGAAGAACAGGGAGATCGAGCAGCGAATCATCGAACACAAGGCTCATCTCCAGGCCCCGGAAGACGACCCTTCAGCTGATTTCACATTCGATGAACACGCACTTGGGAAAGCCATCGAGGGCGACGATGACCCCGACAAGGCACACCGTCTTTTTCTCGCCATGCAAAGAACAAATGCCAATCAAGAAGAAAAGGTCTATCATTTTTTTCGCGATACATCCGACTCTATTGCTGTCCGCTCCCGATTCCCCGTGCACACACTGCCGAAGCATCGCTGGACCTCCTGCTTCCGAAATGCAGCTACTCGTGACCAGGCCTTTCACACTGGCTTCGCCTCTCAGGCATTCCGCCTACAGGAGCTTCCCGAGGAATTGGCTTCGTGGATGATTGATCAAAGTAAGCGTGCCTTGACCTTCTGGGGTGACTTCAGCTAAGCGCAGTAGTCTGCTTTGAAGGAAGTGAAGCGTTAGACTCAAGGTACCTCGAAATTTTGGAGGTATGGGTATCATACAAAGGTGATGCATCTTCTGTCTGACAAATCCCAGGCGCATCACGACCATCTGAATACGCTCCTCGACCGCAACCGATTAGATGCAATTTTCAGAACAATAGGAGGCGATGTCAAAGGTCTGGCCTCTGGAAGCCAGTTTTTACCAGCGTTCGATACTCACCAAGAGCGTGTAAACCCTCTCCCGCGGCCACTCAAGTCGATTGTAAGGTTGCTGGAACGAGCAGCACCATGGTCAGTCTCAGACCTGACAGTTTCAAACATGACTAACACTATCAGGCTCCGGACTAAGACAAGAGGGCATGCCTTCCTGCTCCTCTGCCACGTCTGCTTGGATGACAGGGTCTTGACGGACATGGACTTACTTCGACATGTCCAGAATGCCGTCGAAGCCATCATTTGCAACTTTGCTGACAATCAAAAATTGACTCAGGGCGTAGGAAGCTCCACGTCTCATGATTCTTCCAATCGAATCATAACGCAGCTCAGCGACCTACTCCCTCAACTTGCTTTGCGACTCACCGATCCCATTCTCCAGCGCAATCTAGTCCGAGCCCTGCCTGCCGAGTCTCCACTGACAGCATACCTGCAAAGACACATCGCTCTCTGCTTTCTTCTCCGCCCGACCACGGTCAATTTTCCCTTGGCTGACCCTCAGCTTCCAGAACTATTACATAGACATCTCGACGCATCGTCCAACTTGCGCATCAACAAGAACACAAATTATGGCTTCTTAGCGGCTCGCATGACTCTCCTAGACGTGGCGATTGGGCCAGGCTTGCCATCAGTTCCATATCTTCCTCTGACCAGCCCTGCACCGTCGCAGGCAGGCTCATCACCCATCATGGCGCCAGCTCCAGATATCTCTGAGACGAGAGAGTTCAACAGAGTTGTAGATGCTCTTGCTCAACATGTCAAAATGCTTGGCAATTCGATCGTAGAGGCTGGCGCGGTAGTCGACCTAACGATCCTAGAAGCAAAGGACTCGGTGGAGCGACTATCTGCCCGTCTGGAGCACGCTGTCCGAATCGGAGGCAAGAAGCATCATGATGTGTTCGGTAACGAAAGTGAAGCGAAGCAGCTGAGGGTAACGGATATCTTCCGCAAAGCAGCGAAGTCACGCAAAGCGCCATCTGCTAGTGGTATCTTTGACGACGACGATGACGATGAGGCTGCGGCTACACAGCTTCGAATGGAGCTGGCGTCATAGTATCGGCGTCTGTAGACTCCCATACGAACTGTGTCGTTGTGATAGTACCCTACATTAAAATACTCAAGCAAACTATATCAACAAATTTCATACACAAGGGTCAAGCTTCTGTGACAGTCTTCAACACTCGTCCGCCTGCTTATCACCAACCCTCTTGGTGGAAGTGTTGTTGTCCTCACAGCACGCAATCTCGCTTCCCTTCCCAATCCCACCACCCCCGTCCCAGCGCAAATTAACCGTCCTCCACCCACCCCGCATTTCCCAGTCTCAGGGGCACGCACGACCAGGCCCAACCGGCACCGCTTTCCGTCCGTCTGATTGCGTGCCCTGCACTAAGCACCAGCAAACACGCACACACCCAGCATCCGGGTGGCGCCAGCCCTGATCACATGCCAACAAAAGAACCCAAATGTAAGTGAGTAAGCGCACGCGCTATCCGAGGCAAGCGTACACCAACAAACCAAGCAAGAATGCCAAGACAGTCTAGAAGAGGAAATACGCGGTCTGCGGAATCCTTCGTGCTGGGGTCCGCGGATGGGGAGAGTGGTAAGTGGGTTCGTAGAGCACACAAGTTCTCCTGTCACACTGCATGGTGGAATTACGATGTGAGAAGACTTTGCGCGCTGCAGTGCGGTGTGCTTCTGCTTCTGCTTCTGCTTCTGCTTCTGCTTCTGCTTCTGCTTCTGCTTCTGCTTCTGCTTCTGCTTCTGCTTCTGCTTCTGCTTCTGCTTCTGCTGCTGCGGACAATCGGAGCAATTGCGTAGCGGAATCTACTACTGGGCGGATAAGTGGGCATGACTCGCCCTGCGTGCGTGGGAAGTTCCAGGGCGGAGATGAAATGTTATGTACAGATTCGGGGACATGCTATGTGTGCGGCCCTTCACGGACTCGGGAGGTCTGGCACGGTTGTTTTGTGGATGCGTGGCGTCATGGTCCGTGTTTCATCCAGTGCCGGCTGCCGAGCGTGTCGTTCGCAGGAGGGATGAAGCTTGGTGTTGGAAATGGGTTCGCGACGTGAAGGGATCCCAGGATGAGAAGTGGTGCCATGTCTTGGAAGACGTTGGTTTCTCAATCGTGGCGTGACTATGTCTGGAGAGTCGATAGCTCGAGCGATGGCCTCACGCACGCAGGACGAGAGTGGGCTATGTTGTGTGGGCTCAATGTAAGGCGATTGAGCTATGTGGTTGAAGTGTCTAAGGCCAAAACGCTAAATACAGAATGAATGCAATCCGACGAAAGGTATTTTGATGCATCTCTCGTGTCCCGTGCTCTGATCTCCCCATCATTACTTCCACGGAGCCAGAACCCCATCGCGCCGTACGCCTACCACACCTCCTCTTTGTCACAGTCCGATCGCAACTGCCACTTGCACATGGGGGCATTGACTGGCTCGATCGCCCTCCTCTGTTGGCCTCACGATCACAACCTATCACGCCACTTAGAAGCCGCCACCATTCTTCTCATCGATGTGGCGGTAACGCTCCTGCTCTTGCCTGTGCTTCAGTACCATGGCGACGCAAAGCACCAGAATGAAGTCGACGCCAACGATGCCGAAGGCTGCAGTGAAGATTTGATCCAGGTAACGGTTTGCAAACGACGAGAAGTTGCCAATGCAGCCACCCTTCTGCGCCGCAACAAGCGGGTTCTTGCAAGTACTGTCAATGACGAAGGGAGGCGTGGTGGAGTTGAAGTAGCCGCAGCAATCGAACTAGATGTTGTCAGCGTCTGACTGCATACCGCCGCACTCGGCTCCACCGAGATGGAGTAGGGTCGCTTAGCACCCCCATGTGGACGCCAAAGACTTAGTGCTGATGAAGACTACTCACCTTCTGCTGCAGAAGGCTCTGAATAAGCGGACTTTCACGTCCCCAAAGCACATTGAGATTTTGGCGGGTCTGCAATGTCTCCACCCAAATGGCGATACCAAGCCCAAGCGTAAAGGTTCCACAGACGACCACCAGCCAGCCTTGAGTGCGAAGCCAGCCTCGATTCGTGGGCAAGAAGAGCGCAGGGAGCGAGAGTAGAAATGTGACGAAGACGAAGATTGCGTTCACGACGCCAGCTACAGGATGTTAGTACTCCATTTAATGTACTGTGCCATCCAGTGATGCGTGTCACGGGTTGCGCCACAGTAGTGCCGCAATATCGAGCACTTCAATCCACTCCTCGAATGCTATCAGGGCGTCGTACCTGTCAATGGACACTGGCCGAGCAGCAGGTTCTGCGTGACGTTGTTCACAGTCGGTGTGTCCCGCATCGACTGCTCTGATATCAGAGAGAAGCCCAGCAACAGTCCTCCGCAACCAGCGAAGAGGAAGTCCATCGCGACGAACACCATCATCAGTTTGGTCGGCATGGTGGCGGTACTGTGCGCTCGTCGCACGTCACAACAGTTGAGTCGAAGTGAAGAAAAGAATGGAAGTCGAACGCAGAAGAGCCGTCCGGCGTGCTCGCAATGTGTCGATCAATGCACGAATGCAAATATTAGATACGGAGAAGGAAATGGAAGAGACAATGAAGAGAGAGCGACAAGGACAGCGGGAGAGCGAAACTGCACGGCATTAGCAAACGAGGGCGCTGGGCATTAAGAAGGTCTGCGCAGGCGCGTCGCAGTTGGGCGAGGCGAAGCGTGGTTGGTTTCAGTAGTGTACGAGCATTTGCGTGGGCGAATCACGTCACGAGAAGCGAATGTCGTTCGATGGTTTGGCGCTGCGACTGCCGACGACGCCGCGACATGTTCCTGGTGCGACGACTGCAACTGAAGTGACGCCGGACAAAAGGTCAGCGAAGTCGCGCTATCAACATCACGAGCGCAACGTGGTGTTGAGTCCCTGCCTGGCTGCAGCCCGGTGAAGGGATGTTGGTGGCATGCATTGGCCCCGGAAGCGAGGCCAGAGGGGGAAGGCGGTATGCAGGCGTGCATGGCCGCGGTTGCCTTCATTCATCGAGTCTTGGCGCTGGCGGGCAGGCGCGATGCAGGCGGGGRAAGCGCGCCAACTGCATCGGCTGGCGGTGGCCGAAGGACGTCAAGCAGACGGTGTGTGTGGCGGTCTGCTGTGATCAAAGCACCTGTGTCGGCGCCCTCCCACGGCTGCTCGTGCGATGGTAAAGACGCGCTGCCAGGCGAGGTTGCTGACCTGAGAGCCGCTAAGTGGGTGATTGGCTGGTCCGTGGCGAGTTGGGTGCATCGGCCCACTCGCGAGCGCGCCATTGGTGGAATCGCGGGCGCTGCAACCAATGGGCCCGCGGTAGTCGGGGTCCTTTGCAAAGGTGGAAAGGCTGCTCTCAATGGAGAAGTGACAGCTTCATCAGGGTTCGAGGGCTCAGAACAGGCGTTCGCGGGCGTCGAGAGTGTCGGCAGAGTCAAGCAGGACCACCAACACCCATCGCGGCCATTCTCAGCGCGCAGAGGGTGTGCGCGCGCGATCTGCGATTCAGCGAGGACCAGGGGTGCTCCAGAAAACAAGCGGCTTCCGCCCCATGCAGATTCCAGCCCGCTGCCATCAGCTGCAAATAACTTGAACCTGTCCCGCGCCGTTTGACCTTTCTTGTCTCGCTCACCTTTCCTTCTCGAGACAGACAGCAGCTCGAACTGCACCACGCCCTTCACTGCCGTGCCCTGCGTTGCCCGCCTGCCCATCGCTGCCCCATCGGCGCGGCCAAGCTCCCACAAGCTCACCTGCCCGGCCCAACCTCCAGCAGGCCGCAACGGCGCGCAGCAGCACCGCCCGTTTGAGTGAAAGGTACGTACCGACGGTTCCTGTCCCCAGCCACTCGCTGCCCCGTCCGCGCCGAGCGGCCTAGTGTGTTTTCCGGCTGCGCTGCCTGCACGGTGCGACCGAGCGCACTGCAGCCTTCCTTGCATTCCTGCCCGCCTTCCGCACAAAGGGTTCACCGTCGCAGCCCCCGACATTTTATTAGCCGCTTCCCTTTACACCCAAGCGCTTTCCTCTTTCAGCTCTCGTCCTGCTCGACAAACTAAGTTACCTTCACAGCTCGAATCAATCAGCGAGTCGACGAGTCGACGCCTGCACGAAGCAGCTGGAGCGCATCCCCCCACAACAGGCGACTGCGCAGAAAGCAGTTAGGCCCAAACACCCTCACCACCGCCCGCCGCCCACCAGCGCGACTGCCCACTCGCCATGGCCTCTGAGATCACCGACCACGACCAGAACGCGTCGCCGTCGCTGCACGACGACGGCAGCGGCGCCCTCAATGTCGGCGATGCAAACCGCGGCACCAAGCGTCCGCGCCCAGCAGCCGACGACGACGACGACGATGACGACAAGCCCGGCCGCGAGCGCAGGAAGATTGAGATCAAGTTCATCCAGGACAAGTCGCGTCGACACATTACCTTTTCCAAGCGCAAGGCCGGCATTATGAAGAAGGTTCGTCGTCTCGTCCCGCGCGCCCGTCGCGCTGCATCCCCGTCAATAGCAGCGCGCCCGCATCCAAAACGCCAGACTCGCTAACAATGCCTGCCAGGCCTACGAATTATCCGTTCTGACGGGCACCCAAGTGCTGCTGCTCGTCGTGTCTGAGACGGGGCTCGTCTACACCTTCACCACACCCAAGCTGCAGCCGCTGGTGACGAAGCCCGAGGGCAAGAATCTCATCCAGGTACGTCTGTCGCAACCCCCACGCGCGTCGCATTGCCGTCCTAACCACCACAGGCCTGCTTGAATGCGCCCGAGCCCTCGAGCGGGGACGCGAACGGCGTCGGCGAGGACAACAATGTCGAGTCGCCCGACGACGGCCACGCCCAAGTCGCGCCTGGCCAGCCGCGCGGCATGCCGCCCAGCAACAATGCCATGCCCCAGGCATACATGACCCCAGAAGCCGCCCTCCACTACCAGAGCTATCTCCAACAACAGCAACAGACCAACCAGTACCCCATGGCGCAGCAGGGCATGCCCCGCCATCCCGGCGGCCACTACCCCCAAGATCAGAAGCTCGGCTAGATCCAATGCAATGCAGATCTGTACGCAGGTCAAGCTTCGGGCGGCGCAACACTGGGACACGATACCCCTCTCTAATGGTGAAAAGTAATAGCGGTGTAGCTCTACGGGCGCAACATCAGTGTATGGTACAGACGCGTGCTTGCTAGTCAATTGCAGACGCAGGATGGCTTGATATGGGACGCCATGTTGGGAGTCAGGTGGTCGAGTTCGGATCGAACGATTGTACGTCTTAACGTGGATATCGGCGTGGTGTGGTGTTTTCCTTGTTTCATCAGTTCCTCTCTCTCCGACATCTCTAGCATCTCGTGTCACGTTACGAAGTACTGTGTATTTCGACTTCTCTCGCTGCTGGCGACCTTGGTACGAATACAGTACAATAATTCCCAATCACGTCTTGAGCATCCGCTGTGTTGTGTGCCGCTACTGCCGCATGTGTCTAGTCAGGGCTGGGCATATTCTCCCGATTCTGTATTCTGGAGACTTCGCCACCCTCGAACACCAGACCCACCGACTTCCGCATCTCAACAAAAGTCGTCCAAGCTTCGAGACGAATTCGAAACGGCTGCATGTCGCTGACTGATCCTGTGGACACTGCGACGCCGCAAGGTGTTCTGCAAATCCGACAGTCAATACCTCGACTCAACCAGTGTACTACGTTACGCCCGACTCGGGATCTAAACCGAGTGGAAGCCGTCTTTCCATGCGAGTGTACCAAGATGATTCATGGGAAGCAGACATGGAGCGTTACTCGCGAGGCAATGAGCTTACTCACTGAAACAGATTTGTCCAACACCAGCACTAACGCAGTTTCCAGATACCATCAGTCAAGACGCGAGACGCGCCAGGCGCAAATTCTACAGCCCTCATTGCACCCATACACCTTCTACGTTGCTTCCAAAGTCTCGAGTCTCCGGCGTCGGCATGCGAAAGCGGACTCGAGCATCTTGTGCGCCGTTGCGTGACTACAGCAAACGTAGATGCTGTCGTACCAGGCGGCGGCTGGTACTACCCTAAGATCAGAGGCTTGAGCCACCTGCTATCTTGGTCCCAGGAAGGCAGCCTGAGGTCTCTAGGGTGCAGGGCCGCATGTTGAGAGGGCGCACACAGCGCCACGGTCGAGCAGAGAAGACGTCAAAATGAGGGAATCCAATTTTAGGAGTGGTTCGAAGAAAATCAAAATTGGCTTTGTCAGTCTATCCACGACTATTTTACATCTGCACTGTAGGGATATCGCGATCGGACGTGTGAGCCGTACCACTCACGACAAGGCACTTTTCCAAAGACCTCACATCGAGCGAAGTTTGACTTCTCGGGCCGCTCCGCTGCTTTCCACCAAAGGCGCACAAATGGCTGACTGCACTGCTGCAGGGACACGACATGTCTGTGGTGCAACTTGGAAGCATCACGTTCCGTACCCCTCTTCTGCACGCCTCCATGGTTACCTTTCTCATCGGAAGCACGTCTTGTACCCGTTGCCTGTTACTGGTTCCAAACGGTCCGCCCGATACAAGCCAGAATTATCGCGCGCCTGCCCATCTGATCTCGCCATAAGTCATGACCATCCTCGATATTTCACTCCCATATATCCTCGCCTGCGGATGCGGACGTGGCAGCCCCCGAACGGCAGCTTACTCTTTTCAGCTTTCCCCGCATGTCCAGGGAGTCGCTGGGCTAAACGTTTCCGTGAGAATGGAAAACGGACTACCAGCAGGTAATCTTTAAAAGGTACGGACCTTGCCCTCGGCGATTATGTCTCGGGCTATCTTTGAAATCCTATTGTCATGGGAAACTGCCTCAGATTGGCGTCAAGTCGTCAATGGCCTCGATTGGCGCCCATCCCGGCATTCTGGGTCCACGGATTCACATCACCATCTTCGGCGTAGCGCACACCGCCTCCGCATTTCAACCCAGACAAGCGAGTAAATCAGGATTGACCGAGCCTTCATGAGATACGACCGAAGGCATCAGGGACATGGTCCAGCAAAGCAAATAGTATGCAGTCCCGAGGCACGGTTGCATAATGCCAATCATAACGCTCGAACACGCCATCATCTTGCTCCCCTCTTGTCATCGACTTTAGCCTTGAAGGGTAGTCATTCGCTATCTCTTATCTAAAACCACCCCCATGCCACGTTCATGTCCGAGCATTTCCCCATCCATCTTGAAGTCGGACATTGATAAGCATCTGAAGTTCCCACAATGTCAGCTTGGCACTTCCTCAAGCTTCGCGCCAAGTGCATCCTCTAAAGCAAGGAGGCTCTCCAAGAGGGGCATCAGCACTGCACTTCTCGTCTTGTATATTGAAGCCTGTCACCATCCGCGTAGGATTGCGCCACATAAGCCATGGACTCAGCAGACGAGAAGAAGCTCACGCCGGTGAGCTCTCCGGACCTGGAGGTGGCGCGCAATTCGTCTGTTGATCCAGATGCGTTGAAGCTGGCAGAGATGGGCTACACCCAGGATTTGAGTCGGAATTTCAGCGTCTGGTCAGTCTTGGGCGTAGGATTCTCGCTCACGAACTCTTGGTTCGGAATCTCAGCAGCCCTCGTCACTGGCATAAATTCTGGAGGTCCCATCCTGATCATTTACGGCATCATACTCATGGCGCTGATATCGACATGTGTTGGCATCAGTTTGAGTGAGCTAGCTTCAGCATTTCCCAATGCTGGAGGACAGTACTTCTGGGCCAACGAGCTGGCGCCAAAGCGTTTCACGAATCTAGCAAGCTATCTTACTGGCTGGCTTGCGTGGTGGGGATCCATGTTCACAAGTGCTTCTGTAGCACTTGCAATGGGCAGTGCGTTGGTAGGATGCTACCAACTCAGCCATCCAGACTTGTAAGCACTTCTTTTTCATAGTACCCCACTCGGAAATCTAGAAATCATACCTATTTTATGCCTGTCTAACCATGCCGCAGCGTCATCAAAACATGGCACGTCTTCGTCGCCTACCAAATGGCCAACATCTTCTGCTTCTTCTTCAACTGCTACGGCAAAACCCTTCCTACGGTCGCTCAAACCACACTCTGGACGTCCCTCATCTCCTTTGCAGTCATCCTCATCACCGTCCCCGCCGTCGCGCCAACGCACCAACACGCCAAATTCGTCTTCGCGACCTTCATCAACAACACGGGCTGGCAACAAGGCGGCATCGCCTTCATCGTCGGCCTCGTAAACACAAACTGGTCGTTTGCCTGTCTCGACTGCGCCACGCATCTCGCCGAAGAAGTCCACCGGCCCGAGAAAATGATCCCAATCGCCATCATGGGCACCGTGGGCATCGGCTTCGTGACCAGCTGGTTTTTCAGCATGGCCATGTTCTTCTCCATTGTCGGCGACTTTGCAGATATCCTGACTACCGCCACACTCGTGCCTATCCTCGAGGTCTTTTATCAAGCGCTCAACCACCGCGCCGGCGCAATCGTGCTTGAATCACTCATCATTGCTACGGGCTTGGGATGTCTTGTTGCAAGCCACACGTGGCAGAGCCGTCTTTGCTGGAGTTTTGCGCGTGATAGAGGACTCCCTGCGCATCGCTGGTTGGCGAAAGTACATCCGCGCCTCGACGTCCCGCTCAATGCGCACTTTGTGAGTTGTGTGATTGTCGCGATTATGGGGTGTTTGTACTTGGCTTCGTTGACGGCGTTTAATTCGTAAGTCTCTCGCCTCAATCCACACTATCTTATATTCTGCAAGTCACAAGTCAGCTAATCGTACGTGTCACAGGATGATCACGGCATGCATTGTCCTCCTATACCTCAGCTACGCGATCCCGGTAATCTGTCTCCTGATTCGCGGCCGTTCGAATATCAAGCCCGGTCCCTTTTGGCTTGGATCCATTGGCTTGTTTTCGAATATCGTGCTGCTCATGTGGACACTCTTCACGCTGGTTATGTACTCGTTCCCGTACGCGAAACCTGTGGCGGCGAGCAATATGAATTGTAAGCCACGACCAATCTCTAGGCGTGCTATAATGTGTGCTAACATTGATGATAGATGTTTGTGTGGTGTACGCTGTTGTTACGCTGATCACGGGACTAGATTGGGTTTTCAGAGGCCGGAAGAGCTTCAGAGGTGTGGGCGAGAGACATGCCGATGTTAGTGCGCATGGACATGTGGTGGATGTTTCGGGACATGGAAATACTGCTTGATTAAAGTATAGTCTGCTGAGTTGAAGCGTGTTGTAATCTATCCCCGTTCGTTCTCTAGTTTCGGCAATGTCAACTTGTCGTAGTGCAATAGGAAACCACACCCTTCTTACAATCTTTATATTCGTTTGTCTTACATATAAATGTCGGCTGGATCTGGACTACATTCTCACATTCGATCAATGGTCAAGAAACCATGTTTACTTTTTTCAAGTAGCTCTGCTTCTATTGCGTTTGCGCTCAGCATGCTAGTAAGCGGTCACAGAGACTCTCTTGACTAGAGCTAGATTCATACACAGCAAAGCAGACTTTTTTTTTATACCATGGATATAACCATGCACAGCCCCGAACACTATATCGTGGATCAGGGACCACGAGTGTACGGTGATGATCTTTCTATGCAGAGACGTCTTTCATCATATACATTATGGGTCACGGCCCGGATGTAGAGGATGTCATATTCGGTGCCGGTGTCCTGGGTTGCTCAGTTGCATGCAGGCGGACAGCGACATTGACAGCTGATATTATGATCCACGACGCCGTAGATACGACCTACACTGAGATTTCAATACACATTTTCGAGGCGATGACACTTTCTGTTCTACATCATGCTTGTCTTGAGCTTGGTTCAGCAAATGACCATGTCTGTCCTCAGCTTCTCTTGTTGTACTGCAGAGAACTCGACCACTTAAAATCGGTGCAGGACGATGGGCGTCAACACAACGTTTCGAGTGAGAGCGACGATATACGAGAGGTAATATTTCTTTCTATTGATGTGCACAAAACGAGTGCAAACGTATATCATTCGAGAACAAAACCTTCCCAGAAAATTCGATGGGTATCTCGTGTACGGCGCCCGCAGAAGTCGAATGTCCCACAAAAGACACAACGATCCTACAATTTGGAAACAAAAAAAAAACCATGGCACCATCCCTTAGCACATGAAATCAATCACAGGCCCTCAGACTCTAATAACAACATTGACTCCCACCCCTCTCGCCTCACGAACACAACACGCCAGACAAGTGCGTCCGACACGGCCAATAATCGCATGATACCCTTTCTCCGCACACCATGCTCGAGCAAGGAGTTGCATGTCGCTTGCGCCGCGTGCATCGAGAATAAGGACAGTCTTCTTATCATAGGACGGCTTATCCTCGGCGCCTGTTTCGATTCTCGAAGAAGTTGGCGAGAGTGCGCGGGGTGTATGGGCGTGCATGTCGAACGGGACTGCGAAGTTTGGATCGAGAATGGCTTCGACTGGGACGAGTTTGTATGTGTAGGAAATGTGCAGAGGGTGGACGGCCATGGGATGGCGTTTGACGTTGGTCGTGTCTGAATCGCCCTCGGTATCGAGCACGTAGATCGGTTTTGGTAAGATGTCTGCCGAATCTGGAGGGTGTGACATGAGCGGTTCGAAGCCGTGGCTATTTCGTCGGGATAATGCGCTTCTCTTTGAGGAGGATCTCGACATGGTTCCGGTTAGAGAGCGTCTAAGCGCTGGTGGCATATTTGGAACCGGAGGTGAGGCGGGAGGATGACATGGCCAGGAAGAGATGAACTGTACATCGTATGCCAGAGTTAAAACGTGGGACGAAGTCTTGTCGTTAGAGATGAACGTGAGTGAAGGTACGTTGATGTCACTCTCGGTAGGGGGTGCTGAAAGTGCTTCGCTGTCCATGAGATCTGGGTTCAGCGGTGTGAGCTCCCATTGTCCCAAAGTGAAAGTGTGTATTGGTGCTGAGTCGAGATCCCGCGGTAAGGTCAGATCGGCAGACTTCACGGTCGCCAAGGCGTCATTCGGAATTGTTGCAGAGTCATGAGCTACTGCCGATGAACGAGTAGCGTCGCTCAATCTGTCATCAAACGGAAGCTGTTCGCTGTGGATTGAATGCCAACGGTCACCGAGACCTTCCGGCAATATAGGGATAGAGATCCATCCCATACACTCGGTAGCGCCGTCGACACAAGCGAACACTCGAGCTACTATCGAGTTCTTGCTCCACCAGGTCCTGTCCGTATAGGAGAACCCTCCGTAGAGGTTAGCGGAGTCGCCTAGACAAGCGATGGCAGTCTGGTCGTTCTCAAGCAGTGTAGATACGAGAAAGTGCGACAGCGCCTCTCCTGGCAACACCAAGCCTGTCAAATACGATCGGCTGAGCCACCCACCTACACTCGACAGGGCTGAGCCTGAGCGGTCAGCAATCGGCGAAAGTGTCGGAGATAACGGTATTCGTAGCGATTGTGAGGTGTCGCGGGTAAGCACTGGCTTGCCAATATGTCCAAAGTAGCCATCGAGCACATGATTTGTAGAGCGTGGAGTTTGCAGCGGCGTACCATAAACACTGATTGATGCTGGCGTGATCGGATCAAGGAAGAGTTGGTCGGGCGACGGGAGTTGCTCAATCTGCGAACTGCCATCGCGCAATCCAAGCTTCTGCACGAGCTCTTGCATGAGAGTTTGAGCGTTTGGCCAACGTGTCGTCTCGGCGAACTGCACCAGGCCTGCGATCTGACGAGCTTGGTGTTGTGGTAACAGGACAATGTCTGGTTTGGGATTTGACGACTCCTTGTTGGCAGCCAGCATGGCGAGGAAGCCCTTCGAAGTCGAAGCGGCATCCGGCTCGCTCTTCACGACCAAGATGTTCTCAAGAAAGCGCCGAGCCAAGACTAGATCCCAGTCCAACTTGCGTGTCTTACTGCCCAAAAATGCACCGATCTCCTGTTCGCTTAGTTGCAAATCGTTGTCCATTTGGTTCGTTTTGGCAATGGTGACGGCGTCAAGTCTGAGCAATAATTCGCAGGCCAGCGTGATCTGCAAGAGCAATACCTCACGCTCTGTCCATAAAGGATGAGCCTCATGCTCCGGTACCGGCTCTGGGTCGCTCCACAGTATTTGGCCTAATCGTATCCTCCATTCGACCAGGCTGAAATCACACCATATGCCTTTGAGATTCAGGATCCGCATAAGAGTGACAATCTGGACTCGAAGACCAGTTGGATCGTCACTTGTACCGTCAAACCCTGGGGGTGTCAAGAATTTACTGAATAAGTTCGCGTACAAGTCGCCAGCGCTTTGATTGTTGAGAATAGACATCGGACCAGGGCTGTCGTGGAAGGCTTCGTACATGTCTTGGAACTCCACTAGACGATCGTAGACCAAGCTCATGTCGACTGCACGTATGCCGATTCTTTCTGGGGCAGATTGCAGCAATTCTTTGTTCTTTGTCCCTTGTAGGAAGTCCTTGCTTGATTGGGAAGTCTCGACATCAGTGATGAGACTGTCCGAAATTGGCAGTTCCAGATAGTGCGTGAAGCCTACACTGCCAGGCTCAACTCCGTGTGCACAAAGCATGTCTGGGACCTCGACTGTGTCTGTATTGTATCCACCACGGTGTTTTTGATCCTTGGAAGGTGGTTGGAGTGAGATATTGCGCAACGACGCAGCGAGAAACGCTGGTTGCTGAGGGCGCGCGCAATCGGTAGAGTCTTTGAAATTCCCATCGCTATTCCACGGGAAAGATGCCGCCGGACTAGGTCGTCCATGTTCCTCTGTGACGCTGAAGTGGGGAGCACCCGAGAACAGCGTGAGTATTTGAACTTCACTGAGCGCCTTAACTTCTTCTGCCTCTTTCACCTCTGTCACTTCGGATGCAGCTAGTGGTGTTGCGCTTTCTGAGACGACCGGAAGGGGACCTTGCTCTACTTTCTGAGCGGGGGATGTCTTGTGCAGATTGACGGGTTCGGGCTTCTCGTTTGTGGTGACCTCGAGGGAATGCATCTGCTCGGAGGGTGCCTGCGTAGACTTCTCGTCGACCTGCGCATGCTTTGGCTGGGTCAGCGCCGTTAGCCTTTGCTGATACTAGTACAGGTATGGAGACTGCGAGGAAGGCGTGAACCATGGACATACCGGACCTTCATCGTGACTGCCCGCTTTCTGCTTCCTCGATCTGCTGAGCCACTGCACGATCCGCTGTCTCTTGCTCTTCTTCCTCTCCAGTTTCCCCTCGCTGACCTCAACCTGCTGCTTGTGCAGTCGTCGTAACATGATGGCGTGAGCTGCAGCAAGAGCGGCGCATGCTGCGAAGAGTGCAAGTGAACAACCAAGGACAGCGTCCCTGGCAGTCAACAAATTTCCCTGAACTGGGCGACATGTCGAGATGCACGTGGATCAAGGCACACACCCTTGCCGCCACTGCGATCGTTGGTAGGGGTTGCAACACCCTGCCCGCATCGCTGTGGGCTCATATGACGTCCTCAGCGTATCGCGGAGCCAAGAGCGCGTTTACGCGAAGCACGCCAGTCGGTAGTTGCAGGTCTCGGTGCCACCCCTCTTCGAGAGCACCATCAACACCGTCTCGTCATGGCCAACGTGGTCGCAAACAACGCGTGTCCGTGGACAAGCAAGACGCGATCAAATCAAGGTTATGACGCTACCTAGGTACTTTGTCCGCTCGCCCAACGGCGGGCTAGCCTGTCACAACGATGCCAAGCACTTCTTCCAGAACGACGGCTCGTTAGTTCCCAGTAACCTGAAACTTGATGGTCCCGGCTGATCCTCGACTGCCTTCGGCAAGTGGACTCAACTCATGGGGTCTGTCTGCCTTAGGCTTCCTATCGATAGATGATGCTTCCGCCGTGTCGGTGGCGCTTTGCTTCAGGGACGTGCCATCGAAAGTAAGGCTGTTCAGAGCTTTGCTTGATCACGACCAATGAGAAAACAGACTTGATGGTAGTTTCTGCTTCACACCTAATCTTCCATGACTACTTCTGCTACAGACTTGAACGCAGGAAGCGGTGCTTGCACCATTTGTGAACATGTATTTGGCGGTTTCGGGCACCTAAATCATGTTGGAATATGCCAAAGTCTGTTCTAGACGAGTAGCTAAAATATAGATTGAAAAACATGAGAGGGTGTCCTCAAGAAGTCGAATTTGGTAAAGGAGGCACGTGAATTTGGGTTGCGGTCTTAGCTGATGCCAATGCGATATCTTCATTCGCTCAAGCGCGATGATCAACATCTGGAAAGAGGCGATTCGAACGAGACAAAAAGCGGGTAATTGGAAGCACTGTTGGGAAGAAACATCGTGAAGCAGCAAGGACTGGAATCGGTGACTGGACTCGACTAAATTTCGCAGTAGTTATACAAGTCGCTCCTCCCAGGCTAGCTCCATCGTCCACATGCGACTCCTCCAGCTGTACTCGTCTATGCCTTGACAGCCTTCTCCACCTTCTGTGCCGTCGCTTTCAGATCCGCCTCAAGCTCCTTTCCCTCAAGCTTAGCCTGTCCCTCTGTCGCCTCCAGACTCTTGTTGTACCGGTAGATCCTGGTGACTTGTGTCGCACCAACAGCGAAGACGAGGGCGTTGACGGCCGCAAGCGCAATGTTCTTTGGTCGGATAACGAAGCACCAGCGTGTCCAGATGGCGCCTGTGCACATGAGGGAGAAGTTCTGAGCGAAAGAGAGCTGGTTGGCGGGGCGCGTGAAGTCAGATGCACCGGCGAGGACCATGCCCCATTTCATTACTGGTGCCCTGTGGTAGCTGTTAGCCTGAATGGTCGCGGAGTTTGTGTGCTGGTGTCCGGCTGGTGGGGATGCGCCTGCTTTGCACGGTACAGGCGCATCTCCAAGACGGGAGTGCATACCAGAAATGAACTGTCTTGGGGCCGATGGGGCTGTTCCAGAAGCCAGCGAAGCCGCCAGGCCCTGCGGCGGTGGTTGCTCGTCGACGGGCATTTGCTTGCCCTTGGCGGAAGAGCGGTCGGAAGCTGCTGAAGATGCGAGATCCCGGGCGGAACGACATGGTTGCTGTCTCTTCACTGGTTTGCCTCGATCTGGTGTCGAGAGCAAGTGAATTGAGTGGAGAGGGTTGGGGGAGCTGTCGTGTGCGGATCCTCAACGTCCGCTCGCGATACCGGGCTACAGATTGAAGCCCCGGGATTACGTTGGCTTGACTCCGATTGGACGCGGCTAAACTCAATATGGCAAGGCGCGAACTGGCGGCTTGAGGAACATCAACTTCAATGAGGTTGTTCGCGACGGCGGCACCAATTGACACCTGCACAACACCGTTCACGACTTTATAATGGCGTCGAAATATGCGTTTGGATCCGGGCTGAAGGAGCTGCGGTTTCTGTTCTGCCAGACCAGCGAGCACAGCGCTCCAGTACGGTATGCGCCTCCACCACCCGAACATATCCTGCTATGCCCTGTGGGCCACCAGCCGTCACGATACTGAAGGGACCTGGGCTGACATTCTTCGCAACAGGAACTTTCTGTCCCGAAGCTACCCCACCATGAAGAAGCACAACCCACACACACCCATCATGATCCGAGAAGCAAGCGGCACCGAGCCCACCGTTTATGCGAGATTCGGTGCGTACCTGCCACGCCTGGCGACTGATGATGCGCTAACAGTTGATGCAAAGACTTTGGAAAGGAGAAGAAGTTGCCGCTGAAAGGACTGGACGACAAGGCGATTGAGCAACAGGTTACCGAGCTTGTGCAATCGAAGATATAGTGCATCCGACTCGCGGCGCCAGGAAGGGCGATCACAATATCCCAAGAAGAGCGTCTGTGTCACGGTGCAGCCATCGTGAACTTGTACAATACAATAAATGTACTCTGTCAAACACTATTCATTGGTCAGGCGGGGCTAGAACGCTACCAAGACAGGTGTGGTGCGTGACGATGGAGTCGAAACATGCCTGGCTACACAGACATTCCAAAATTCTTGGCAAACAGTCTCACTCGCACCTTCACAAGTAATCGAGATCTCAAGGATCATGTAGCATATACGCACTTCTCAATTGCTCTTATTCATGTTCTTCCTCTACAATATCATCACGACAAGCACCGGACCAACATGGACTTCCTTAATCGCTTCCGCAACCTGGCCAGGAGAGTCGGACTGACTGCTGCGGCTAGGGATAGGCAGGCGATTGAGCAGTCAGCTAGAGATTGGGCCATCGTCGACAAGTTCGCCGAGACCGTAGCAGAAAATTCCAACTCCAGCAAAGACGATGTCTGGAAAGCCCTGTACACGGGGAATCCACATGCTAGCCTTCTTCGCAACAATAGCAGCCCCAAGTTCGAATCCAGACAAGAAGACATGCCCGAATTCGACGAAAATTTCATGAGCTGGATTACTTCACATCCTCGAGACTTCGTTACCATGCTCGCTTGTTTAGCCAGCGCTCCGACTGCTATCGCTATCACACCAGCCCTTTTAAGTGTACTTGGCTTCGGACCAGTTGATATCGTCACAATTGTGTCAGTAGCACCTTGCAATACTCCGTGCTTTTTGACGCGCAAATTGACGACTCAACTAGGTGCTCCCATTGCGAGGCTCCAGCGTCCTTTGAGCCGATCGTCGCGGAGAGTGCGTTTGCCATCCTAGCAAGCGCTTGCATAAGAGGCGTGGGCCTCCCAGTTGTTCAGGCCATGGCGGCAAGTGAAGCCATTCAAGGCATCTGCGTACCGGCAGCAGCAGGTTTTCTCGCCTCAATGCGAGGCGATGTATGTGGTCGTGACGACGAGAAGTAAGAAGCTGGACACTACCGAATGGCAATGGGAAGCTGACAGCTTAGACCCTGCTGACAGTTCGACGTGGGCTATGGGCCAAGGGTCGTTGGTGCATATGCACGTGATCCACATGCACGCTTTGGACATTAGCATATATGCGCAGTGTCTGGTCAAACTTCAAGCCCTTTGATCAATGTAGAGCTCTCATTGGAACAATGTTATTCCCGCATTTGCATTCACCGCGCCGTCAGAACAATTGCAACTTGCACTGACCATTGATTGCTTCTCACCCTCACCTCTAACACCCATAAACAAACACAACTTTCGCATATCATGTCTCTCACCAACAACAACATGCGCGATCAGGAATTGCCAACGCACGAAGCGGTCGAGGTTCGTATACCAAATACCGCTCTCTTATCACCTTACTGACCTAATGTATGCGCCCGCCGAAGACAACATCGCGGGTACCAACGATCAGGAGCAATGCGACACCGAGGTCACTCAACCCGGAGACAGCTTCGACGAAATCCCACCTCCAATGTCCAATGGCACATACTCCGAGTCACTCACACGCCTTCAAAACGGCTACTTGCACGCCATTTCTACGCTCGAAGGCCACATCGCCGATCTACAACGCGACCTCGCCAAAGCAAACACACACCATGAGAACTGCAATGGGCGCACAAGTCAAGAAACAGCACAACGTATCACAGACCTAGACAACGAGAACGAGTACCTGCGATTGGAACTGGATGCGCAAAAGACGAAGGCGAATGCGTATAGGGCAGAGCTACGTGGCTTGAACGTCACGCTCGAGACGAAGAATGCGGTGAGAAGGCAGCATGTAAGTAAGATTTTGCATCTTGAGCAGGAGAATAGGCGGTTGAAGGAGGAGATTCGGGCGGGAAGGAGGACGGGAACGCGAATGGGGTCGGAGAGTGCGATGAGGGGAGAGATGGGACGGGGCGGTGGAGGAAGAATGGAGGGTGGTGCGGAGGAGATGAGGAAGAGGAAGAGACTTGATAATGATGGGGGGTATCGGGGACGGAGCTATGATGATCCTGTGGTATTGTGAGGGTGAGGGATGAGGGATGAGGGTGCGTGAGAGGATCTGAAGAGGAGAAAGAGATCAGCTTTAGGGAGAGGAAAGGGAGGTGGCTATTAGGTGCTCGTTTCTCCAATATTGATGCGTGGACGCAGGAGATGGAGATGAGGATGAGATTGCATCTTACGGATCGTGCGTCCTGTAAGGTATTCATGCGACATACACACCTTAAATGCACAGTCTTACCACAGAATCCTCATCTCAATCAATACTTCAACATCGTCGTGCTTAACATTATAGAAACCATTGTTGAAATCGACGTAAGGAACGCCCCTCCTCGGCGCGTGATGTCACCACCATAATCCCGAAGGATGCGCTCCCGCGTATCCGCACCCTTGCACGGAGCCCAACCTCACTCCAAGCACGCGCGCACGCGATGCCATCTCCTCACCTGCTCGCCGCATCTGCATCTCCGCCAACACGATGATACTCCGCATGCTTATCCTCACATTGATAACAGCGCTCGCGCACCCCGCGTTATCATGGACCGACCCCAAAGACGCGCTAGTCAACCCGCGCGGCAGGAAAGTGTGTCTGCAGCAGTGCGGGAGTTCGGCACTGAAGTGTCCGGAAGCATTTGTATGTATACGAACGAAGTGTAAGGGATGGCATAGCTGATGTGTGGTAGTGGAAAGAACAGGTGAACATGTGCTATCGGTGTTGTGCGACGTGGGGGGAGACTGTGATTAAGGTGCAATGCGATGAGTCGCGGACGAATGTGACGAAATTAAAAACGAAGGAGAAGAGACCAGCTAAGAGTGAGGAGGAGGGAGCGGCGAGGGAGTTGGGGTTCTCGTGACGGGTGCCGTTGGATGAAATTGTTCAATCGCACACGAAGCTGGGTCGTACGGCTTGGCTGCTAACAACATTCGATGGAGGGTCTCGACGCCATATTGGAAGCCGAAGCCATCTGCGTCTGCAACATAAGATATGGCAAGCCTTTTTGAAGGGCGTGCCGGCGCACATTTCGATTCCGGCTCGCTTCATATCCTCTGCACACTTGCTTGTCGAGGAACCCGAAAACACCGAGAAGCTACTACCGGCGTTCACCTTTTCCTCTCCTCACCTCTATCATGGATCGAAACAGCTCTGCCATACATGCAACATCCAGCACTCAACATCATGAGCTTCGATGGAACAGGTGATAACAGCGAATCCGGATGAGATTGTTACTGTCCTTACGAGACATCTAACAAAAGATGAAGTGTTCCGCGGGATCATTGGATTTCTGGAAACCAAGGGCATCTTCATGCAGGAAGAATAGTTCAAGGGTACCATCGTTTGCGACATCAATCGCGAATGCGCCCCGGTCAAAATGAAGATGGAGACGACGACGTTGCTGCTTGTTTGCAAGAAGCGAAACTCGATAGGAAGAGCTGGAGACGAGGACGGAGCACAGGTAGCTCAATGCTACCTCAGCCAAAGGCATAGTGGACTCTGTCTGTACATTGAACCACTAGGGTTACTTGCAGGAGCGCTGAACACATTGCCAGAAATGCCTGTACAATAATGATACAAAACCGGTATCGTGCGGTCCATACACATAATGCGGTCCTGCACCACGACACCTTTTAACAATACCTCTTTTCACCTCATGCATATGCAATACAAATGCCGGCCTTGTCTTGACCATCTCCGGTCCATCAACATCCTCCTCGCTTTACCTTCCCCGACTCAACTAAAACTCACACCACCCGCCCATCTTTTCCAACCAATCACCAACCCGTATATCGCGAATCGGACCGTTTCAGCCACACAACATGTGCAACATGCAGCATCATCTGCAGATAGAGTGGGGGGACTACTCATATAGCTTTCGCATTTTGGGACCGACATGCAGCTCCGTGACGTACAACGTGGGACCTTACGATGCTTTCATCAACCGCGGCTCCCGGAACGTGAGTAACGTTGGGTGAAGTCTGTTTCGAGAGTGGCGAAGTGTGATGGTGGTGAGCTGGAGAGGGAGGAGAGGTGTTGACATTCTTCTGGGGTCTAGTGGAATGTTAGATCCTGAGTTTGCTGGGGAGAGGCAGAGATGGGTGTTTAAGGAGAAAGCACTTACTGAACACACGGAGTCCGACCGTTTTCGGGCTTGTGCTTGTGCTTCGAGAGCTTGTGCTTCATAGGTATATGTGATGCGCAGCAGATCGTGAATGGTGAGGCAGACAGTCGACATATTGTGTGATTCTTCCCTTTCTTCCCGTTCAGTTTTTTTTTTTTTTGATAGTTGTCGTCTTGAAGTCTCCCAGGCCGATGCGAGAGCGAGCGGCTCCGTCCTTATATGTCCAATCACCAGTGCGCCAAACGTTGTACTTGCTCACAAATAGTCGCGACGTGGTTGGTCCAGACCGCTTACTCAAGCGTGCTTGTCTCGTTGGTTCGCCTCACAAGTTCGTAACGTTGCAGCAAATAAGCAAACAAATCTACCTCACGCATGGACTGGCGATGACAATAAGCTTTATATCTTCCATTGCAGACGACTGACCCCTCACACCAACAGGCGCCCATGCTTCACTTGCAGCGTGGCGCTACGACCAAACAGTCCTGGTTTCAGTCGGGGTTAAGCACCTCCGATGGTTCATGCGCGGGCTGAACCGCGTCACCCGCAGATTCCAGGGTCCGTGATATCGGGCTCGGAGAAATTTGTGGCAGTGAGGCGTGTGGTTATGTTGTTGCCTAGAGGCGAGTAAGATGAGATGAACGGTAGTGCTGATGTTTGGGGCGCGTAGACAGAAAGCGGCAACGGAGATGCGCCTTTCACCGATATGACCGAAGCGGGAAATCCGAATACTGCGGAGCTTTCGGGATGAACGTGAAGGCAACGACCTCTGGACAGACATGGAGCGCGATACTACGATATGCCTAATGCAACCAGCGCGCCTTTTTGGTCGACCAAATACACTCTTCCGTCGCCGAAAACTGGTCGGCTGTAATCCATCGCTCCATCGACTTTGGCGAGTGGAATCTCCACCAAAGTCCCGTTCACAGGCACCGCTTTGTATGCCAACAAGCCTCTTTCAACATCCGTTACCCAGACAATGCCACTACCTGGTTTGCCTTGGTCACTCGTAACAGTAGGCGTGCCGACTCCACTCGAGCTCGCAGTTAATGATTGGCCCGCGAGCGTGAACAATCGCGTGGATGTGTTCGAGGCCGTGAACGTGTAAGCAGCCAAAGGTGCATTGGCTGGGTTGACGTAAATGTATCCGCCTTCCAGGGGATAAGAGCCGACACCACCAAACACTTGGCCATCGAGCGGAATTGTTTGGAGTACGCCGTCGGATCCATGCAGTCCTTGGCGGTAACCTCCCAAGTTGTCGATATCTTGGACGTACATCTTCAAGTTCCGACCAGTCGCCACGCCTAGCTTCTTGCCATCTGGGGTATTGAACGCTTCTCCGAGGACTGCAAAGCTGCCAGATCCAATACCGTTTCCTTCACCAGCCTGCTGAATCGATGGACGAAACCAGTCTACAAGCTGTACGCCCAGTCCGCTTCCTTCATCGAGCTTGATGCGCGTCACGGACTCAAAGAGCACATCAAGATGTGCCTTCCCTGAGACTGGCAATGCTGAGGCATTCGCATCGACCTGACCCCCACCACTGTCGATGGTGAAGAACACATCCTTCCCATCTGACGCAAGTCCAACACCAGCCTGCCAGATTCCTCCCGCACCACCACCATGCCACTTCATCCAGTCATCCGTGTACTTTGACTCCGTTCCTGCCTGCGTAGCCCAACGGTACACATTTCGACTCGCAAGATTGACCGCGACCACAGACCCTGTGTAATTGAACTCATCACATATCCCACCGAACCCAGCGTACAGCATATCCCCAAGTAACAGCAATGCTGTACGCTGCAAGACAAGCCCACCAATAAACATTTTCCGCGGATCGTTGTCATGCGGCACGTCGTCGATTATAAGCGGGAATTTGTACAGATCTTGCAGGGTGTTGAGATAAACACCGTACAGGTAGTATATCCCATTCAATGCTGGTGCGGCTCCACCGGGAACGCGATAATCCCTTCACTACTTATCAGCGCCAAAGTACAATATCGAAGAAATTGAGTGTGCCTCACTCGATGTATGATTTCACATAGAAGAATGCAATACCGTCGTCGTAATCTGTGTATATCACCGGCGTACCCATAATTCCCATCGTCTTTGCTATATCTGAGCAATTCGCGCCGTCCATAGACCACGGGGTAAGTATTTGGCGCTCATTCAGCAATTTGCCTGTTGCGGCATCGAATGTGCGGATGCGGTTTTCTGTCGATGCAGTGAAGACGATTTGCTGCCCGGTGGAAGGGAGGGTGTGTATCAGGGGGCGAGCGTAGTGCTTTTCATCTTAGCAAGATCTGGTTTGCGAATATACTTGTGGCGCGCTGTTCACTCACCTTCTCTTCAGGATTGAAAGTTGCGTTCCATAGATGTTTGAATTGCGAGACGGTGTCTGGAGAGATATTATGCTCACCACCGAGATATGACGACTGGGCGATATCTGCGTCGCGAGGAGAATCGGTCGGTGCTGTGAGTGCGCAGTGGAGGTATGCGTATGCAAACGGAATACATGACTTTAAACGCATCTTGGTCGTGTGTGCACAGCGGACCAGGAGCGGACAAGCCTTCTTTTTGACTGTTCGATCAAGATATCCGCAATCTAGGCGGATACTGTCTGACAATGCTCGCAGCACTGTGAATCTTGGGTTCTCCCATGTGCCGGATAGTACACGAGCAGGGGTTATATGAGGTGCTTTGATTGGACATGTGGGGAGAATAACCGGTCGCGACTTACATAGCCATCCCAGCTTCTATGGAACATAATTCCGCAGGTATCATATTCTCAAACTCGATAGGAAGCAAAGCGTTTGGACAAGAATTGTAGTCAATAGGCCGCGAAACAACGGAGCATCTTTGAGCGACCAGCTTACGTAGGTAACAGCCGACTAGGATATCTTACAATCTATACCACGAGAAAAATACACCTTGACCACTTCCGCTCATCCCTCTCAATTCTCCTCTAATCCAGGTAATTGATCCTCCACTCTCCTCAACAACGGCACCCTCTCCGCATCCACCACCTCACCATCATTCTTCGGATCCGGATACCTCATCTTAATCCAATCGCCGCCCGCAACCTTACTCACACGCCAACTGCCAGCCTCACTTGCCTCCTTGAAGAAGTCCTGATTCTCTTCAAAGCTGCGTCCGCCCGTCTCGGGAAGGTAGAAATACGTCCACAAGCCCGCGAACGCGTTTGTGCCTGCGAAGACGAGGAAAATGAAGTAGGACAGGTTGTTGAACATGACGGGTGTCAGGAATGTGATTGCGAAATTCGCGAAACCCCAGATTATCACGGAGATGGCGGTGCCTTGGGCGCGGCAGGTTGTGGGGAAGATTTCGGTGGGGATGAGCCAGACGGTGGACAGCCACCCGATGCCGAATGCGCCGGTTGCGATGAAGAGAATTACGGTGCCGAGGATGCCGGGGACAAGGATTGGGATGTCGAGTTTGGTGGAGTTTTCGGCGAGTCCGCCGAAGACGGCGAGAAGGATGAAGGAGGAGGAGAGCACGATGGAGCCTTGGATGAGGAGGTGGCGGCGGCCAAGCGCGTCAATGAGAATCCAGGCGAAGGTCATGAGGAGGAAGTAGGAGGTGTAGTTTGCGAGAGTGAGGTATTCTGCTTTCCGGGTTTCGTAGCCAAGGAGCTTCGGTCTGTTAGTACTGCACCTCAAAATGGAGCAACTTGGCTCACCTCGAAGATCTGCGGTCCGTAAACTGACACCGCCCCGTAACCCGTCAGAGCCTGATTGACCTGGCACATGATCGTAACCATGGTCGGATGGAATTGCGGATGCCACGGGTTGACCATATCCAGATATCCAACTGTCTCCTCCTTCTCTTTCTCATGCTGGTCAACCAATTCATCAAACTTCTCCTCTGCATCCTCACCATAGATATCCTCCAATGCACTCTTCGCGTCGTCCCTCCTATCATTGAAAATGAACCACCTAGGGCTCTCCGGCAGCCTTTCAACAAGCGCCATCAAAAGTACAGGATAAACCTGCATAACGATAATCGGCGTTCTCCACGCCCATTGGTTCTCCTTGCCCAGCACAATCGTGACTCCCAAGTTAATCCCAAACGCCCTATATCCACGTCAGCATACGTCCCATACATTCCTCAAGTTCGGAATGACGTACATAAGCAAACCCAAGATATTCGATTGAAACTCCTGCGCCAATGCCTTCCCCCTCGATTCATCCGCGCTCAACTCACTCGAATACGTCGGAATAACCGCATCAATCCCACCCACACCCAACCCCATCACCACTCTCCCCGCCAACATAACCCCCAGCGCCCCGGCCTTCCACTTCCACCCCGCAACAAACATGATCAAATTGCCCAAGCTCGCGCTCGCCAGGCTGAAGAAAATAGACTTCTTGCGGCCAAACACGTCGGCAAGTTTACTGAAGAGTACGGCGCCAACGGCGCATCCGAGATAGTATACTGCGACGATGACGCCGACGATGGGCGATTCTTCGGATATGCCCATGGTGGAGAGGTAGTTGTGGTTCGTGTTGATTAGGGACATCATGCCCTGGTCGTAGCCGTATAGCGCAATGGCTGTTGCGGAGAACATGACGACTTGGGTTTGTTTGTCGCTGTACGCCTGGCGCACGTGTTGTATGAGGAACGACATCTTATGTGGGAGAAGAGCTCGAAAGCTCAAGTCGTTACCGTGACGCTACTATTTTTGGGGGCGAGAGGAAGGGAATTGTAGTCGTTGGAGGGGAAATTGCGGTTGGGAGAAGATTGTTACATGATTGACACCTACAAGAGAATTGCCCTCGTATTGGATAGGAGAGCTAGGTGGTAAAATCTTGGTCAGGTGGGTGGATACGGGCGGCATGTCGCGACGAGGTATGACGATTGGTTGCGGGAGGCTAGGCGCGATCTGAGTTAGGTGATTGAGCCCCACCCGTTCATCGGGGTCTGTGCTGATGAGATTCGATAGCGAACAATCATTTGTTCGGATGTGTGGTGTCTGTGACAATCAATCTTGGACGCTTGGAATTTTGTCAGAGGTTTCTGTTGAAGGCTGATAAATCTTTCATTCATCAAGCTTTTGCTGTCTCTGGCTGCAGAAGAGCAGATCAGATCTGAGGCTCTCATCTCGACTACCCCCCTTGTCATTCCAGCCGTGTACCACACCCATTCAAACCAGACACCGCAATCGCTCACCGTTTC
Organism: Paraphoma sp. B47-9; assembly: GCA_001748405.1. Lineage (NCBI taxonomy): Eukaryota > Fungi > Ascomycota > Dothideomycetes > Pleosporales > Phaeosphaeriaceae > Paraphoma > Paraphoma sp. B47-9. Next base: position 234,493 of record BCLK01000162.1, read on the forward strand.
TTACGCCGTCGACGTAGATGCCGCATATCTAGTGCCGGCGCTCAGTGTCGCAGATTTGCCCACAGTCACCAAAGTGGTAGCCTCTTTTCCCTCCTCCAGCGTTACTGGATCCTGCGCGCAATAGCTACCACCCGGAACACTCCTGCAGTGTCCATTCGGACCACAATCAGCGGAGAGCTGCCATCGCCCCAGGCCATTACAAACGAAGATCATGCGAAGATAATGTCCGCAGACATAACGGCCTGGTCTACAAGGCTCCTCATAATCAGGGTGATCATCCAACCTTGCCTCCAAGGCATGCGAGAGGTGGGCTTCGGGGATTAGAGATGACTTGGTGTCAAAGGCTGTTGTAGTAGCATCTTCAGCTACGGTGAGGAGAGTCGAAGACTTTTCGGCGGTAAGTTGACCGACTTTCATCCTCGGATCGCAATACGGCACACCATTACTATCTGTCTTGCATGCACCATCATACTTGCAATCAGACGCAAACTTCCAACTGCAACCATCGCACACCCAGATCCAGCGAAGATGGCCACCACAGGCATAGGTACCCGACATGCAGACTGGACCAGGCACGGGCTCATTTGGCGGCGGAGTCTCTTGCCTGACTTCCAGGCTGGCGGTATTTGAAGCCTCAAGCGAGCGAGGTGACAAGTCAGTCTCCGCGCCAAGTTGAGAAGGACTGCACAAACAGTGCGCTGGCGTATCTCCTACAGGATCTTCGCATGTGTACGGACCACAGCACAGGCTCGAGATGACCCATACGCTTTCCGGATTGCAGACCTCGAGATGGCCGTACAAGAACGGTTGACGGCAGCGATATGTTCCAGGGATGCACTGCGGTTCCTCGGTCCTCTTCTCCTCCGTCACTTTGAGGGTGTTGTCACCTGACTCGATGGCGCGAGATTGTGTTGATTTCTCGTGAGAGAGTGCTGGTGTGCCTGCGGACGGACTTGGGCACTCGCAAGTTGGCGATTGTTCACTTGGGGATGAAGGGCCGCGGCAGCTTTGTCACGTTAGGAATGCGTCGACTCCAACAAGATCAACTGAAGGCGACGAGGGGTTAAGGCAAACTTACCAGCCAGCCCCTTCCAACGTTGTGCCGCAATACAGAACCTTCCTCCATTCCCCGTCCAGGTCGCACAAAATGATCCAGTCGAAATTCGTCTGATCACACCAAAATTGGCCAGGCACGCACTCCGAGTTCGTCGTTGCCAGAGTACCCACAGTCTCCTTGACCGCAGATGTCTCTTCCTCACTCGATCGCTTGGTCACCTCAGACTTCTCTTCCTCGACCAAAGTTTTTGTTTCCGTGATGCCGCGTGGCGACGCCCGACAATCGCATCGATGATCTGGTCCTGGTTCCTCAGTTCCACGACAGCAGCCAAACCCTTGATTTGTGCCGCAGTCAGCGGCGATTTGCCACTCTCCACTGCCGTTGCAAACAAGAAGCCATGCGTGGTTGACTGGGTGGCACCACAAGTCGGCTGGCTTACAGGCGGCGGCTTGGAGGGCGACGGAGTTGGTGGAGGCTTGGCCCTGGTGTTATGACTTAGCTTTGAATCACAGAGGAGAAGGAAAGGAAGAAAAAGTCAGAGGGCGAGATCAGTCATGTCTTTGTTGTGGTCCGAGATCTTCATTCTAGGTTGACCGTCTATCGAAGCCGAGAAATCATTTCTGAAGAGTCACCCCAATCTTGTTCCTCATGCTAGACGCCCTTTCACCGCTCTAGCACTTGCACTGAGCGGCATTCGGATTGTCGCGCCTCGCCTCGCAGCACCCAGCGCCTCCCGCACACTTGCCCACCGCGCGCCAATTGGAGTCGGCAGGATCGCAGACGACGATGACCGAGTTGTTGTCGCGACATGACTGATAGCCCCAAGACTCTCGCGGACAAGACCCATAGGGACTGTCGAGAGTAGAACGTACCTGAGGAGCGCTCTCCAGCGACCTAGCTTCCTTGCTATCGCGCTTGCCCTTCTTGCAGCAATTGCAATCATCGTGACATGACTTGTCTGAGCTGCACCAATCGCCGGGTCGAACGGCACAGAAGCCGGACTCGCAAGTGAAGACGCCTCGACCGGTGGGAGTGCACATGCGACACGTGCCTGGAACGCCATCGCACTTGCCGGATGCAGCCATCGAGGAAGAGTCTTCGACGTCGGTGCGAGATGCGAGGAGTGGCACCTCATTACACGAGGCACCGTTGTCGTACTGGATGCATCCGTCGACGCAGTTGCGGACCTGGTTGCAGGGTACTTTGGGGATGTCGAAGCACATCACGACGTCCTTGTCCATGCACTTGTACCTAAAGAGATCGAAGCCTTAGTGAAATTGGATGATCAAGCTCAAATTGCAATCCTTACGTGATGCCTGGGGTGTTAGGCCACTGCGGCTCTGCCCTTGGTGTCATCGACTCGACCCGAGCCTCAACGTGACCTCCGTCTATGGCAGCCGCGAGTCCAAGACCCACGACGCCGAAGCCGGCGAGAGCGACTTGGAGGAGCTTCATGTAAGCTTGTTGTCGAAGAAGGTTGTGAGAGTGTGAGGGATTGAAGTGTTGTGTTGTAGTGACAAAGGTAGAGAGGAGTGTGAGGAGAGAAAGATGGCGGATCAAGCCTGAGGGATTATACTTATATCAACGGTGCCAGCGAGGAGCGTTTGCTAGCCCCGCTCGAGGTAAGAGACGGCAGGTGAGGCATTTGGGTGGGCCTGTTGGAGGTGAAGGCGGTGGAGTGGAGGAGGAGAAAGAGCGAGCGGTGAGTATGTGGAGACGGAGGAAAGGAGGACAGCGAGCGATATTGGAGCGGAGCGGTGTTGGAGGTGGAGTGGGGAAGAAGAAAGAGCGAGCGGTAAGAGTGCGGAGACAGGGAAGGAGGCAAGAGCGAGATGGTGGAGTGGAGCGGTAAGGAGACGGATCCTGAAGACGAGCAGACGTGAGATACATGTTTAGAGTCGTCGGGAATCTATTGCCTGAACCCAGAAAACCCATCTGCGGGTGTGCTTTGCAGAGCTCGAAGATGGCAGGCACGACGTGCAGTACATGAAGCTTGTGGCATTATGCAAGAACAAATTTTGCACCAAATCACAATCGAGACCCAGCATCATGAACGAGGATAAGATACTTTTATTTGAGAAAGATGCGATATAGCATGCATCACGCAGCAGTCGTAATCTATATGAATGCCCATCATGTCTTTGTCCACGGCACATACGCGCTTCAATCCCATCTATGTAAAAAACGCCCAGCAATGCAAATAAGTCTAAGATATCATGCTATGCATTCCAACCCAAGCGACCCATCAATCGTCTACTCTGCCTCGTCATCAGTGTTGGGTGGTTGCGGTGTGCCCTATTAGAATCGTTAGCAACTTTATCAAAGTATGATGGTTTGGGGATAACATACCTTCGGGCTGTTCAACCACTCGATATATCTCAATCTCCTCCTGACCTCACGCTCCTTCTGCTGCGCACGCGTCATCTTCTTCTTCTTCTTGGCGCGGAACTTCATGTCGTCTTTCGAGCCTTCGGCGTCGCTCATGACGGGTGTGCCAGTCGTGCTGGGGGCTGCGGAGCTGACGTTGCTGCTAGCGACCGACGAGCCGGGGCGCGAGTCCTCGAAGCGGTCCATGTTGACGGCGAGATGACCCTTGTGGGCGACACGACCGTCCGCAACGTGCCATTGCTCGGGGCACAGGGCACCGACGAATTCTTCGTTATGGGAAATCATAATCACACCACCCTTGTAGTCGCGGATGGCGACAGCAAGACCACCAAGAGAGTCGCGGTCCAAGAAATTGGTCGGTTCGTCGAGGACGAGGAGATGGGGGTTGTTCCACATGGCACCAGCGAGCACGACCTTGACCTTTTGGCCTCCGGAGAGACCAGAGATCTCGTTGTGGTTGGCGATTTCAGGGTCCATGCCCAAATCTTCGAAGTGCTTGGAGATGACCTTGGGCTCGAGGACACGGTAACCCAGACCTTCACGAGATGACTCGTGATCGTCGAACTCTTGGATCAACTTCTGGAAGCCGCGCTCGAGCAAAGTCTCGCGAGAGATCATGGTGTTGAACTTGGGCAGCATGTTGAGCCACTTGACTTCGTACTGGAAGGACTTCTTGTACTTTTGACGACCAATGAGCGCTTCAATCTTGCGGGGTCCCTTGCCATCGCCAATGTCGATTGGTGTCTCCATCTGCGCCTTATCTTCTGCTGTGAGAACACGACTCTGCTTCATGAGCACCTCGCGATCATCACCGTTGGCATACCGCCACTGCAGATACTGGTTGGGCGTCTTCTCCATGTGCATCTCAACGTGCTCGAGAGCGTGCTGCTTGATGTATCCAATACGCAAGTTAGGGTGCTTCTCGACCTTTCCTTCTTGTGGGACAACTTCACCAGTAAGGATCTTGATGAGTGTCGATTTACCAGCACCGTTGGCACCGATGATAGCAACACGAGAGGAGAGCGACAAATTGCAGTTCGCATCAAACAGCGATGGCTTCGCTGAACCAGGGTATGTGTATGTGCAGTTGGTCATGCGAAGAATGGAACGCGTGTTGGACTTGACACCAGTCAAGATACCAGGAGGAGGGAACTTGAACTGGACCTGAGACGACGTGAGGGTGTAGTAGCTGCTGGCCTCGGGCTTCTGCTTGACGAAGTCCGCAAGATTGCCCTTGTAGCACACCAGCTTCTTCTGCTCGTAGTGATAAATGTCGGTGCAGACCTCGTCGAGGAAGCCGGAGTCGTGAGAGACGATCAAGCTGGTGATCTCGGTGTGCTTCTTGAGGTACTCCTGTAGCCAAGCAACGTTGGCGACGTCCAAGTGATTGGTAGGTTCGTCGAGAAGCAAGACGTCCGCGCGCATAAGCATGGCTCGGGCCAAAGCAAGCTTCATCTTCCATCCTCCAGACAAAGAGCCGACCTTATGCGACTGCCTGCCCTCAGGACCAGCTGTGAAACCAACCTCTTCCAAGACCTCTGAGATGCGGTCGCGGCTCTCGTCCTTGAACCTAGCGTCGTTGCAAATGTACTCGAAAATGGTGAGATCCGCGTTCTCGCCCTGGTTGTGCTCAACGAAGCAAGTCTTGACAACGTCCTGAGGTGGGTATCCCTCAAGCTTGCCGTCTGCCATGCTGCGCATAAGTGTCGACTTTCCAGCACCGTTGCGACCGCAAAGACCGTAACGATGGCCCTTGAGCAGACGCAGATTTGTGTGAGAAAGGAGCAACATGCCTCCATAACCCAGGGAGAAGGTAGCGTTGACAATCTCGGTCTCGCCGTCTTCCTCAACGGGGGGTTGTCCAAACTTGCGGTGATCCTCGGCAAGATAAAACTGGTAGACCGCCTCAGCAACCTTCTCAGCGTCTCCGGGGTTCATCAGGGGGTCCAGGTATGGTGTGATGAGCTGGGGAATGCGCTTGATCTCGCGCTGGTTGATGTCCTCTGCGATCATTTCCGAGATGTAGGCCTTTGCAAACGCCCAGACCTCAGCATCACCTGGGAAGCCGTACATGTTTCCGACAGCGCTGATCTGCTTCTCGATGACCTGTGCGACGTCTGTAGGCTGCATCCTGGCAATAGCGCCGCTATCGCTACCATCCTTATCTGCCATGGCATTCTCGATGACGGCCAGAGCGCGGGCGCCAATCTCACGCACCTCGGGAAGAGATGCGCGGTCCTGGACAGCCTTGACACCGGGCTTCAGCTTCGGCAAAAATGCGCGGGCTTCGACGGGGTCGTGGACAAGCTTGGTCAAGTTCTCGACTACTACGACAGTCTGGCGGGTGACCTCCTGTGTAGTTGTGGGTGTGTTAAGCGATCGCTCGAGGAGGGGAGTGACCATGGCGAGGACAGGGGAGGTAACAATGGCGACGAAGGTGGTCTGCGACAGTGCGTGGATGGCCTTCTGCAGACTCTTTGTGGAGGGGTCCTCGATGGACTTGACGAGCAGCGGTATCCGGGGCGCAATGTCGTCATTCTGGAGCAGTGTGGTGAGGCTGTTCATCGTTTTGAGCGCCTGCTTCGCAACCTCGGACTTGAGGTCGTGCATGCCGGCTTCGACGACGGGGATGAGGCCCTCGAGCTTCTTGCCCATGGACTCGCGCAGAATGTCCTTCTCCTTCTCGACCTCGAAGCTCTCCATGCCCATCTTGGCCTTGTCGGCCATGCGGCCCAGCAGCTCGTATGCGCCGACTGCGCCCTGCCACTTTCCGGACTTCTTGCCCAGGTACTTGGTAAGGATTGGCAGCAGGCCGACGACCTTCGCCTCGGCTGAGAGGTTCTCGAACAGTGCGTCGAGGGCATACTTGGCCGACTCCTTGACCGAAGGTGTCTTGTCGGCCAGCGAATCGAGCGCCAGCGGCACGAGAGTCTCCTCCTGCACGAGGAAGATGGCCTCGCCGAGCCTCTGTGCGGTGGGGAAGCGCTCGAACAGCGCACCCAGCGCGTTCATGGCGCCCTCCCGCCGTATGGGGTCCTTTTTGTTTGTGGCCGCCTTCTTGATCTCGTCGAGGATGCCATAGCCCTTGAGGCCGCGGAAGCCCACCGAGTTCTGCAGCAGCGTCGAGAGGGCGTAGGCGGCGTCGACCGAGGCGTGCGACGACTTTGCGGTGAGGATGCTGGCGAGAAAGGCGGCAACATCGTCAGGGGAGGGCGGCGGCGCGGCACCGGCCTTGTCGACGACGATAGCGGGAGCCATGGGCGGCGACTCAGAGTGTGGCATCTGCGTGTCGTCGCTGTCCAAAACTTTCTTTGGGAAAAAGAGCGCGGGATTTCTTGGAGGGGCTTATCGATACAACTTCAGCAGAAGGCGGTCTAAAGCGTAAGCAGCGCCCAACAGCGCAACTCGGGGGAAATAAAAGGGTATCGTGTGTGCGGACGCCCCAGGGTAGAGTGGAGAGTCTGGCAATGTACAAGAAACTGAAAAAAACGAAGACGAAGGGGCGCTGAGATTGCGCTGCAGGCACTCGTTGGGCGGAAACCAAATTATTCTTATCCGACTTTTCTCGCAGACACTAGGCCGCGTTAGTGCCCGCGAATAAGGCTGAAAACGACCCTGTCTCACGGGTGGCGACGGTGTAACCTTGGTAGCTCGTGCGGCCACATTCGCCGAATGGCAGCGGACGCTTACACAACGGTGGGAAACACATGTAATTCAATGGATATCTGCTTACCAAACGCCACAACACCACCGCTCTCAAAACACGCATCTACCACGTCCCCTGTAACGGCAAATCTCTACTCGAAAACCCCACAGCGATCCCAATATCCCCACTGCTCGGCAGCACCCAATTCTGCCGCTTCACATCCCAGTAGCTCAAGTCGCGTCTTGTCACCTCAAACTCCACTGACTTCCTATCTCCGCCTGCACCATGTTCCTGCTTCTTTGCCTCGATATGCACCTTCTCAAATCCACGAAGTACTCGCACAGGGAAGTCTACTGGCTCCCCAGTCTCGTGGTCTTTGTAGCCTTGCGGTAATGAGATGTAGAGCTGCACGACAGTCGAGCCGTCGACGGGACCCACGTTGGCCACCGAGCATGCTACGGTGAGGAGTGTCGTGTAGAGATCGGGATTGCCGCCGGGGCCACCGCCAGCATCGCTGAGTGGGCTTTGAAGTTGCGACGTCATGATCTCGGGCTTTTTGATACCCTTTGTCGACTCTAGCCACGGGTAGATGTACTTCTCGACCTTGTGAAAGCCCTCGGGGAATAGTGCTGACTTGGGATCCGGGAGGTCTTTTGAGTAGCTTGGAGGTGCAACGCCAGCTGGTCGAGGAGCTGGAAGTGGTGTCTTTTTACCGTGCGACCTAATGAGCAGAGACGAGAGCTTGAACTCGGTATAGGAAAGACCGTAACCGAACTCGTAGCGTGGCGCGATGTCTTGCTTATCGAAGTGTCTGTAGTCGATGTAGAGACCTTCAGAGAAGTTCTGCTGTGGCGAAAGACCATCAGATGGGCTTGGAAGGTATTTGACCTTGCTGCCGGGACCATAGTCCTGCTCCTTCTTTGCGATGGTGTATGGAAGTCTGCCAGAGGGGTTGACGTCGCCAAACAGAATGTCAACGAGTGCGTTGCCAGACTCGGTGCCAGGCAGATTGGCAAGCACGACCGCCTTCACGTTCATGAGATCGACAAAGTTCTCCAAGATGACAGGTCCGACGTTGTGGATGACGACAACAACATCGCCCATGCCTTCTCCGCACCCTTTTGCAACGTCCTGAATAAGCTTGTCGCCCCCCTTTTGCAAGTACAGATCGTTCCGATCACCGCGAATTTTTTCGTAGTGTTCGTAGCCTTCCCCAGCATCAGCGTTAGCAAAGACGATGCAAAGGTCTTGCTCCTCCAAGATCTCCTTCTGACTCGGGAGCTTGTTCTCTAACCAATCCGTGACGAAGACAGAATCCTTGTCGAAAGCGTCACGAATAGCAGCCATGGGCTCGATCAGATACGTGTAGTTGACAGCGCCAGATCCCCACCCCGAAGCAAGAGTCCCGTCGTTGCAGCTCTGGTCCGGGCAGGAGTTGATGCCTGCGTGGGGAAGTCGAGCATCCTCACCAAACACGCCAACACGATACTTTGTCTGTCTCTTGCCTTTCTTCCATCCCTTACGCGACAGTGGGAGAAGCCTTCCCTCGTTCTTTAGCAGCACGGTGCCTTCAGCAGCTACGCGGCGCACGATATGGCCATGTGCATCCTCTCCTTCGCCTTGAGCATTCACAAACTGGTTAACCACACCCATCGCGGTGTCCGACGGGCTGCCGGTATGCAACTTGCCAATCCTATCATTCGTCCATGAGGAGAAGTTCGGTCCGCTGTTCTCGGGCCACTTGTCTTGCCCAACTTGATACCAAGACGCTACAACTCTGGTCACCATGTCGTCGAGTCGATCGATGGGCACGCTGCCGTTGAGAACGGCTTTCGTGAGCTCGGGTCCCCATAGACTGTCACCTTTGGCCCAACGTAATCCATCGCCTGGCATAGTCACATCCAGCCCGGCGAGGGCGCTTGCAACGCCAGCTCGTTGGGCGAGCCAATCACTCTGGACGAAGCCCTGGAAGCCCATCTCGTCCTTCAGAATTCCGTTGAGAAGCTTGCTGTTCTGACAGGCATACGATGCGTTGACCTGGTTGTAGCTGCACATGACCGAGGTGACACCAGCCTTGATCGAATCTGCAAAGGGCCAGACATAAATCTCATGCAGCGTTCGATCGTCCACGTTGCTCGAAATCGCATTCGGGATGCCCCACTCCCATGCTTGTCGGAAATGCTCCTGCTCGTTCAGCACGTAGTGCTTCGCCGTGGCCATGACGCCCTCGTCCTGTATGCCCTTGATCGTCTGCGCAGCCGCGATACCTTGCAGCACTGGATCCGATCCAAAGCCCTCCCAGTTGCGACCACCAGCGGGCATGCGTCCGAGCGGGCCCATCGCCGGACCAAGCAGCACATGGACGCCCTTCAACCTTGCCTCCTTCCCGTGCGCCTTTCCACGCAAGTACATCAGCTCCTTATTCCACGTCGCGCCCACGGTAATCCCGGCCGGAAACGCCGTAATATTGTCCGCAAACCGAATGCCCAACGGTCCATCCTGCAAACACAGCGACGGAAACTTCAATCTCGGCACCGCGCCATTGTTTCCCACGCACATTTCCATGCTCCACCCCGTGCCCGTCGTGATGTTGACTTTTTCCGGCAGTGTCATTTGCTTGACCAGCTCAGCAGCCTTCTTGTAACTCTCTTCCCACAGCTTATCCGTCCCGCCTTTTGGGCTAGGATACCACGGCGGGCTCAACCCATCTTGCGGCACGCTGACTTTCCATGCGTATATCCCGCCCGAAGCAAGTAGCAGCACCACCGCAGCGACAAATGTCAGCAGCCAGCAGCACCACCGGCCCGGTGCGCATCGGCTTGTTCTCCGCGCATTGCTGGGGAATGGAACCGCGGACTCGGCGTCCTTGTACGATGCCTTCCGGATCTTGAGATCGCCAGCGCTCTTCTTGCGCTTGAGCTTGCTATCGAATGCAAGCGGATCGTATTCCTCGAGGTCTTCAAGTGTGCCGCTTGAATCGGACGAGAAGCGCGTGGGAGTTTCGATGTCGTCGTCGGCAGGAGCGTCTAGGCGCGCGTACTTGCCGCGCCGCAGCTCGTGAGTCTCGTATGGCGGCATGGCGAATGTGTCGGTCGATATGGGCGGAGGCTCCGCGGTATACGTGATCTCGAAGAGGGCGGCGTGTTTCTGAAACAAGCGGGAGCTTATGCGCTCCTATTTATGCTACCAGCGAATCATGACACTGTTTGACGTGCGACAAGTGGTTTGAGAGGACAGACGGTGAGTATTTTCGAACGAAGAGATTTTGACGTTGGAGTGTCACAGGATGTAGGCGACTGTCGTGGCTGGCGGGCTGGCAATCAAGCTTCAGGGATGGTGCTGTGCCTGGCCTGTCGATCTTGGTGGATAACTTTAGCTGCGGGCGCCACTCCCGCATTTCCGGTGGCTCGGTCTCAGTCTCAGTGATTTGCTCGTCAACTTCACGAGCAGTCTACGAAGTGATATATTCCCTGTGAGAATCACTGTTCTCGATCACAGTCGTTCAATAGAAATTCGCAGACATCGATCGCGAGTTGACTTTAACTTTAATATTGGTATCTACACTCTCATCCCTATATCTCAAGGACTTTTGATTGCGGCTCCATATCCCTCCTGCCACTCTATGCGCCAACCTGGTTGAGGATACCCTGCAGGTTGATGGACTTGGGACGCTCAATGGGTAGGCCAAGGGCCCGGTCCCAGATGAGCTGCGCGAGCGGTCCAAGACCACGGCTGACACCGAAAGTCGCGGTATAGTAGAGCGTTTCTGTGAAGCCGTAGTGATGGAAGAGCACACCAGAAGAGGAGTCGACGTTGGGGTACGGGTTCTTGGTCTGGAAGATATGTCAGTGAGGGTCGATATTCCCGTACATGCAAAACTCACCTTTCCATGCTCAGTGAGCACACCAGGTGCGACCTCAGAGTTCTTCTTGACGAGCTGGTAAACAGGGTTCGATGCGATCTCTGGTCGTGCGTTCGCGAAATCCATCAGAGCCTCGAAACGAGGATCGGGCTTTCTCAGCACGGCGTGACCGTAGCCGGGGATGACACGGCCTGACTTGAGGACGCTCCAGAGGTAATCGGTGACGTCCTTCTCCGAAAACTTCGTGCCGACGGTCTCCTGCATGCTCAGAATAAAGCGAAGCACTTCCTGGGCTGCCAGACCGTGCAGAGGACCGGCAAGGCCCTGGAGGCCCGCACTGTAGCTGAGGAAGGGGTCGCTGAGCGCGGATCCAACCAAGTGAGTGGCGTGAGCAGAGACGTTGCCACCCTCGTGGTCACCGTGAAGAGCGAGGTACAATCGCAGGAGATCTTGGAAGCCTTCATTATCCTTGCCGGCCTTGCCCAACATGGCAGCAAAGTTGTAAGCCCAATCCTGGTTCAGGTCGACCTCGTTGGGGAGAGCACCGCCGCCACGGTACGCATTTTGGTAGATCTTCGCGGCGATGGTAGGAAGCTTGGCGAGCAGGCTGATGCTGTCATCGAAGGTCGGCTCCCAGTAGTCAGCCTTGTTGATACCACGTTCGTATGCCTTTGCAAACTTGGACTCGTAGTTGAGCGCTGAGACAGCGCACGCGAACTGTGTCATGGGGTGGAGATCTTTGGGGAAGTCGTCCAGCATCTTCTCGACGAACTTGGGGATGCCAGCCTTCTCGGCGAGCTCGCGCGACAGAGCACGGGTCTGCGATACGGAGGGAACCTCGCCAGTGAGAAGCAGCCAGAACATGGCCTCTGGCAGCATCTCGGTGCCAGAAGTACCTTTGGGAAGTTCCTTTTGGCAGTCCTTGATGGTCTTGCCATGGAATCGGATGCCCTCGTTGGCGTCAAGAACGGAACCTTCCCAGACCATAGCCTTCAGGCCTCTTCAGTCTCGTTAGACATTATCGTGAAGTCTGTTCAGATGTACATACCTCATTCCGCCCAATGCATTCTCGACCTTGACATCGCCGAGCTTCTTGTCGGCATGTGCCTTGACCTTCTTGAGAAGCTCGCGCTTTGCCGGGAGCACCTTCTTGAAGGTTTCTTTGAGATCCGGCTCAGAAGAGGAAGAGTACTGGCATGCTTGAACTGAGCAGAAATAACATCAGCGCCATCATTTGAGCTCTGAGGAGGTCAATTGCATACCCGAGGCAAAAGGACGTGCCACTGAGGGCTTTTAAAGCGTCAGTCAGGTCTCTGAACAATTTTTCATATTGTTTGTCGCGTACCTTTGCTGCTCGCAGAGCTCGCGTAGCTGTTCTTGCGCTCAACGCCATAGCTATGAGGGGTAGTTGGGGTAGGCGATTGCGGGGAAAACGGGAGTGCTTCAAACTTCACTACAGCAATCTGCGGATTCGAGTTTATTCAAAGAACGGTGTCGGTTAAGCGCAGCGAGGAGCAAGGGAGAAAATTCCCACGGTAACTCTCGGCGACCAGAACTCACGAATGCCGCGTTGCCCTTTCATGCGACTGCGACGTCAAGCAGCCGAGGGGCAGCGCTCGAAAACGCCTAGCGCACGTTTACCCTCGGCTCCTTCGGTGGGGAGGAGAAACATTACCGCTGACCACGATGGGAAGCCGTTCGCTGCCAGCTTGTGCACCAGAGGCATTCTAGTCCGCGTGCGAGAAGAACGTTGTGTGAGCTGAGAATTACGGCTCGGGTGGCAAACATCGTCACCGAGTTCGCTTCGAGTCATAACAATTTTGTCACGAATTTGCTGTTGCTTACCAACAACCTCTAGCAGGACTGCCAAAGAAAGAAGTGACAGGCTCTGCTAGCTAGAGCTTCTCTCTTCATCCTACAATTACAATGCTACGCACAGTGTCACGCTCCGTCGCGCGCCAGAGCCGATCTCTGCGAACATCGAGTCGAACACCACAGCTCCTGCGCCCTCTATCAACCACCGCATGCCGCATGTCAAACACACTCAAGCCCGTAGATCCCCCGATATCGACGGCTTTACCGAGCGACTCGTTCCAGCTTCTGCCTGAAGCCTCAAAAGCTGGCCAAGCAGAAGATGCACTCTTCGACGAGCAGGTGCAGGCCGTGAAGGACTGGTGGTCGTCACCCCGATATAAGGGCATAAAGCGACCATATTCAGCGGAGGATGTGGTCAGCAAGCGCGGTGCGCTCCAGCAGACATATCCAAGCTCCTTAATGGCACGGAAGCTGTTCAATCTGCTTGAGGAGAGAGCAGCCAAGGGCGAACCAGTCCATACCAGTGCGTTCATTACAGTCCCAGTAGCTAGATCAATGCTGATTGTTCACCAACTCCAGTGGGCGCCATTGACCCCATACAAATGACCCAGCAAGCCCCAAACCAGGAAGTGCTCTACATCTCAGGATGGGCATGCTCATCGGTCCTGACCACGACGAACGAGGTCTCCGCCGATTTTGGCGACTACCCATACAATACCGTGCCCAATCAGGTGCAGCGAATGTTTAAGGCACAGCAACTGCATGACCGCAAAAACTGGGACAACAGGAGGAAGATGACGGCAGAAGAGAGGGCCAAGACGCCATACTTGGATTACATGCGGCCCATTATTGCTGATGGAGACACTGGGTATGTTGCTCAAGACGTTTGGGTGCGAATGAAAGCTGACAGGGCAAAGACACGGAGGCCTCTCAGCAGTTATCAAGCTTGCAAAGCTATTCGCCGAGAATGGTGCCGCAGGCGTACATTTTGAGGACCAGCTTCACGGTGGCAAGAAGTGTGGCCATCTTGCAGGCAAGGTTCTCGTCCCAGTCGGCGACCATATCAACCGTCTCGTAGCCGCGCGTTTCCAGTGGGATATGATGGGCTGCGAAAACCTTGTAATTGCGCGCACCGATTCCGAGAGCGGTAAATTGCTGTCCAGTGCAGTCGACGTTCGCGACCACGAATTCATCAAGGGTGTGACAGAAGAGTCGGAACCGCTTGCCGAGACGCTACAGAACATGGAGGCGGCCGGCGCTCCCGGGAAAGAGATTGACGCATACGAAGCAGCGTGGGTCAAGAAGCACAAACTTGTTACCTTCGATGAGGCTGTTGTTCAGCATCTCGAGAAGGAGGGTGCATCCCAATCTACCATTGACGAATACCTCAAGGAGACAAAAGCGAATCCGGATTACTCACTGCTGAGGCGACGAAAGGTTGCTGAGAAGTACACCAAAACACCAGTCTACTTCAACTGGGATATTCCTCGAACACGCGAGGGCTTCTACCACTACAAAGCCGGTATGGATGCTGCGACAAAGCGCGGCAAGGAATTCGCTCCATACGCTGATTTGTTGTGGGTTGAGACTGGTGATCCAAGCGTCGAGAAGGCTGGACAATTTGCTGGCGAGATCAGGGAGAAGTATCCGGGCAAGAAATTTGTCTACAACCTGTCACCATCATTCAACTGGATGGGCCAAGGCTTCTCTGAAGAAGCACTGAAGAGTTTTGTTTGGGATCTAGCCAAGCACGGTTTTGTCTTCCAGCTCATCTCACTTGCGGGCATTCATTCGACAGCTACGATAACTTGCGAGTTGTCGAGAGCATTCAGAGATGAGGGGATGTTGGCGTATGTCAAGTTGGTGCAGTCGAGAGAAAAGGAGCTTGGATGCGATGTCTTGACACATCAAAAATGGAGCGGCGCTGGATACATTGATGGTATTCTCGGGTCGATACAAAGCGGAAGCTCAGGCAGCAAGAGTATGGGTGAGGGCAATACAGAGACAGGATTCTAGAGGTAGAGCATAATCATAGACGGTGGTTACCAATACACTGTAGTTGCACTTTGGACTAGGCATCCGGACGGTCAGAGCCGCGGACTATTCTCGACGGTCGAGTTTGTGGCCGAGTCACACTTCTCGGGGAGAATACAAGCAGAGTCAGAGATGCGCAATGTCTCCGAGGTCCATGCTGAACGCGGGAGATTTTGGTGCAGGCATGTAGGCCGGTGTACTGCTGGTACTTCAGATACAATGCATAGATTCTATTCACTACATGAGTCACCTAGATTAAGCCTTGGAACATAGTGGTGCCCACTTGACTTATTTCAGCGTCAGATCAAATCTACCCTTTTTGTCAAGCGTTGACCAATAGGAGCGTTGGGGCAACAAGTCTCCGAGATGCGATCGGCGACTTCACGGCACCATCACAGTAGCCACACTGCTATAAAGTACGGAGGAAGCAGCATCGATATCAACTACAATTCACATCACATCATCAACTACTACACAATATCAGCCAAGATTACCACCACGCAGAACCACATTCAGAAATCGCCTCACGTGCACCAAAACCTCAACATGGCAACCAACGCTGAAGCCAACCGCAGATACTTTGAGTATGACAGACTTCTTCGAGACTTGAAATCATCTACTAACGATGTATCACAGCTCCATCTCGGACTCATACGATTCCAAACCCTGGTTCGCCAAAGTCAATGCCCAAGTCACTGATACTCTGCGCTCTCGCCTCGACTGGCTTGGCGTCCCGTTCGTCAATACCGGAGCCAGCAATGACGCGAAGGAAGTCAAATTCTTAGATTATGCATGTGGAACTGGTCTAATGACGAGGGTGCGTTGTCACCTCCAGCCTCTATTGATTATATCTCCTAACGCTGCTTCAGGCTTTGGGACCCTACGTCACTGTAACCCGCGGCATCGATGTCTCGCCCAACATGGTCTCAACATATAACAACCGCATGACATCTACCGGCCTGTCTCCGGACATTGTGCATGCTGTCAACGGCAACTTATTCGATAAATCCAACCCGAAGCCAGCAGACCTTGCAGGTCCGGAATGGCACGATTTCGACATCGCAGCCGTAGGATTTGGCTTCCATCACTTCGAAGATGTGGTGCATTCAGCGAGGCAATTGAAGGAGCGCTTGAGACCTGGAGGTGTATTGGTGATCAATGATTTCTTGGAAGGCGGGGATGTGAAGGCGGATGAGGAGGGTAACCCAATTGAGGGCACGGCCGGAAATCATGCAGTGCACAAGCATGGTCACGATCACAAGCACGGTGATGATGGGACGCACAAGCATGGTCATCACCATGGCCACGACCATGGACATCTTCACGATCACGGCCATTCTCACGAACAGCCCACCAAACACGATGTCGGCGAGTCGTCTCCCGAATTCAAGCAAAAAATGGCCGCGTCCATTGTCGTACCGCATTTCACCATCGACGGCGTGAAGAAGTTCTTCACTGAAGCAGGATTCGTGGATGTCGATGTCATCACGCTGGATGAGCGCAGTTACATGGAATTTGCAGGGAAGAAGCTATGGCGTACAGTCTTGGTCGCAAAGGGCAGACGGCCACTAGAGACGAGCGGAGAGAAGAGTGAGTTGTAGGTAGCATGTTTCCTTCAATAGCATGGAACGGCTGTACAGAGCTGGAATTACTTCGTATCTCTAAACACCACTCCCGTCGATCAATCCTCATCACACGCCCAGCTCATTTACGCCCATGCACCTCATTTGCGCGCAAAAGCTAAAAGAAGCATCTTCAGCACAAGCCATGCTGGCTGTGCATCACGCTTAAGCTCTAGCAGCCGACTCGGGGCTCCACAGCCACATGCGCGCTAGCCCCTTTGAGTCAGGGCTGTGCTGGACGCCTTGTTTGTGAGGATATTTGCTCACGCGGGTCTGCTGCAATATTAAGACCACGAGCTGGACGACAAACGCGCAAAACTAGTGATATCGTGTCTTCACTTTTGGTCCCTCTTTTGGGCTGTTCCACTTTACAACTCTCGCCCCCATATCTTTCCTCCGGCAACACAACACCACCATAAGCTCACAACGCGACATCGTTCAAGATGAATTACACACAAGTCACCGATCAAGAAGACTTTACGACTGATCAAAGTCGCAAAAACGATGAGTGCTCGCGTTGCATCAATCGCTGCGACTGCACTATGGCCGGCCCTTGGTGTTTGGAGGGTTTGGCGAGCTGCTTCGCGGCTTGTTGGGGAGGCGTGGTCGCCATGTTTGAGTGTTGCGGGGATTGCTGTCTGACCTGTGGTCAGGGATAGTTGCACTGAGAATATCGGTTTCTCGGGTGAAGTACTGGGGGTGAAGCACTGGGGACGAAGCAGCGGGATTGAAGTACTAGGACTGAAGCATTGGGGTTGAGAAATTGGGAATGTGCGATTGGAGTGGACGCGATAAGCAATGATACATGGCGCAGGAACGGAGAGAGAGAGCGAGCTTTGTTCCTGCCTCCCACACCATGAGAAGAGACTCGACGATCGCGTGTTTGCGACCGCTTCTCACTCTCGACGCACGGCTGAGCATGAAACAGCCCGCAACACCAGCTGTGCACGCTACGGTCCATCTCTATCGCTGTATCTCCATCGTTTCTTTCAGCAGTACGGCAGCTGCCTAGGCTTTCCTTGGAGGCAAGCCTGGTCATCTCGCTTGCCAGCGCCCTGTGCTGATCATCATCTACGCAGGCTTGAACGCTGTCCGAACCTCTACCTTACAGGGGCTTCTTTTCCTGGGTTACAGACTACATCTTGTCAGCCAGATACAAATTCAAAAGCTCCATCATTGTCAGCCGTTCGCTCTCTCCTTGTTCTACGAAACCCAATTGCCTTCCGCGACTCGCTCATGACCACTGTCGCCACATTGCCATTGATCACTTTACGAAAAGGACGTGCTGGAACGTGCTGCAACCACCCTTGAAGTCGCCGAGATGAGCCACAATCGTGAATAGGCAAGACACGATTCGACACCATCCGAAGGCTCTTTACATGAGCGTTCATCAGGCGGTGTCCCGGGTCGGAATGGACTATTCTTCGACATCCGGCTATGTCCCATATGCTCTGAGCCGAATACCAATATCACAGGACTACCGCGGTACAGCTGCCAGGACTGTGGCGTGGTTTTTGAGTGGGAGCATGCCGTGCTTCTCTCAACGGGCCCTACACAACAAGCCGAAGCCGACGCCGATGCCTCATCTTCAAGTCCAAGTGCACCCAGTGTGGCGGACAGCCAGAGTACTATTACTCCAAGAAGTAAAGATTCGGGCTCAATCAAGACCGCTTTCCGTGTCGGCGGAGGAACGGGTCAACTGAACAACGGCAACATACCACAGGGTGTACCGCTGTCCTTTCAAAGTCCTCCAGAACGCAACGATGAGCCAGAGCCATCACTTCCAGTCAGCCAAGGACGAACTACACTCGGACACTACGTTGTCCCTGAAACCGGCTCCACCGCCAGAGCTGCCGTTGCCAAAGCTCCTCGCTTCCAAACCAGTCGAGGTCACTGTTGCAACGAAGCCCACGAGCACTTTCAGCTCTTTGACATGTCACACAGTTCCGACTCCTCGAGTACGGTCGTCCCATCTTCTTCTAATCGCTCCAATCGTAAACCCAAACATCGTCCTGACTCCAGCATCTCCTCATATAGCTCCTATGCACCGCACTACGATCCGTACGGCTAGCAGCCTCCAATAGTAATGGCGCCGCCCAACCCCAACGCCGAAATAACTCCTCAGCTCCAACACGCCATCGACACAATGCGCGCCGGCACAACACAAGACCAAGAGCGCGACGTATTTAAGCTCGCGGCCCGTGAGCGCCAAAGGCAACTCGAGAAATTTACTCCCTGGCAAAAGTTCGTCTGGCATATCACGCTCACACCGTGCTGGGAAGCACCAGAGGGATGTTGTTACAAGTCGCCTGCACGTTTGGAAGACGGGACAGGTCGTGGGCATGCGGATGGGTGTTGCGAGACGTGGGGTCTTAGAGACTGTCTTTGCAGAAACGGATTCCGGCATTGTGGTTCCGATGGGTGTTGTGAGGGATGTGGGTGTGTAACGTGTTGTGGATGGAAATGTGGCTTTTGGAATATCTGCGATGGTTGGTTTGATCCCGATGGATGCTGTGAAGGGTGTGGGTGTACGGCCTGTTGCGTGGTGAAACATGGGGCTTTTGTGGGCTATGAAGACGAAGAACTGGATCTTCAGCCCCGAGGAGAAGATCTCAGATCATGAGAGGACGGCGTTGGAGTTGGACTGAGCAAAGTCGGAGCGAAGGGTATTGGACGGCGTCTTTGGGTCGGAGAGGGCGATGAATCGTTCGATGGTTTCTTGTAAACAGGCGAGAGAGCATTGAGTATTGGTTTCCATT
This sequence comes from Paraphoma sp. B47-9, assembly GCA_001748405.1. Taxonomy (NCBI): domain Eukaryota; kingdom Fungi; phylum Ascomycota; class Dothideomycetes; order Pleosporales; family Phaeosphaeriaceae; genus Paraphoma; species Paraphoma sp. B47-9. Next base: position 253,676 of record BCLK01000162.1, read on the forward strand.
CGCAAGTGTTGATAACAGTATGGGACTTCTAGCCCTTGGTTTCGGGACACCGCAATAGGCCTGGTGAACAATGTAGGTTAATCCGTATGACCTGAAGTACGGGCTAGAAGACGGTCAAATTCATGGTCGAAAGGTTTCTCGCGAGTGCAGGGCGAAGTAGTTTGCTTGCATCGACAAGTTGAAGTTGACGGTGATGGACATTCTGAGAGCGGTTCGAATGGGGTAAGGGCAGTAGATCGATAGCCGCTTGCATTGAATATCACGATTCTCTTTGAAGTTCATTGGCTGTGACGTGAATCGTGAGTTTGCTTTTCGTGAGTCGGGGGTGAGCAAATTGGTGTACGATTGCTTGGTGACGCGCACTTGTGCCTTGCTATGGTAAGCATTGTGGTATGGTATGCATAGACTGATACAGCAAGAGCGCTAATAAGCTACATGAGAATGGTGTTATGGAACTTGATCGTCCTCAGGTGGAAAGAGATCTGCAAATGACGGTTTGCGGACTGGAATGAAAGATCGTGTTGGAGCGCCACGCAACGTTATGAGCCTTCCGAGATCCCTATTGGGGATAATACCTGAGAGGAACTCAAAGACTGAAGTTGAAGGCCGTTATGTCTCTCGCTTTGAGCGTTTACAATCACTGAATCTGGCTGTCAAGGTTGAGGCCTAATTCCTCATCGTGCGTCCGATCCGGTCCATCAGCTGCCTCAGCTTGCATCGCTTGCTGTCTGGCGAGTCCCTCTTCTCGTTTCCGTTGGCGCCTCGCATCTGCATCCTCCCAGTCCTTTTTCTTCAAAGGATCCGCACCGTTAAGCGTAGGCTGGAATATCTCAGTGAGCGCCGCGCGGAAACGTGCTATCCGCTCAGCATTGATCCTGAAGCGGTCGTTGGCGACGGCTACCATGGTCTTGAGGTAATGCTCATCAACGAGGGCGATGTTCTGATCAGCGTTGATTTGGTGGCCGATGATGGAGTCGAACGAGTAACCTGTTGACCGGACAGCGACCATGGGCGTCGGGTCGGTGAGTTTCGTTGCGCCTAAGCTCACAGCACCGCTTTCTCGAAAACCGGCACTTAAAGCTGCGGTGAGTACTCGCTGGGCATGTTGTATTGATGCTGTAAGGATGTGAAGTATCTAAGCACAATCAGTCGTTGAAACGTGATGCACTTGTGGTGGAAAGTGTACCATAGGTTCAAACTTGAGATGGATGTAGCGGCTTTTCACGCTTGCCAATCTATCATCATCGGATGCGGCATCTTGCAGGCCAAACAGGGACGTGTAAGTGCTTGCTGTCGTCACATCTGAACCTTTCACAGGATCATGAGAAATGTACAACCACGCGCCTCCGCCGCCCTTCCCTCCCGGGCCAGCACGACTCTCTGTCTGTTCTTCCGAGCAAAAATCGCCAGTGTTTGCTTTCCTGCCCTCCAGAAATACACTTATCCGCCCAGAACAGCTGCTGGTTGTCACAAGGCCATCGAGAGAATTTATCTCGCTAATGAGGTCGCGAATCGGCTCATCCACAGAGCCTTTTGGCGACAGATCATGGTACTCGCCATCTGGGGCTTCTAGCTGCGCCAAAATGCTTTGTTTGCGAGTATCGAAACGGCTTGCCATCGCCAGGGTGTAGATTTCGCGGGGATGGTGGCTTCAGAAGAACTCGTGATTGCGCGACGTGTACGTGCAATAGGAATCGCGCTTTCCGTGCCGGCGAGTGCGTCATCGGCGCTTCCGGCCCGTGCACCTTTCGCATACCGCGACTCCTTCCTTCCATGCAACTGCCACCATAAGCCACGTAATCCGCCTCACTCACACATTCAACTTGAAGCCTCCTTAAAAACTCGATAGTATGGCTAGAAAGGATACAAAGAACGCGTCTGGCTCCGCTGCCAGAAGCTCGTCTAAACGGCCAGCTCCAGAAGCGGCCAGCCGACAATCCAAGAGAGCCAGGGCAACTGCGAGGAAGTCGTATGCTGAACCGGACACCGATGAAGATGAAAATGAAAATGCTTCCAAGAATAGCCCTGCCGAGACCGATCAAGACGACGCGTCTGAAGCATCTGGTTTCGAAGAGCCCAGCGATGATGACGGATCCTCCGAATCAGCACCCGAAGAAGTCACAAGCGAAGAGGACACCGTGCCAAAGAAGTCAACCCCTCGGTCAGCGAAGAAGAGCCTTCCGCTTCACAAGAAGCATGCTGATGAGAAGGAGCTCTGGAAACCGGGAGCGAAGTTGGCTCCAGGCACACAACTCATCATCAAGAAGCCCAAGGCTCGTGAAGCGGGCAATACGCCGTATACAGACGAGACTATCCATCCAAACACGATGTTATTTCTACAGGACCTTCATAAGAATAACGACCGTTCGTGGCTAAAACGTAAGTTGACGCTCTGGATGGTCGGCGTAACCTATTTCACCACCATTGAAGCATGCATTACATGGCGAGCAATGAAAAGCCCCGCGCTCACTTACTTTCCTGAGCTCAGCTAATGACAACAAGTACATGACCCAGACTACCGAGCAGCTTTCGCAGACTTCTCCACGTTCGTCGAAAAGGTATCCGACAAAATTGTCGAGGCTGACGAGTTGATTCCCGAGCTGCCGGTCAAGGATGTGGTCAGTATCGCCGCCATCGCTCTGCGAGCTCAAAAGTCTGACCAAACACATAGATTTATCGCATATATCGAGGCGAGTTGCTCTGGCCTCATGGTCATTGCAAGGCTGACCAGAGTAGACGTACGATTCTCTAAAGATCCCACTCCGTATAAGACTTACTTCTCGGCTGCCTGGTCTCGAACCGGACGCAAAGGTCCATATGCACATTACTATGTTCAAGTCCAACCCAATGGTGGCAGCTTTGTTGGTAAGCCCCTCTTTCTCAGATGTTCTTGGCTCTCGAAATTCTCCCGCGCAAACACCCAATCTTGGATCGAATTCGAACTCGTAGACAGCAGAGGAGCCCATGTATGAGTATAAGCCTCAGTGATCACACAATTGTGATATCGCCTTGGTCAACGACGGACCCAGAATCGCGCCCTGCAATTCCTGCGTTGCCTTTGTCGGGGCGGCATTTGCTCGGACCTACACAACATTTGCTGGCCTTTTGCTTGGCCACTACACAGGACTGCGCCTAGCCTGCGTTTTACATGGGACCTTACGACTCGGCATTGGAGAGCCAGTGTTGACTAGGGGCACCTCGGTGCCTTGTATACCCTCCCATGACCCTTATCCTTTGCTGCGCTGGACTTCGGGCGCCTTCCAGCTGACACTTCTACGTTTGCGCCGTAATCTTCGTGATTGGACTTTTGCAATGGCTAAGGTGACTTGGCTACGGTATGGTGGACAACGGATGGAGTGAAGACACAGTCGAATATAGCGTGTCAGAGAGGCTTTCCCTAGTCAAGAATACACTGCTCTCAATCAGTTGGGTGAAAGCTGGACTGCTCGGACTTATTTCGATCTAGATGTCAGGCATACCCCGCCTCAACAAGATGACCCTGAGGAGTGACAGGACCGGGGATCGGCCCAATTGAGCTCAACGCAATTGAACTCCTATGCTATTGTCATCTGAACTTGTACAGTGCTGACCGTCAACAGGTGGTGGCCTATGGCAGCCAGAAGCCTCTGCTCTTGCAAAGCTGCGACGCGACATTGACCGCAAACCGCACAGGATCAAACAGGTCTTGACTAACGCTGGTATTCGAAAGGAATTCCTAAGCAACATCCCTGACAATGAAAATAAAGCAGTGCGGACTTTCGCGAGCCTGAAAATGAATCAAGAGACTGCTTTGAAGCGGCATCCGAAGGTAAGTGAGGGGTTTCGTTGTCAGTATGATATAACCGATGCAACTTCGCCCACACGAAGGCTGGAATGTGCGCGAAAGCTCGTTTCCTTGCAGAGACACGCGCAGACTGAGCCGGACGAGTTTGCTTTGATCCCTGTCTTCTGTCCCTATTCAAGCAGGGGCACTTTGTGCAGGGGCAAATCGCGGCGACGAATCCAGTGAAGTTTGAACAACGACTACCAGCTTCACGATGCTCAATATTGCAGCGCAGGCGTGCGCGAGCGAACAAGCTTCTTTTGACTCGCTGCGCAAAGTGACGGAATGCACTTCAGCTTGTGTGGCATTCCAGATCATGACATCTCGTGATCTCGCTACGCCGAGTAACATGGACTTTCCACGCCTGTGGCGTGGTACGAGATGCTGGGTCCTCTTTGTTCTATTGCGCAGTGCTACAACGCTGCACTGTCTGCACCACGCCACTTGTCATACCTCTATACTCATGCATCTATCACACCTCGACTGACCATCAATTGCTGACGTATCGTGCCAGGGCTATGACCAAAGTCACAAAGACATTGAGCTGCTTAGGCTTCGCAACTTCACCATTGGCACGAAATTGAAGGACAATGAAATCATTGGACCAAGTGGCTTGCCTCGAGTTAACGAACTTTTAGCTTGCATGGTTCCTTTTGTAAGCACAAACTTCTTACTTTTTCTTCTCATACTCGGTATACGAACAATCACGGGGCTCATCGGAAAATATGTGCGGATGAAGAATGCTTGTGAGGGGGTAACCTTGTTCGGGCGCACGCGAGGGGCCAGAGCACCCTGCTGCTGAATGTGTTGGCAGTGCAGCAGACCAGCTTAGTTCACCGATGGCTGGTGGCACTGACACTTGCGCGGGCAATGACCAGGGCAATTTGCCGGTTCATGCGAAAGTAGAAGGCTCTCTCAAGCAAATTGCTAACTTCATGGATTAGATAACATATCTCAACAGCGTGGTCATGCCTGACGAGGAGCACTCAGACTCCAGCGACGAGGACGAAGACGAGGACGAGACTGAGGACGCAAATGCGGGTGAGAGCGATGACGATGACCACGCCGAAAACGCTACTGCAGATGGGCAGCATTGATAGTTGGCACATTTTGTGCGGCGCGGAATGTCGATGAATCGGAATACGCTTCCGTCCAGGAAAAGCGATGAAAGTGTCTTCGGATTGGTGGAGAGCAGGAGACGTGTGGGACGCCTTGCTTCGCCGGCGTTTAAATATCCAATGGGTATACGCTTAGATCACATGATCGATACCGGCTGCGTACCAAGACGCCAATTTTTGAGCTAACGGGTGCATAGTGGGCCGGTCATGCTCGTTTATGGCCGCCAATCATGACACTTGACGCTAATGCGCGATCTCCAGCCAGCACTAAGCCTTTTCGGCCTACCCCTTCCGATACCCTGGCCCCAGTTCCAAAGAGCGGCTGCTAAGAAAAGGCGCCGGCCCGCCTCTACACAAGGCCTCCGGTCACGCACACGGCTCATTCCAAAATGAGGGCTCTGCGCTTACCGACGCTCCTCATTTCTCTCATCCAGGCATAGATGACTGCATCAAAGCGATGCTTCGTCGATGACAATGCAGCAATCCTACAGGGGTGCCATCCTACATTTCCTGTACGGTACACTCCCTGCGATCACCTGCCCTCTTGCAGCCCTTGTCGTTGCGGTGACATACTCGCAACGGGCCGTGGCGCGTTCGTTGAAGTGCATGGGTCCCCGCCTAATGCGCCTGCTCGAAGCCAGCTGCGTCGCAGAACGACGGCTTCGAGGATGTGTGCCCAAGCCCGTTGGGTCGATGGCGGTTGGTTGCTGCATCGCTCCGTTCCGCGTCATGCACACCGACAGGGAGGCGGGACGTGGCATTGCGCGACGCTCGTCACGACCTTGCGATTCAGCAAGAGCAAGAATTATTCTTACGGCCACTGGGCGAAAAGGGAAAGTCAACGCCCAACGCCGGGATCGCGCAGGAGACTGCACTCAACGCCGTTGCTTTCTAGGCGTGCAGCGGTGTATCCTGCCATGATGCATGTCCTGTGCCCTGCCTAGCAGTGTCTAAGGTTCGCACCACACCGATTATCCCGAGACGCTCGTCCACCGTGCCGCAATTTGGAGGCGTGTTGATCCTCGCACACGAACTTCATGCAGAGTTGAATGCAGAGCAACACGATGGAGCTCCTAATACTTGATCTTAGACTGGACCATGCTTAAGCTTGCCTCGCAACACTTGCACGCTTCGTTGCCACGGGCGAGAGGGTGAAAGGAGCTTTTGCCGATGAATGCGATCCTTACGCCCTACTCCTGCAAGGACGGGATGGTGTGCGATAACCACTGCGGTTGCGCGGCGCGCCTACCATTTGTACTCAAGCGCAACACGATGCGTCCTGCAATGCAGTGGCCGTCACAGGGCTAGAGGAAGCATGTCAGACCTTTGAGGGTGTGCGGAACTTGACCAGAAAATCAGGCCTCCGAGACGACGCATACTGCTACCGCACACCTGCCTCAAGAATTGGTGATTGGCACTATGCAACAATCGCAGCGACGAAAATTATTCCGCAGCACTGCCTCTTTATGAATTTACCTGCAGATCTGATGGAACACAACACGCTTGAGCGACACATGGTGAGTTCGCTACGGGCGGTTTCACGAAGCTGCAATTCATCGATGCCTTGCATCTCATCCCGGAAACGTCAAATTCCATGGTGACACGAGGTTCGTTAATCTAACCACGCCGGATGGCTTCTACGTCCCGGGCCGTCTCTGTTTCACCTGGAACACCGCACAACGAATGTCCCCCGCGCCTTCCAGTAATCCCACAAACGCAAGTGCATCAAATTGGGTGGGCACAATTCCGTGGACGTAGAGTGGACGGGTGCAGCATCCGGTTGGGCCTTAAACCCAGGCGGCTGAGGATCGCACCCTGGGCGTTAAGGAAGTACCCCACAATCTGCTCCACGCAGCCGGTGTGCGTCTCACGTTGCTGAGCAGCATCTTACGGCAGTTCGGGATGCGTACGAGGCAGAGCTGCTGACGTCCTCGCGAGCATGCACAGCAGTAGCGACACTCCGGAACGCGATCCCTTCAGGCTGACTTCTTGAACCCCTCACAGCAGCAACGCTCATTTAATGGGGCCCTCGTGACTACTTCGGCGGTCAACATGCCGTGTGGCAGACAATTAAACTACAACGGTAGCCTGCTATTTGCGATTAGCCGCAACACGTCAGCCCGCTGCAATCGAACATAATGTGTGATGAAGAGGCAGAGATTGTGAGGACGGCTTTGACCGGTGCTAGCATGTCCTGTGACCTGATGACCACGCAGGGTTTTCTTTTGCGCACACGAGGATTTACCCGTGGTTCACGGACTCACATGCAAGGCACAACATCAGCTGGAAAAGCAGGCATTTTGGACAAAAGAAATGGCAGGCGACGGCAGTGATTGGGCGAATATAGTTATTGGACCTAAAGATATGGTGCTCCAGATTGTGTCTCGGCGGGCCGAGCAGAGCCACAGGGACAGTAGTTTGGCGTTTTATCGATAGTCTAACCAAGGGACAGCCGTCGTGTTCTGCTCGGCGACGTCGAAGAGTGGTCACCGCCACAGAACCACTCGAAGACAGCTAATGGGCTGTCGAGGCTGAGCAGTGTCAAGCGGCGCAAGGGTTGCTTCGCCATTCTCCTTCGCGCGTATCCGCACTTCTCCGAGGTCGAGTGTCGTCACCAGCGGGATGACCGGCAGTGAGCACACGTTCGCCGCTCTTTACTTGGGTGCGCGGCAGGTGTGGAGCCGGCGAATCAGGCACGCGAAGAAGGACCTCACCATGGGTCTCAGTTCGCGAGCCGTCGCCGATGAACGATCTACCGAATTGTGGATGTCAGATTTCGAACGGTGATTTGGCGACGCTGTGGGCGCTCCGCAAGCAGCCCCAGTCGAGTCGGGTGCAATCACAGCTGAGCATGACGGAAAACAGCAATTTTTTCGCCAGCCCTTGGCGGGGCAGCATCGGCTCTATTATTCACAGCTTTGGTGAGGCCAGGTGGTGCTGGTGCTGGTGTGAGCAAAGGAAGGTTTCACACGACATGGGCTCCCGTTTTTCCGTTGCAGCGCGCGCCCCGCTGACGGAAGAGTGCTCGAGTCGTACAGCGAGCGTGCTCACCCTGCGGCTGGGCTTTTCTCTTTGGGCCGGTCGCGTCACTGGTCGTGGTCACACACCAACAGCAAACGTTGGCCAGGACAGGGGAGGAAAAAGTCGTAAAATGACCGAATGCAGCGGCCCAGCCCTATCTCAAATTACGACAGATGAGAGCTGCAGGCGTCCCCTGCGATCCAGTGCAGAGGGGCGGGCGCACGCTGTGAACGGCTATCGCAGCCTCGGCCAAGTTTCTCAGGACCACGAGGGCAGCAGGGCTCACCGGTTGGCAGCATGCGACCCGTGGTTCACACGCTTCGTCGTGCGCTGTGCAGCGAGCGACGGCGCGCAGTGCGCGGGCCGCGTCCATTGGTGTGCAGTGCGCCCGAGATGGGCCCACTCCTTGCGTCGACGTTCTCGCAGCCGACACCATGGCCGGCGCTGGCAGGCGGCGGGCAGGCAGGCGCCGTGCATGTGCAGGTCGCACAAAGGAAGAGAGGCTGCACGCAGCGGGCGAGGTGATTGCGGGCGTGGACGCTGTAATTAAGGCCTCGCTGGCGATCACAAGCGCGAGACGGATGCGCCCGTCTCTGATGAGTCCGGGCCGCTCATGCAGCAGAGGCCACGACCCCAGCTTGCCCTTGGCTTACATACAGACCAAGTCACGCAGCCCGCGCTGAAAGGGGCTGCCCGGCGGGCACTGGCGACGGCGTGGGCCGCCACGCAGCGGGCGTGTCGGTGTCGCGTCGCACTCGGCCAGCGCTGCTGTGCGCGCTGCTCGACGCTGGCAGCAAGCACCTCTGCGGCGCGCGTGCATGGACGGGGCGGGCAGACGGCCAGGCGAGCTGGAGGAGCAGATTATTGAGACGCCGCGACGCCGCAGCCTCCAGCCGCCAACCGCGCTAATGTGACTACTGCGGTAAAAAAGGCGGACCGCTCGGTGTCGCTGCATTTGCGCTTGCAGGGATGGCCGCCCTGCCAGTGAAAGCGGCGAGAATGGTTTTGGGCAAGTTCGGGCGCTCGTGGTGGGTAGTAATAGCGGCCACGGCCATCCCGCTGAATCTCCTTTTCGCTTCCACACTTTCGGGCCTCCTCACGCGCTTCGAGAAGCCCTTCCTCACCACCGCCTCCAACCCACCCCAACCCGCCTGCTGCGCTGTCTGCGTGCTCTCACCATCCCTCCACCCTCCGTCGTCGCCGCCGCCCACTGAGCCCTCTTGCGCGGCTGCTGAGCGTGCCCCCCCGCTGTCTTGCGCCGCTCGCTCCATCGCCCGCATCTGCCAGGCCTGCCCACCGAAGCGCGCCCGCTTTGCACTGCCCTCTCTGACCTGCAGCCGTCGTTGCGGCCCGCCAGTATTTGTGACACCTCACCCGCAACTGAGCATCGCCCGCACCGCGCCTGCTGCCACTCTTGCGAGCCGCCGCCTGTGTTGCACCTGGATGACGGCGTGACAGCTCCACGTTTTTTGGGCGGACCTAATTAGACTACCACTCTGACAGACGTCAACCACGCTTCTGCCCTCCCGACCATGTTTCCTCACCAGGGCGGCCAAGGACAGCTTCCTACCCATTGGCAACCACCCACTTCACAGCAGCCCGCCAACGGCTCATATCCGCCGCCTGCACATGTACGTCCGCCTGATCATGCGTGCTCACGCCCGCCACACGCCGCGCATGGCTTCCGTAAGCTGTTGAGCATCCGCTGACATTTGACCTCAACCACAGATGGGATCCTCGCTTCCACCTCCACCACCGCAAGAGCCACGCCCCGACATGGCTGCCCACCAACATCCGCAGTACCAGCAGCCCTACCGTCTCCCTGGGCCCAACGAGTGGAATCGGGGCCCTCCTCCCCAAGATCCATATCGTGGACAGCCTCCCCCACCGCCGCAGTATGTCCAGCAGCATCACCAGCCACCAGCTCCGCGCCAGCGCACTGCTATCGCCTGTCGGTACTGCAGGCGCCGCAAGGTACGTCTACTGTTGTGTAATCGCTGAAGAACCTCCCACTCACCTCACTTGCAGATTCGATGCTCGGGTTTCGAGGCGACCGAGGACGGCCGATGCTCCAACTGCATGAGATTCAACCAGGACTGCATTTTCACTCCCGTCTCTGCACAGACTCAGGCCTTTGTTCCTGCTCACACAGTCTGGCGTGGTGTCGGGCAGCCTCCGCCCATGTACGGCGCGTATGGCCAGCCGCTGCCGCCCGCGAGCCACGCAGAGGCGTACCAGCAGCAACGCCCGCAGCAGCAGTATCTGCCCAGCCCAACTGCAGGTCCGTACCCAGCTCACTCTGAATATGGTCCACCCAGTGCTGCACACGATGAGGCAGGCCGTGAACAGCTAGTTGGCAGGAAGAGGCCTCACCCCGAGCCTCACACTCCTACTCTGCCACCGCCAACCCCTGGCGCAGCTTCACATGCCCCTCACCGAGGCACTGGGCCGGATTATGCGTACCCAGAACCAACTCCTCTAACTCCTGGTGCGTCAACAGCAGCTCCAAATGGCTCTTACCCGAACCCTCCACCTCCAGGCGCCCAGCCTTACTACGCCGCGCAACCGCCTCGCCAGGCGTCTCCACAGAGCGCGTACCGATATGAGCCAAGTCGAACCTCTTCCTCACCACATTCACAAGCCCCTACTACCCCGGGCTCAGCTCCTGCCCCCTACTATAACGCCCCTCTTCAGCCACCTCCACCACGTAGCGACGGGCGAACTCCTCCTCCGCCCACCACTCAAGCCTCAGCCACGCGGCCGAGCATGCGCATCAACGATCTTGTCAGCGACAATGGACCCGCGCGCAGCTCGACGGACTCGAGCATGCTCAACATGCTTAATCGCCGCCCCATGTAGTCTACGCGGACTCGAGGACACCTTAACAGAGCCGGCCTCTGCAGGACATCAGCCATGCCGACGACATCAACCACAATTCCCACGTGTCCCATGGGCTGCCTTCTCACTTCTCTGTATAAACTCGCGTTTCTCTGCTTTCGCTGCGCTTGTCCTCGAGACTGGCCAGTAATAGCTTTTTGGGCGGTATTCTGAACATTTATAGCGACAAAGAGTATTAACTGATTTTCCTAATCTCCTCTGTCCTTTCCGGGTTCTTATCGAAATTCACTTTTCCTATGACCAAACAGACGAAGTTGTTCAGAAGTGGTTCTGGACGATTCTTCCTGTTGGCTGCACACTTGCGGTAGTTGGTGATCTGATTCCCCCAGACCGCCGATTTTGTCGTCAAGTGAGTCACAATAATCTGTCTTGGCGGCGAGCGCTCAAATCTGTTACAATTTGCTTTTCCTTGTCAACACGAAATTGGGTGGTTATTTGCCGCAAATCAAACTAGAATCAGGGGTTGCATCTCGGAGGCTGCTTGAAATACTGTTTTCCAAGCATCATCGCACGAGATTAGGTCGGGCCAGCTTCAGTGCTTCGTTGCATCTTGCTGGGGAGTGGTTGTTTGTGCTCATTTGCGAACGTTCGAAATTTCCTTTCGGCGCGCATCTCCTTATCATGTATGTGTGGCTATTGTGTCCTGTCTCTACCGTACCTGTCTGCTTTTTTGGCTTTTTTTTTACAATACTCTTGGGATGGGTTACAAACTGGTGGGTGGCAATCTGATTTTCTGCAAATGCACGTATCGCACTTCTTGCGTACCATAGTCGATTTTGTTTAGTTGCTTGAGTATCTAGCTAAATTGAAGAGTTATTGATGGTGTATGTCATGCTTATTGAGCATTGTCCAAGTTGTGATGCGAGTCGTACGTGCGTGTGTACGTGCTTCGCTAAACTTATTCTCCGACGACAGAGACGTCCACGACAGCTCACTACATGCGAATTGCAGCAAAGGTGGTCAGCAACATGCAAGACATGCATCTTACTCATCTCCAATGACTGCTACGAGATGCGTGTGATCGCTTTCCCCACATATGTCAGTGTCAGATCGGATCTCCACGCGAAGCTACCATGGACGCTCACACCGCACCCTGCATCCACAGTGACACCTGCGCACGTGGACCCACAACCTTTCACGCATGACTGTCATTTCGCTGCATTCCTCTCTACCATGGCTCACTTTCCAAGAATTCAACAACAATCCCAGTACCAAACTGCCACAAATCTAGTCAGTGTTGATTGTGCAGCCTAAATCTCGGCACTAGCACATTTTTCCATGGCACACTACACCCAGTACCACTCAGGTACATACACTCAAAAGCCGCAAGCAACACGGAACGGTACGAAAGGGAAAGGGAAAGCTGGATTGGGCCGCGTCGCCCGCGACCGAGACCGCTGCGCGGCGGCCGGATAGGCAGGGACGGCGACGGCGACGGCGATGGACAGGGAAGCGCGAAAAACTAGTCGAGGGCGCGACTTAGGGTACCGGACTGTTGTGATGGAGGGGCACTCTGGATTGCTGAATCCGGTGCCCAGGGCGGTGGTCGAGGCGGTGAGATGGGAATTGGGACATTGCGCCGCGGGGATGGAATGGGACTGGAGAGTGCAATGAGATCGGACGGGTTGATTTGGGGAGTGTAATGGACAATGGTATGAGCAGTTTCCACAGACTCATCACATCACATCGCACTCAGCGCCTACACACCCCGTCTTTGTCCCTACCCATCACCCAGTAATCCCATCGCATCCCAGCCTTCACAATCACACCCCTCACTAATGCACCTTCCCAAAGCCCCCATCACCCCTCCATCCCACCTTCCCCTTCCCATTCCACACCGCCCACACCGACCCGAAACGAAACCCATCCACCATCACAACCTAGGCATGTACATGCAAAAGCAGCGTCCCGCGCCGCGACCAACACGGAACATCAACCATAGCCCCCCCTGATGCCCTAGCACACTAGCTCACCTGTCACTAACCAACCAGTCTCCTCCCCCTTTGCCAATCTCGTTTGCGTTTTGCGATCGCGCACATGACCTCAGACCCGATTCAAGGCCGTAGCGTACCGGTCGGATGGGGGCTGCAAAGGCTAATGTAGGGGCTGTGACTAGTGTACCAGAGTTGAATACGCCGGATGTAGATAAGGGTCGGTTGCTAATCGTGCAGTGTCGATTGGGAGCGAGCGAGCGAGTGAGCGCGCGGATGGCGGATGACGGGAGGGCATGCCGAGGGGAAGGGAGAAGGGAAGGGAGGGGGAAGGTTAGGTAGGAGGTAGAGAATGGAAGAAGTGGGCGATGGCGTGATTTGGGGATTGTTGGTGTGGTTGGACGAAGGAGGCAAGTGAGGAGGGCAGGGCAGTAGCGATGCAAGGGATGGGCTGCTGTGGCACGCCGAGGGACAGAGTGACTCGGCTTTGCGACGGGACACGCAATTTGACACGGCTCGCAGATTTGGGGGCGAGATACAGTAGAGATCTTTCTTTGAGATTTTATCCGTGGTTAGTTTGTCTAGGCTGGCGAGTGTTCTCTCTGTGTGTGTTTGTGTGTGTGTTACAGTCGTTGACTTTGAACTTCAAATAATTTTATCACTGGGTCTCTAGCATACTATCATTGTTACTGTAGTCATAATGGGTACCGTTGTCACAGGAGAGTATGATTCTTTTGTGTGTGTTCTCCAATAATCGGCATTCCTCTATGGTGTGCGCCGTGGATGCCAGTCAAAATCACATCTACCAGCAATCCCGACGCCATACCTTCCCAACACCATGGCACACTCGATCAAATCTCTGCAACTCAATATTATTGTCAGTACCGAGACTAATACGGCCATTATAGCGCTTGGCCTTACATGGCTTTCCACGGCGATCGCGAGTTCTGACCGCGTATAGCCTGTGTCACTTCCGCGGACCTCATGAATGCGGCAACTGAGCCCTTATCGAGGACCCTGGAGGACGGCTCAAAGACTACTATGATCGAGACTTTCCGCGCTGTGGAGGCACCGTCGCTCGCTAACGTAGAGGTGAAGCACCGAGCGAGTGGATTCTTTAGTCTGTTCATCAGTGATTACTTTGCAAACGTGTAGTGCTACATTTGTAGCCGAACTATCTCGTAATGCTGATGACATTTCAACAAGCTGTTTTCGGAACAAATGAGTCGTGGTGAGAACGAGTAAGTAGGCTCGGGATGCAACAGGCACCTGGGCGTTTTCGATGAAAGCGGACTCTTGCAGAGAATTTTTCTTGGTTCCTTCACACGAAGACACTGAGAATTTGGGGCGTATCAATATCGCAACGATGAATATCAATCTTTGAAATTCTTGTCGTCCTGCGTCATTCCAGAAGCACGTATTCTGATTTTCAAACCCTGACATTCACAACCAGTGTAATCAAGTCCTCGCTGTGACCCTTCTAACAACTCACAATGCTGCTATTGTGGCTACTACTGCTATAGACTCACATCATCTCGTATCCTCCCTACAATAGACTGTTCAAATCCATTCCGCTCTCCATCTGTCGAACGAACCGACTCCACCCCTCGTGTGCCGTGTCCACTTCCGGGATCTCAGGCCGTGAAATCCCCAACTCGCTCCTCACGTTGAGCTCCGCGTACAGCGGATCGATAGCCTCGGTCACACCTTGTGTATCAGTGTGCGAGTCGTTCACCTCAGTGTCGCGGACGGTGGCTATGTCTGCGTCAGAAACAATGTGCACGCCGTCGAAATCGGCGAAGAGCGATTGATCGATTGGAGAGGGAGGTCGGACATATAACATGGGTGCTGGGAAACCATACACAGTATTGTAGGAATACGGTAGGAATGGGGCATTGGCTTGAGGGAGGTACAGACCTGGTGGTAATCGCTGACCAGGTGGTGGGTACTGCCGTGGATGAAATTGCTGTTCTGGTCTAGGATATCCGCCTGGACGAGGATACTGGCTAGGACGACGATATCGGGATGGACGGGTACTTGAGGACACGTTGCTCGCAACCGTTGTCTTTGAGTTATTGATGGCAGAAGTCATTCGAGAGTCCTCGACGAAGTCTTTTGGTATGTTCCTCGACGGCGTCATATCTGGCACCAATGTTGCAGTGCTGGAGTTGACCCCTCTCATGGCAGCCTTCTCTGATTCCTCCAACCGTAAGCGATGGCGAGCAGGGTTGGGTGGCCGTTCTGGCGGAGTTGGACGACGCCGAATGACATTGTCCACGTCCCTAGTGTTCGCTCTTGTCGGGTCGCGGACTGAACGGCTTCTAGGCGAAGGACAAGGGCTTTCATCGCGGGTTTGTGGAGCGTAAAGCGTGGAGTATTCCCACGACACACGCCTGAAAACAATTGGGTCTTCGGCGTCAGACCCTGGTGAGTCTGTATTGGAGTCGGAGGAACCTTCCAGAAGTTGAGCTGTCGGGGTATCACACAGCTCTAAGATATCCTCAACGAATCGTTGCAGAATGTAGTGTGGTGGCTTCCAATCGATGCCTTTGAAGCTCGAAGTCGACGATGATGGTGGTGTTGGTCCTACTGAGGTGGGTTCTCCGGGATGAGAGTGAATTGTTTCTCCCTTGTATCCCTCGGACGGGTTGCCATACACGTAGCCGCTGGCAACGCTATTTGGACGTCCAGAGGGTTGCTCTGGAACAAGAGTACTGGAAGAGATTTTCGGTGAATACTTCTTGAGCTTCTTCATATGCTTGTGTGGTCGTGGAGTCTCCTCATTGCTATCACTTGATGAGACCCCATTCTTTTCGACAATGTGCTGAGATGGCGGCGCTTTCGAACTTGGCGAGATTGACTCCTAGTTGTCGGTTGCACGCCTGCTTCATGTCAACTCTGGACCTATTATTCCATTGGAGGCACTTACCGCACGTCGGTGTCGACTCGAGAAGCGCGAGATTTCGAGGATTCAATTTGGGGCTTGCAACACAGCAGGGACATGCAGGTAGTCGAGAGAGAGCGCATTGCATAGCGAGTGTGGTGTTCGGCGCGTGGTGGGTAAATGTAGCGCCTCATTTTGTGAAATGCAAAGGTGAAAGAATGTGAGCAAATGCTGTGAATAAGAGATCGTGCGTGCTCGCGGTGATGTCAATAAGTTGGCATAGCAAAGCAGGCAGCGTTGGCACAGTTGTATTGAGATTGTCTTGCTGCCATTAGGGCGGCACTTCCTTCCCGTCCCAGTCCCAGCACTTTCCCCGACCATCAACTCCCACCTGCTTTATCACATCGATTAGCCTCTCCGCTACCCAATCTCTTTCAAACAGCTTCTCCTTCTTCACATTGCTCCAGAAGTCTTTGCTCAATTCTGTCTTGACTGTCCCGGGGTGCAGTGCAACCGCCATTGCATTCTCCCCAGATGCGGTCCGCAAATGGTTGTCGAATGTTTTGACGAGTTGGTTGACACCGGCTTTAGATGCGCGATAGCTGTACCAACCACCCAGCCGATTGTCGCTGATGCTGCCCACGCGCGCGGACATAATTGCGGTTGTCGCAACCTGTGGAAGTCCTTTCATCTCATCCTCGTTTTTGTTCACCGACGCGCTCTTTCTTGGGAGGAAAGGTGAGAAGTGCTTGAGCATCAGCATTGGACCAAGGGTGTTGGTGCGAAAAGTCAGCAATGCGTCGTCGGCGTTTATTTGAGTTGGCGACTTCTCAGGAAAGAGCAGTCCTGGCACGATCATTGCGAGTTGAAGTTGATGTGATTTATCACCAAATTGCTTCTTGCATTGCTCCGCTACATTAGCAATGGTCGACTCATCTGCGACGAAAGTCAGCATGAAGAAGCTCGCGAAGCACGCTTCACACATACCCAGCATATCAATTTTCAACACTTTCAATCGCCCCTCATCAACATCGTTTCCAGCAAGTAGCTCTTCTTTCAATTGGTCCAAATCTTTCCGAGCTGTCACAACGACTGGAGCGTTGGTTGTTTGCAAGACGTGTTTCGCGAGCGCAAAGCCAATTCCTCGCGAGGCAGGCGATATCAATGACCAAGGAGGCATATCGAAAGATGTTTAAGCTCAATGGGTAGCTGAGCCATGTTCAGATCATCGCTACATGTTGATTTTGGATAATCGAGGGTCCGTCGCGATCGATGATGGCATACTTGCACTGCCGATCGACTAGCTGTATTCGGATTAGCAGGAAGCAGTCCTCCATACTGAAGCTGGAATTATGACAACAACTTCCAACTCGGTCGTCAATTGAACCATATTAATGTATCTTTAAACTATTTCTCTTGATATGGATTAGATTGATGGACTATATACTTGCACTTCGCGTCACGAATAAGAGCTTACTGGCAGGCCATGAATACCCAATGACTTTGTTCAGTAACAATAATCGAACAAAAATAGCACAACCAGTCAAAGTTGTAGTATTTTTACACGGCAGTCTTGGAAGAGGCCACGCGGCATCAAAATGCTGTCCTTATTAGAGCCATAGTGACATCTTGGGTATGACACGCCCCCGACGTCCAAGAACGAACATCCACCACCAACTCACCCATGCCCACCGCGAAGTGCCCAATATTCGCGAGCCTCGCTGTATAAATCCTTTAGTGAATCCAATGTGTGCGTTAACATAGCCAATCCTGTGAATCAGGCCACACGACATATCATCGAGCGGTGTTTTGGTGTGAGTGCCAGATCAAGTCCAGCGAGAGTGTTGGTTGATGCATTTCCACGGATAGTGGAAAGGTGATCGTACTTTATAGAGGTGGTCAGGAAGTGGTGGGGCCCTGTGGATGGAGATAATTGTGCTTGTTCTGAATATCGAGAGGGAGGTGGTGAGGATTAATCGTGTGAGAGGGGAAAGGACGGAGATGAATTTGAGAGAAGGTGAACTGAGCACGCACGAGGCAAGTATCGAGAGGATTGGATGGGGTTAATCGAGTTGGACGTGGATGAGGGGCGGAGTCCGAAGAGTTGGTAGCGAGGATGTTGGAGTATTGCAGCATTGTAGGATGATTATTGGTGAACCTGTGGAAGGGTCCGAATGATATGTATTGTACTCTATAACTTCACCGGCCATCGTTTTCTAATGGCGCCGCCCCATTTAAAAATTGCGAACGGTGCGGGTGTTACCACTAATGCTAGTATACCCAGTACCGTGTTACCCATCCCCAGTCCGAGACTGTCATATACTGCGGGTCCAACAAGGGGTAAGAAAGCCCCAAAGGCGGAGCGTGTGACAACCAATGCTGAGACGGCAGATGCTGCAGTTTCAGGGAAGGCGTCGACAGCGTATGTTTGGCAGGGCACAAAGACGCCACTCAAGCTGATACCGAAGAGAATTAATGCCAAGCAGGGTACTATCCAGTGGACGGAAGCTCGTGTCGTCCAGCCATAAATGAAGAGCGAGAGGGGCATGAAGGGTGTATAGTAGATGCAGTCGCCGAGACGCATCTCAGCTAAGCATAAGTCAGTGTACATGGCATATACGCTGTGAGTGCAACACGCACGTTCAAAAACTCCGCCATTCTTCTCACGGAGGCGTACGACCATCTTGTCATTGGTTACCAAGATAAGGCCGTTGGAGATCTGGACACGATTAGCTTGCACTGAGCTTTCATGTCTCTTTGCACTTACAAACAAGCCAAGGCCGACTACACTCTGAATTAGCCATCCAGAATTAAAACGTGTGCTTGTTTGATACTCACGACCGATGTACACAAGCCCGGTATACTGGATCTCGAAGTTGTATATAGTTTGGAAGACATCAGGAATGGTGGTGAGCATAAGATCTGCTCTAGTTAGTACTGGGCATGAGCGGAAATGGATGCATGCTCACACAGAATGCCGTAAATAGTACTGATATACATTGCTATGATGACGATGATTGGAGATTTACATAAGAACTGGTAGACCGTCAGCTGTGTTCAATGTGCAGGCTTATCATATACTTACCTTCATTGGCCGCATCAAGCTGCGAGCCAGGACTTCACGAGGTGGCAATTGCAATTCGAGCTGCGAACGAAGATCGTTTCGGCCAAGCTCTTTTCTTAGACGCCGTGTCTTTCTCTCCAAAATGCTAGGATGGTTTGACTCTTGCATAAACAGAAACATGAGGATGTTCAGCGGGATCGTCACCGTGATCAAGATCCAGTATGGCCATCGCCAGCCTAGACTCTGCGATACAAAGCCGCCTAAAACAGGTCCCACTGTGATTGTGTTTTAGCTAGATAACAAGCTGTGGACCGCAGCAACTCACCAACAGGAGCAAGAGCTGGCATCCCGATGACAATAACTGACACCGCTGCTCGCTCGTGAAGTCTGAAAGTATCTCCAATAATAGCAGACACAATTGTCATTGGTGCAGAGCCACCAAGACCAGCAAGCAGTCGCATTATGATGAGGCTAGGCATGTTTGGTGCGAACGAGCAGCCGAGGAGGAATGCATTATAGAATATGCACGAACAATTGATGACGATGGGTCGGCCGTATAGCTCAGACAGCGGTGCGAGAATCAGTGGACCGAGGGCGAAGCCGAGAACAAAGATCGAGTTCATGATGGTGCCTACACTCTTTGAAGTTACCCCGAACTCTGCCATGGTCAATCCTGTGCCCGGTGCGCTGAACGAGGATGTCATGGGAGAGAAAGTGGTCATCAGGAGAATCCAAGTCATAAGCAACCACTTCTTGCCTCTGGTCCAGTTTCTGAAATCTCGTAAGCCTGGAGTACTTGAAGAGTCAAGTGACTCACAGAGGATTCTCGGGGTCATCTTCATGTTCCCATCCTAAAGATAGAGGAACAAAGTCAGCGAAATATGCAAGATCGGTGTATATACTTAGGTGACTTAGGCGAAACGCCCCTTGAGTAGTGTTTGGATTGTCTACGAGGAGTGTGTTTGAGATACGTACTATACAAGGTTAGTAACGATTCATTCTGACGTATTACAAACATGTTTTCCTGCTTGAAAGTAAAGACACTGAGATTGCCAATCAGTTGTTGCTGAAAGGTCCTAAGTATTCTCACTCTGACAGCTAGCAACACTTTATACCGGGGACTTCTTACCCAACCAGTCCTTTGTCGAGGTCCATCAACACCACGACGCGGTCCCCAGTATTGGATGCGGCTGGGGGCGATGCGTGCAGCGATGCGGCATCGATGTTCTCACAGGGCACATCGGCAACGCCTTTCTCCAGGGCTGCCTCGATACTGACCTTGCCTTTCTCTTCAGATATATGAGCACCAACCATTTTCTGTGGAAGTTGAGTAGACATGCAAGGCGAGTCTTTATATGTTGCTAGAGTACCGAGGCTGAAAACGACGACGATCTGTCGGTAAGTCGGGCTAATTTGGAAACGTAGAGTATTGAGACTTTAGGTAGCGTCAATAGCACTACAGCGCAGATATCCTACGTTCTAGGCTTACGTCTTGAGGTCAGACAGTAGTTTCTCTTTGCTATATGAAATCAGGAAATTATTCTGCTGCAGAAAGCAGCGTTGTATTTGTAATCGTGCGTCCACCGGTGGTATTCTCGGGTATCTCAACTTACCAAGAGGAGGGGGAGGAGGAGAAGACCAAGCATTTCGGAATATGTGCACGAAGCTCGGAGTGCAGCGGTGAGTCGACCACGAACAACTCGGAACGGATACAGCGATCATCCGTATCGAAGCCGTTAACTTGTTAGTCTAATCTTTACTGTACAGTACTACGGTCTGATTGAAATGTGAATGCAAAATTTGGATATGAATTGTGTTGCATGAGTGCAAGGAAAGAGCTGCAGCGTCTTCTGTAAGGTGCTCTAAAGGACGTGTCATTGTTGCAAAGCTAAATCAATGAGCGGAATTACCGCAGCGCACTGCAACTCGTAGCGTGTTCCTGATGCTCCATAGTTGTGGAGTGAAGGTGGACAGGAGCTAGTTGATGAGAGTGGCTGAACGCGTTGTTGATGGATGTGGCGAGAAAGCAGTGAGACGCGAAGTCAGCCTCATGAACTTTTTTGACCCCACCACGCGTCACACTTCACCCCGCAACACGATCAACACAACAGGCGCATCATGGAGGACGACAGGGCAGCCACAAATCTCGGCCCAGAGATAGACGAGGATATATCGGAGCAACCAGCAGCTGTACCTAAGCAGCCAAAGAGGCGCTTTGTGGGTAGAAAGACGGCAGAGAAGACGAACGGAGAAGCAGCAGACTCGAACTCGAATATCGAGGATTCGAGCGCGATTCAAGGTGTGAGGCGCCTTCTATGAGAATCAAGCAAGCAATGACTAATGTCTGGTATAGTCGCTCAACCTCGTCGTACCGCTCGCGCCTTGAATGCTCTTCCCGACTCGATACTTCACGACCAAGAGATCAACGACGCCATCGCCCTGCTGCCACCAAACTACAACTTCGAGATTCACAAATGTATACATCGAATACGGACATCTGGCGCCAAATCGATAGCGCTGCAATTCCCAGAGGGACTTTTGCTATTTGCGACCACCATCTCCGACATCCTCACGCGCTTCTGCCCCGGCACCAGCACACTCATAATGGGCGATGTCACATACGGCGCATGCTGTATAGACGACTACACCGCGAGGGCTCTTGGATGTGATCTCCTCATCCATTACGCCCATAGCTGCCTTATACCCGTGGCAGTCACCAAGATTGCGACTCTCTACATCTTTGTGTCTATCAGCATCGACACGCAGCATTTGATCAACACAATCACTGAGAACTTCCCAACGGGCAAGACCATCGCTCTAGTAGGCACGATCCAGTTCAATGCCACAATACACGGTATTGTACCGATACTGCGGCGGGAAGGCTACAACCCAATCGTCCCGCAGATTGCACCGCTGTCCAAGGGTGAGATTCTCGGGTGCACTTCGCCGTCAATGGCGATCAAGCCAGGACAACTAAACGCAAAAGGCAAAGAGGAGGAAGTCCCGGATCTGATCCTGTACCTAGGGGACGGGCGATTCCATCTTGAGAGCGCAATGATCGCGAATCCATCATTACCCGCCTACCGCTATGACCCATACTCACGGCGCCTTACACACGAAACTTACGAACACGACTCGCTTTACGAGCTTCGTCGAAGCGCTATTCTCACGGCACGAAAAGCACGCACATGGGGCATCATCCTGGGCTCGCTCGGCCGCCAGGGCAATCCACATACATTGACACTCATCGAAAACGAGCTGCAGCGTCAGGAAATAAAATGTGTGAACTTGCTAATGTCAGAGATATTCCCAGGAAAGCTGGCGATGATGTCAGATGTAGAGGCGTGGGTACAGATAGCGTGTCCTCGGTTGAGCATAGACTGGGGTTATGCTTTTCCACGGCCTCTCCTAAGCCCGTACGAGGCGCTCGTCGCCTTAGGTGTGAGAGATGCACCGTGGTTAGAGGAGGAAGGTGTGCAGAAGAAAGTGGGAGAAGGAGAGAGAAAGAATTTATACCCCATGGACTTTTACGCCAAGGAGGGACTGGGACGAACAACACTTGAGCGCGTTCGCGCTGAAGTAGACGTAAGAGGTTGAAAGGGCAGGGCAATTGTTGAAGAAGACTCGCACGGTAGAAATGAGCACGGCCGAATGATCGGACCATAGTCACAGCTCACTTTCACTTCATGATGAGCATGGTGGATTCCACCATTGAGAGCCCGCGGTGAACGCGGCGGAGGTGAAAGCAGCAATCACGCAACTTCCCAAGACAATAGTGAAACAGACAATCTACACAAAGACAACCGCATCAGCACCAACCACGAAAAGTTTGCTGTACAACACCGCTGTGGTCTATATTACAGTCCAGCCATTCAGCTTTCCGGCACGACGCACCCTTGTCTATATCTTTCACATCCCGATTCGACAAAGCCAAAATGTCTGCATCACCACCGCAACCGATCACAACCCACCCTGAAGACCCTCAACTTCAACTCTCAACTTCTGCACCACTCACACCTGCGAAGCGAAGGGTTTCTACATCGAGCGCTGATTTAGACGTCAAGGTCAAGGCGGAAGGAGAAACGGTTGCAATCATGGCACCGACTACCTTTCTTGAGCAATCTCCACCTCCTGCAGTTCCAGAGTACTCCGAGCATCGATATGGTGTCTTTGAGCATTTTGGACCCAATGAACCGAGCATCACGACTATCCACCTCGTTTGTACGGCAACAAACTTCACCACTGGTTACGACATGCTACGTATGCACGCTGAAGAACGCATCGGTGAGAATCCGGAATGGGGCGCCACATCCACTCGTTCTGTGGATAACATGCTCGAGATTCTGGGCTTCAACGGTGTGGTCCATATGCGATACCAGATCCTTCGCGTCCAGGCCTTGGGCCAGAGCGTTGATGGTAAGACCCGCTGGGAGCCTTTAGAGTTGATCAAGTCTGAGGAAGCACCGGACGACGACACACCTGAGCTCTACTGCGTGGACATCGATCTGCATTGTCAAGACGCGGACAAAACAGAGCACTTCATCACTGGTGGCTTTCGCAGCCTAGCAGAAGCAAGCAATGCCATGAAGTCGGCGGCCAAGGCATACTTGGAGAACCATGACGGCGCGCGCCTCCTGGAACGACAGATTGAAATCGTGGACGAAAACGGCATCACTCAGCAACGCTTCTCAGTCGGGCCTGGTAACTACGCCAGCAACAAACTCATGACAGAGGAGGCATGGCGCCAGAAGCAAGGTCTCGATCCTACACATCTTGCGACTCCTCGCTTGTCATCTCCAGTCGCAGCGTCGCCTCCACAAACACCCGTTCACATCTCCGTGGAAGCACCAGCACCCGCACCCGCACCTCGCCCACGAGTCGCTACCAGACCCAAGGCCGCGCCTAAGGCAAAGGCTACCACCAAGGGAAAAGGTAAGGGCAAAGGCAAGGCGAAGCCCACCAAGGTTCTGTACTGTACATGCCGCCAATCTCACGAGAATGGCCTGATGGTCAAATGCGACAACGAGGATTGTTCCATTGGATGGTACCATGCTACTTGCATCGGCATGAACGTAGACGCCGCACCAACTGAGGAAGACACATGGTACTGTCCTACTTGCGTGGAGGCTGGAGAGATGGGACGGGAGGATGTGCAGGATCCAGCCCCAGAGATTGCTGCTGCGGCAGGCAAGGCGAAGAAGCGTCGAATGGGATGAGGGCGATGGGTCAAGTGTGAAGGCTCGTGGGGCTGGTGGATTAAGATGGGATTCGGAGTTTGCGGTTCGTAATGCAACTGGATGTGAGATCTTGCGCTAGGAGCCTGGTGATGAGGTAGCGCTTGATAATGCAAATAGATAGAGTATGAAAGTCGCGTTATCGAATACTGTATCGTTCTTATTCTTCACACACTCCCGATTCTGACCTTGCTTTGGCGTCTTTCTCAATGTCTATCTCCCAGATACGCATATTTACCCTCTTTATCTCTTATACAAATCCTGCCATTTTTCCATCCTCCCATCCTTCCAGCATCTCCCGCGAACCTCTCTACTCCGTCTTCCCCACCCCCGAACCTACACTCTCAGGCCGATAATACTGCGCCGGCGTCTTGATCACGCGATGCAGCAAGACATGTCCAAAGTACGAACTGACGAGGAAGAAGGCGATGATTGCGAGCGTGATGGTGTCGAACATGACTTGCTGGTTGGAATATAAGAGCTTGGGTTTGCGACGGTCGGACGGGGTGAGGGGGTAGGTATAGTGATGATGGAATGGTTAAGGGATGTTGATGTTGTGGTGTGCGAATATAGAATTCCAACGTCTCTCGGACAAGCGTTACGTGTGGACCTCGATTACAGTCGCTTGCCAGGAGAGATAAGTGGCTGTTATAGTGTGATTTGACTTGGGATGCGAAGTTGCGAGGATATGCTCGTCTAGATAAGAGGGAGTGAGACATTTCGCACGTGCGCGTAAGCACGGGAAGGTTTAGGCTGACAGGCACATTGGACAGGGCGTTTACTGTGCCTCACTATCGGACGCCGTATGGATCCATATCTCCGGTGCCGACGGAGTTTCGGGCTTGTGGTTGGGTGAGGAGGCTGATTGTGCAAATTGAGATTGACATGGTTTGGCGCACTGCTAAGAAGTAAATGGCTGCAGGGAGGGCGAAAGAGGAGAGTACTGTTCAGCGCAGAATGGGGTATCATATTCGCTTATCCAAAAAATACAAATCGCAGTGGTGTCAATGTACTTCTCACCGACCCTTCCAATTATACAATCTCTCAGTCGTCCAACTCCGGCTGCAACTCATCGTCTTCAACCATATCAGGATCGATCTTGGTCCCAAGATCCAAGTCTTCCAAGAACGTTCGACCTTTCAGCTCATCTGGGAGGTATTCTTGCTTCACCTTCCCGTCGAGGTAGTGCGGGTTGTACTTGTAGTTTTCGCCGTAGCCCATATCCTTCATGAGCTTGGTTGGGGCATTACGTAGATGGTGCGGGATCGGTAGGGCAGCGACGCCTGGCTCTTTAAGCGCTTCCATGGCGTTGTTGAGGCCGCGGTATGCGCGGGTCGACTTGGGGGCAAGCGAGAGTGCGGTTACGGTGTGAGCTAGGTTGATGCGGCACTCGGGCATGCCGATCTTTTCGCAGGCCGAGTATGTGGCAGTCGCGAGCGAGAGGAGGGAGTTGTCTGCCAGCCCGACATCTTCAGACGCGACTACAATGAGTCTGCGGGCAATATATCTCGGATCTTCGCCAGACTCAAGCATTCGCGCTAGATAATATAGCGCTGCGTCTGCATCAGAGCCTCGTATTGACTTGTGCAAAGCGGATATGCTGTCGTAGTGCTGGTCGCCAGCGCGATCGTATACAAGGGTCTTGGTGAGGCTCTGTTGGATCTTCTCCTTGGTCATGTCTGGGTTCTTGGACAGGTTCATGGCGAGATCGAGCAGGTTTAGAGCGGTACGGGCGTCTCCGTCGGAGAAACGGGCGAAGTATGCAAGCATCTCCTTATCCAGCAACGGCGATGTGCAATTCTCCGCAGCCATGGCTCGCTCGAGTATGCGGAGCAGATGCGGCTCCTTCAAGTCGTCTAGTGTGAAGGTCCGGCATCGCGACAACAGGGCGGAGATGACCTTGAAAGACGGGTTCTCCGTGGTGGCCGCGATGAGCGTAATGGTGCCCGACTCGACCGGGCCCAAGAAGGCGTCCTGTTGTGTCTTGGAGAAGCGATGCAGCTCGTCACAGAAAACTATCGTCTTCCGTCCGGTCAACTGCAGGTCTCTCGCGGCCTCCGCGAATATTCTCCTGACTTCCTCCAGTTTCGTACTCGTGCTGTTGATCTCGACGAAGCGTGCCCCGGACGTGTTGGCGATCAGTCGGGCGATGGTGGTCTTGCCCGTGCCAGGTCGTCCCCACAGCACCATTGAAGGCAATTTACCCTCGTTCACCATGCCTCGCAGGATCCCTTGTGGCCCCACGAGCTCTTGCCCACACACGTCATCCAGCGATGTAGGCCGCATGCGCTCGGCAAGGGGCATGGCATCTTCAACTGCCTTCAGCCGCCGTGCCCTTTTCGCAGCCACGGGCGAGGGCGCGTCGCCATTAGTCTGCCCCTCTGCTACCTCGTCATGTGACCGTTTCGTAGCCGGCGGGGGCGTCTTGGGGCGTTCTGCTATACGCTGTGTCGCTGCAGGTAGTGGAGGCGAGGATGTTGGATGGCCATTCTTCTGTGTGGCCAGCGGTGGCTTGCGTGTGCCAGGCGTAAAGAAGCTGTGTGTCTTGCCGGGATTCGGTGTGTTCACGTCCTCCTGCTGGTCGATCAGGTGATCCCTGCACTCGCTGTCGAGATGCTCGTTGATGCGGTTGTCTTTGACGGGCTTGCTGCAGACGGGACACTCGACCATGGCGACAATTGAGTTGACGAGCACTTTACGCGACGCGAGGTAACGCGACTGCCGCTATCGGCGCAAGCTCGGAGCATGCCCGCTTGATGACGGCATACCACGGCCGCACTGAAGCACGCAATGGTCGCTGATGGACGCAGGTGATTTGTCGCTTTTTGTAAACTTCTCTCGCAGCTTGCCATGAGGAGGATTTTGACTTCAGCCCAAAGAAACCTCAGACCGTCTGCAGCAGGAGCGCCCAAGCGAGCTCAGAGCATCACCCCGCTGCGCGCCATGTCCGCAACCACACGGAGAGAAGACCCGTTCAAGCCCGCAGCGCGAGTTGCAGGGCAGAGGCAGGATGTTTGGTGAGTCAATTGGCATAGCACATTTCGTATATAGCTGACACAGCCAGGTCTATCGTCAACGAAGCTGCGGCTGCCTCACCCGTCCAGCCCATTGTCAACATGGGCCAGGGCTTCTTTGGCTACAACCCGCCCAAATTCGTCCTCGACGCTGCAAAGTCCGCTCTTGACCAGGTCGACTGCAACCAGTACTCGCCCACCAAAGGCCGCCCACGCTTGAAGAAAGCCATCGCCGATGCCTACTCGCCTTTCTTCGGACGCAAGATTGATCCTGAGAAGGAGGTCACAATCACCACTGGCGCAAATGAGGGCATGCTCAGCGCCTTCATGGGCTTCCTCGAGCAGGGCGACGAGGTCATTGTATTCGAGCCTTTCTTCGACCAGTACATCAGCAACATTGAGATGCCTGGAGGCAAGGTCGTCTATGTGCCCATGCACCCGCCAAAGGACGGCGCGACCAAGACGACTTCAGCAGCCGAGTGGAGTCTGGACATCAAGGAGCTGGAAGCAGCCATAACATCCAAGACACGAATGATCGTTCTCAACTCCCCACATAATCCGATCGGCAAAGTCTTCTCGAAAGAGGAACTCCAAGCCATTGGCGACATCTGCGTCAAGCACAACATCATCATCCTTTCCGACGAGGTCTACGATCGTCTATACTACGTCCCTTTCACACGCGTCGCCACACTTTCCCCTGAGATAGCCAAACTCACCCTCACTGTCGGCTCAGGAGGAAAGAACTTCTACGCAACTGGCTGGAGAGTTGGGTGGCTTATCGGCCCCGAGCACCTCATCAAGTACGTCAGCGCAGCACACACCCGGATATGCTACAGCAGTGTATCACCACTACAAGAAGCGACCGCCATCGGGTTCGAGCAAGCCGGTAAGTACCCATGCATCTTCTCCTGACAAAACCTGTACCAATGCTGATACAATATATCAAGATGCCCATGACTTCTGGAACGAGTCCAAGAAAGAAATGAAAGCCAAAATGGACAAATTCACCGCCATTTTCGACGAGCTGGGTCTACCCTACTCCGACCCCGAGGGCGGCTACTTCGTACTAGTCAACATGTCAAAAGTAAAACTACCAGCCGACTACGAGTTCCCGCCACACGTTGCGGAGCGACCACGCGACTTTAAGCTCAGCTGGTTCCTGATCAAGGAAGTCGGCGTGGCAGCCATTCCGCCGACGGAGTTTTTCACCCCTGGGAATGCGCATATTGTGGAGGACTGGTTGCGCTTTGCTGTCTGCAAGAATGATGATATTCTGGAGACGGCGCAAGAGCGGTTACGCGGATTGAAGAAGTATATTCAAGAGTAGTCAAGAATATAAAAAAGCATTTCGTGATGCTAAACATGAGACCTTTTCTCCAAATTGGCGGAGATGGCCGGCACACTGTATGCTATATCGCCTTAGCACATCTCCCGATTGCCCCACGCATTCATGTATTGATCAGAAAATGTCACGTTGAGAATGCGGGAGTCTTGGTGCTTCAATCTTGTTGATTTACATTTATTCTTCGTCGTCATCATACGTCTCCCTATCCTTGAAGACAAGAAACTCGCCAGCCTCATCACCCACCACCTTCTGCCACACTTCCTTAACATTGTGGAAGATGGCGTCTTCAAAAGCGAGGTCCAGCGACGAAGGCGGAAAACGTATGATCCGATCGTTGCCGGTTGGCAATCGTTCCGTTCCTGATGTTGCATGTTGCTGATATTGTGCCGACCAGAGTATGCTCGGCGTTGGAGACGCATCCACAGATGAGAGAAGGGCACCGACGGCCTTGGTGAGTAGAGCAGAGCCGCGCTCACCACTGAGCGATGTTGAGGCATACAATACACCTGATGCCACGTTAGTCGAGTACTCGACAGAACATTTGTGTGTAGACAGATGAGGTAGGTGCCGTTATCAGGTTGTCAGAGGAAGTTATCGTCAAAGAAATTCAGACAATGTAGATAAGTATTCGTAAAGTGTATCATCAGAACAGCAGGTGAAAAAAAGACATGAGTAGACTTACATTGACCTGCTGGACATTCTCCAGTGTCACTGGAATGTACGAAGACGTGAACCGGGGGAAGCTCTTCGACTTGTGTCTCTAGCGACAGTGATCCGGATGGAAACACTACAACAGCTGAAGCGGGTGCAGGTGCCTCCTCGGCGATCGGAGGGAACAGCGGCAGCAGCGCAGACGATACAATGGTGATCGAACGGGAGTGTCGAGGGGCAGATGCAGGAGCAGAGCTTCCTCCAACGACCCATTTCGCCGTGACGGCTTCGCCATCTTTCAGGCGAAGCTTCACACCATCCGCGGCAGTTTCTGCATGTACGTCGGGGGATGACAGGCCTTTTCCAAGGACGTATACACCTCCGCCAACAGCACACGCGCGACACGACACCTGGCTTATTTCAGCCAGACCGCCCCACTTGGGTATGACAGCACCGAAGCCAGCTCCGAACACTCCGATGGAGCGTAGATGTCTTGCAATCCGCGGGAGAGCATATTCGGTAGTTGTGAGACTCGAAGGAGACGACGAGAGTGCAAGAGCCATGAGAGGACCTTGAAGGGCAGGCGGCACCTTGAACTGTTGCGACAAAAATGTTGGAAAAGGCTGCTGGCGATGCTCTTCCCAGAGCTCGGTCTGTTCCTCGTACTCGCCGATGAAACGCAAAAACTTCATCAGGGCGCGCTTCGCCTTGAAGTCGAGCTCATGGTCTTGGAACACATCCTCTCGGCCGTTGGGTACCTTCAGGAGCTTCCCGTGGCGACTACCTTCCTCGGATGTCGAGGAGCTTTCGATCCCCGCATCTGATGTGTAGACCCACCAGCTGCCGACAGCAAGGAAGTCGAGCTGCCGGTAGACCCGAGACGAGACCAGGTACTGGAGCAGGTTCGAGCGTGTGTAGATAATCTGTGGACTCAGCGCCAGGCTGTACGCTCGCGAGAACGACAAGGCTGGCTTTGATGTGCCTACATCTGGCTTCGTGATGGTGATGTTGGTGAAGGCTGCTGCCTGTGAAGACTCTGATGCGACGCCATCAGGAACGACAGAAGCCGGAGCATCAGTCACTCGCTGGGCCCATTCTTCAGCTTCTTGCAAGCTAAACGCAGCTTCTGCGCCACCGTAGTAGTCGTTCTCGTCGATATGGAGTGTCTTCTTGTCTGAGCGCGACAGAGCTCTTCAACAGCTGCGTCAGTCAGATCGCGTCCACCCAGCTCTGGAAGGAAGAAATACATACAAAGCAAGCAGCGACTGCTGCAGACCAGTGCCGACGATCAGCACATCCCATTCGATATTGTCGAGAGTGTCCATGGTGTGCGTGCAGAAAAGTAAGTGTCGGAAGAACTGTTAGCTCCATCCTTAGCGCGGTTTTCCAAATGACTAAGCGGCTCATGACAAAATCTGCAAACCGCAGCCGAGATGCTTTCCTTCAACATCGCGCACGCTGAGGGCATTGCAGCATCACACTGCATGTCCGCAAGGCACCAGGTCTTCATTGATCTGAGCATGTGCGCGAGAGAAGAACTCTCGTCCGGTATCTACTGCTTCGGATTTTACCTGAATTAGCGGCTCGAATGTGGCGAAACATCACTTGCACAAGCATTGGCTTTGAAAGTCATCTAACGCGCTCCCAGACTGCCTATACCACGTGTACGCAAGGGAACCTCTATTTGCCATTTGTCATCTCTCTCAATGGGCTGTGGGGAGTGTGCCCCCTGGAGGCGCATTCGAACAGATATCTCCTGAGCATCACATATCTGGGCCTTCAACAAATCTGCTCGTTGATTCACTCTGCAAAGAAGAAGGGATCTCAACACCCGGTCGCGTTGTCGCGACTTGTAGTACAAAATTGATCTCTTTGATCTACAAACCCACCAGCTTCGTGCCAAAACTTCTTGCTTGTGTACCTTCACTCTTCTCCTTGGGCCATGGCTCGCAGTGGACACAATATGACGCAGGCACCAATCCACCCACGAAACGCACTCACCACGAGTCCAAGGTGCCGCCATGAGCCGTGCTCGTTCTAGCTAATTGTTGTAGAACTCAGCCCTAGATCTTCTCTACTACAGAAGCATAGAATAACTTTAGGTAGTTCAATATTTTTTATTTCTGCCTAACAATTGCTCTGAGGCTATACATCCATCTTTGAACGTATCAAAAGTTGAGCAAGAACAAGCGCGAGTAGTCAATCAAAGGTGTTGATGCATTTAGTGTGTCTTGATGTCAGCTCCCACAAGTACCCCACATTGTACGATCTACCGAGCTTCTAGCACAGTGCTCCTCTTCTTCGGTCGCATCTTTCCGGCTAATTACATGCATTAGATCACTAGCTCCAGTGGCCCCTCACAATACTAGTCTTCTATATTATGTATGATCTCGCTTCCTGCAGTCAGCTGCTAGTTACATGGTCGCTAGCCATTCAATCCAAACTAGTCCTCGCTTTTGTCTTTTCTTTCATACTCCTTCGTTACATCTCATACAAGCTTATACTTTCATCCCTTTCGCTGTACAATCTCTCAAAGAAAATGAGGTACGACCCTCTAATCTAAGTCAATTGCTCTATGTGGGGTGTAAGCCACGACCTGCAAGCTCCATCAATTTCCAAGCTATTGGGATTAGATACATCCTGAACTTGGCATCCAACATCCTTCTTGTGGTGTCAATCTTGGGTTAAACGCAGGGTATCGAACATCAACCTCTCGCTTCAATCATGTCTGCTTCGAGGTACAACATGCAGTCTTTTGTCGCAGTACACATCCTGACGCTCATTCATTATCTCAGTTCCTTCACCTCGGCCTATGTGATCTTGAATGATTCTCCTAGTCCTCAAGACCTCCTTGGCTCCTCTTTCGGTGCGCCTTTCGACAGCATCTATGATTATGTGAGCCTGCTATTCGCACTTTCTACGCAATACTCATGTCAGTTCCCTAGGTCATCGTTGGCGGTGGCAATGCGGGCCTTGTCCTTGCCAATCGTCTCTCTGTTTCTCACACTGTAGCTGTAATCGAAGCCGGATCCTTCTACGAAATCGACAGCGGGAATTTATCTCAGATCCCACGATACGTATGGAGCGGCGCCGATACGCGATTTGATGACGTGAATCCACTCGTCGACTGGAATTTTGAAACCGAACCTGAAGCTGGCCTCGGAGGTGCCAAAATTCATTACGCAAGAGGCAAAACATTGGGTGGGTGTTCGGCACGAAATCACATGATCTATCATCTTCCCACGAAAGAGAGTCTGGATAAGTGGGCGGAAGATGTTGATGATGAGGCGTACAAGTGGGAAAACTTTAGGAAGTATTATGACAGGAGTACGACACTCAATAACGCAGATATGACCAAACGACCAGAAAATTCAACGCCTCCGCACGACCCTGCAGCACAAAGGAATTTCAGTGGTCCGGTGCAACTTTCGTATGCCAACTATGTCCTTCCGTTCACCAGTTGGGCAAGAAAAGCTTCAAATACACTAGGTATGAAACAGCTTCCTGGGTACCTAGGTGGTGACTTGCTCGGTTCAGCCTGGCATGTACAAACCACCGATCCGAAGACGATGGTGCGCGATTCTTCTGAGACGGCGTACTTGAGACCAGCTTTGAAGCATCCGAACTTGACGGTGCACCAGTCGACCATGGCGCTGAAAGTGCTGTTCAACGGAACAGAAGCTGCTGGCGTGGAGTGCAGCGCGGATGGCAAGAGATTTACGTTGAAAGCGAGGAACGAAGTCATTCTGAGCGCAGGCGCTATACAAAGTCCACAATTGCTGATGGTCAGTGGAGTGGGACCAAGGGAGACGCTGGAGAAGTTCGGGATTGAAGTGTGGGTCGATGCGCCGGGTGTCGGACAGGGTTTGGAGGTAATGAAATTGTATTCCCAATGCTGAGATTGAGGTCCTAACAGTATGATAGGACCATCCAGCCGTAGGTGTAACATATAAGGTGCGGATTGAAAGCTCCACCGTCCTCGACACACCGGAAAAGCAAGCAGCGGCGACTCAAGACTTCTTGAATAACGGTGCCGGGCCGTTGACCAGCACAGGTCTTGATATCCTTGGTGCGTATTCCTCAGGCTAATATACAAAGCAAATATCCCAGTCAAACTTACATCACAACAGCATGGGAAAAAGTACCCACCCATCTCCTCTCAGATCCCACCCTCTCCGCACCAACTCCAGATTGGCCCGACATCGAGTACCTCACCTCGTCCATCTATCCAGGGTTACCTCCGGACAAAGACGACTACGCTGGCCTCTTTGCCGTGCTCGTGAATACTTTCTCCCGCGGCACAATTTCCCTGCGCTCTGCATCCATGCTCGACGCACCTCTTGTACACATCAACTTCCTCACCGATCCCCGCGACAAAGCCATCGCAATCGCTTCCATTAGGCGCATGCGCGAAATCTTCACGCATCCCAGTCTTGTGGATATTGTTGTGCCAGGATCGGAAGTTGCGCCGGGTGCAGAGATACAGACTGATGAGGAGATGCTAAGATATATTCAGATGAGTGGGCGGACGATTAGTCATGCGAGTAGTACGTGTAGGATGGGGAAGAAGGAGGATAAAATGGCTGTTGTTGATTCTGCGGGGAGAGTATTCGGGACGAAGAGGCTGAGAGTGGTGGATTTGAGTAGTGCGCCATTTTTGACGCCGGGACATCCGATGGGGACGGTGTATGCTTTGGCGGAGTTGATGAGTGAGCGGATACTTGGGGATTCTCGACTGTAAGGCGTACGGTGAATGAGAGGAAGTATGTAGTCAACGACCGAAAGTTGTTGCGTGTCCTTGGAGTGAAGCATCCTCGGCTGCGTGGCTGAATAGGGAGAGCACGCAGTGGAATATAATCGGCTAGGTCACCCAATGCGATAGAGGAGAATGGGGTATCTGGCAGTATCGAATTTCATTATTATTCTTGTTAGCCTT
Source organism: Paraphoma sp. B47-9 (assembly GCA_001748405.1). Taxonomy (NCBI): domain Eukaryota; kingdom Fungi; phylum Ascomycota; class Dothideomycetes; order Pleosporales; family Phaeosphaeriaceae; genus Paraphoma; species Paraphoma sp. B47-9. Next base: position 287,595 of record BCLK01000162.1, read on the forward strand.
CATGGACTTGATGTCGTCTGGTAATTATCTACCTAGTCAAACGCATGCGCTCAACGCGCTGTATATCACCGCTTGCTTGCTTCGCCCTACCTTAAAAAGGAGCGTATTGCATGTATCTAAGTTCAGAATGATAAGAACGCCACATCATGCCATGCAAAATGGTATCGTGTGCAACATAAGAAAATCATAAAACATCAACACTCCCACCTTCCTTCTCAACTCTCGTACACGCGGTCCCACATCGGACTCCTACTCCTTCTTCCCATGCTCAGATTTCTCAGCGGCCACTCCGTCTTCGACGAACTCTTTCGCCGCGGCGGCGAAGGATCCGGATACCGATCCAGACTCCGATTTCCACCGTACAACCCGTCTTCATGATCGAGATAACCACCCTGGAACTCTGGACCATAGTCCTCGACGTAAGAGTAATCGTTACTGAACGGATTCGTTGAAGCGTGTTGTGATAGCGGAGAAACGGGCGACGTCATGTCGGTCTGGTATCCTGCTCCAGTAGACGAATCAGTGCTGAGCGCGATACCGCTAGAGCTACTGCCGCTGTGATCGATATGCGTCATGGCTGGCCGTAGAAGTGATTGTGACGCAGCTTCAGCGGCTGGACTGATGGCTGTTGGGCTTTCAGGTACGGGCTTCCGCTTAATCGTTGCTGCGCGTGGAACGGCGGGAATCTCGAGGACCATGGGGAGACTTGGTCGGCGCTTTCTCTGTAGCGGGGTGGCCTGGCGGCCGAGGATGGGTGATTCTGATCCGTCATCTGGTTCTGATAACTCGGCTACAGAGTGGAGACTTGAATAACTGGTGCGCTTTCCTCTCGCGCGGTTCGAGCTATGTGTATGGAAAACCACAGGTGCCATAACGGGTTGCGCATTTTGCATCGCCGCCTGAGCCATAGCAGTCGGCGGAAATGTATTTGCTCTTTGAGATGGATCTATTGGGGCAGGGTTGAATGATGCAGGCTCGTATGGATCGTAGCCATCATCCTCCCAGTTCATTGTCCCATGGTCTTGATTGGAGTGGTCCATATTAGGGTTGAGTGGCGCGCGATGGTCGAAACGGTCGGTCGACTTATCCTGGAATGCGAAGCGAGGAATAAAACCAGGGGATGATGGAGGCTCTGCGCCATTGACATGCTTCTTGTTCCTTCGACGGCGGAGAAGGAAGCAGCATCCAAGAAGGAGAGCGGCAGCTCCGACCATTCCTAAAGGTATGCCGACGCCTAGTCCAATCTTTTGATGTCTTGTCAGACCAGCATTACTTTCTGGTGGTGATACGGGATCGCTCGTTGCGCTTGGGCTCGCAGGCCTCGAGATCCCTGTCTTTGATGAAGCAGCAGACCGGCTAACGGAAGAGACCGCAGATGATCTTGTTGAAGTAGAGAATGTCAAGACCGACGAGACGATCGCTGTCACACTTCCACTTTCTGATGGTTGTACCGCACTACTAGCCGGCAAGGAAGATAACGAGGGAGTGGCTTGTGAAGACTTCCACGCGTTTGTTGACGAAGGCCACACCCAGTTCGACTGTGTAGGTGTGACATCCACATTCGTGGTTTGTGGAGGTGCCGTTGGCCATGCCGTCTCTGGGCCGAATTCGACTATCAGGTAGCTTTGGATATCCCATGGCAGATCCAAGAACCACTGAGGCTTCTTATCGTCGAGAAATTGCTCCCAGAGTATGCTTGAGACAGCGGGCGCATTTGTCGCAGCAATTTCGCGAAGTGATAGTGGAATCGCAGTAAGGAGGACTTGAGCGAAGGATGCGCTGCGCTTGATGTCAGTCGGTTGCTGCTATACAGCTTTAAATTCTGTACTTACGGATCAGGTTGCTGCCTCTTGACCCAAGCTTCAATTCCGACTTCTGTTGCTGGCGTGACGACGGGTTTCGGCGTCGCCGCGACTCTTCCGATCCAACTTCCAAAGACCAACCATTTCCATCCTCTTAACGAATGCATGTGCAAGTTTGAGCGAGTGTCGTGATTAAAAAATGTAAAAGAGATAGAGATATCGCGATGGTATCCCAGCGTTCGTCGTGCTATGATCGCTTCATTGCCGGATGTACAGTTCCAAGAAAGTCAGCAGCCATCGTGGTGGCCACCAAGTCTTTAACCCATCTCGACCCATGCGTTCCATCTCGCACCAGATTCGTCGCATGCGAGACGACAACGCAAGTCCACGCAAAGTGGCGGAAAAGAGGAGATCAACACCACAGCCTACCGGCCTTGTTCCCCAATTGCGCTACATAGTCGCTGATCAGGGTCCGTCATGTCTCCGCACCCAATCACACAGATGCGAGACTGGAAACTGGGACGCAAGTTTGCCCCTCACCAGCCACAGCTCGCATGGCATTTGGAGCAAATCGCATGTCTCGCTGGCCAGATCCTGGTCTGTGCCAGCCGTTATGAGTGGGTAGACGGCAGAGAGTGGCGATACGTGGCTGTGCGAGAGCTTGGGGTTCGCTTCGCTGCCGAACGGGACCGCGTCGACGCGACGATCTGGGCTCCGGATGATTTCTTGCCTTGTTCTTTATGGATAATTGTCATTGGACAGAAAACTGGAATGATGCAACTTGACAGCATGCTGATATGACTTTATTTTTGGATGCTGGTCGGCAGAAACGCTTCCAAAGATGCCGATCGAAGCTGCGTAGGAAGGTGGTATGCGGGTTTAAAAGTCCCGCAAGTAAGATCACTCAAATGACGACAATTTCGACAGGTCGTCATATCATATGCGTTTCTATTTTCGCTTTCTGATTGTCCATGTCATGCAGTCTCACTACTCGTGCACCGAGCTTGACGCTTTGCGACGCCTGCATGCCTCCAACTGCCGCTCGTTGCGGTTGCGACGAGACAGGCTCTGGTCCCGCTTGCACAAATAGCGCCGACAGGCCCATCTTCGATAGAAACCTCTTTCAGTGCGTCGATTATGTTGTTTCACAGGAAGTTGGATGCCTTCGTTATTCGACGAGTCGCACCGAGGGAGCCTCTGTGCTACACACAACGCACGAAATTACTGGCTGGCACAGAAAGCCGAGAAATCCCATGGCTGGGAAATGTGTACTTTCTACGCCCATTCGAAAACTTTCCCAAATTGGCAATATGAAATTGGAAACCGATTGTAAATGCAGCAAATGTAACCAAGAGGTTGCACCACCGGTCTCAGACAATTTCCGCGAGCGAATGGTCGGGTAAATGCGGTATCTTAGCGTAAGTCAGCTCACTCAAACCCAGCCGCAGTAGGCAGCCCAGAGAAACAAGACTTCTACACGCCATGGAAAGTTTCCTATAATCGACACTTTATCACATACTTTCCCGATTAGGCAGTTTGGTCGCTCTCGTAGCCTATCTGTGCTCGATTCACCTTCCGACGTAATCTTCCCGCGATTCAGAAAATAACATTTCATCGCTCTAGCTGCCTTTCCAACGGTTGAAAGTGCGCAGCGATTCACACCTTTGTTTAAACTTTCCTAATCAGGAAATTTTCAATCGGACAGCACCCAGGAAATACTCAACACAAAAAAGTCGCAATTCTCCAATGATCTGAAGAGCCTTCAGTTTCTACGCTTCATGGAAAATAAACAAAAGTCCACACTGAATTACAGAACTTTCTCAATTACGCAAGTTCCGCATGATTCTGAGAAATCGCGGAACAAGTCGGAACCACCAAGACCCTCTCGCCCATGTTATCAGCAATTTGACAACGGCGATTTACGATTTCTAGCAAAACTTTCTTAGTCGAGAAAGAAGCCAAGTCCTGAAACCTCGGCGGTGGTCATTGTGGATATCGCTTGGCAATTGTCCTGTACACTGTTTGTGCGAACTTTCCTTCACGCAAAGACGACTTTCAGGTTATACAATGGCGGCTACGGTGGTCGACGCTGTCCTAGCAAATTCGCAATTAGGTAGGATATATCTCGTGGATTCTCGAGCGAAGGAAGTCGCTGTTTTCCAATTGGCGCGGGAAAGTTCGGATCGAGGGGTTGGGATGAATGGGGACCTAAGTCGATGCCACAGATCCCACAATCGACCCATGCTACACAGGTTAAAGTTGCCATTCATGCAAACTGCGTCGTTTTTCTCCTTCCAAATTCGAGCGAGTGCAAAGCAGATTTCACGTTCCATTATATTCTATCTACCGTTCCTCTCGACTTAATAAACCTCCAATTACGTCGTAAAAGGATTATACACGCCCCCGCTCTCATCGCTCACCGTCTTCAACTTCTTATTTTGCCTCTTCAAATACGTCTTACTCGTGAACGCCATGCAGAACGTCAGTCCGGCAAACACGATCTGCAAAATCATCGCCATCGTGTATCTTGGGCTATCGCTGTCTGGGAAGAAATATGGGCTCATGACGTTGCCCAAATGTCCACAGATGTTCACAATTGCGCCGCCAGCAGCTCGTTTCTCGGGCGTTTGTGATAGCGACGATACAGCCCATGTGTAGACTAGCGCGTTGGCGGAGAATGATCCAGAAGTGTATAGGAAGGCAGCAGTGTATCGCGCTGCGGTATTTAGCGTTGCGACGGAGATGATGAAGCCGACAATGGAGATGCAATTGTTTGTCATGATGTGGTAGCCGCGTTCCTTTTTGCGGTCCGAGGACCATGCCACGTAGAAGGAGACGGCGGTGCCGAGGAGATAGGGCGGAGCGGTGAGAACGAGCGCGATGGTGTTGCTACCGAGTCCGAAGCCGCGGACCATGGTGGGGAAGAAATTATTGAATCCGTACGAGGAGGTCATGAAGATGTTCATGAAGATCTGGAGATGAGTCAATATTGCGACCGAGATAGAGAAAGGACCTTGGTAGCTTACAAAGATGTAGGTCTTTACATCTGTTAGTGCGAGACGCAGACCTTGCCAGACTGTCGAGTCGGTGGCTTGTTCGACACGATCAGCTTGAATACGTGCAATTGCGATACGGCGCATGTCTTCAGTCATGGACCACATTGCGGAACCATTTTTTGAGTGTGGATAGTTAGGTAGGATCCAGAAAGCTGTCAGGGCAAAAAAGCCACTAAGTGCGGCTTCCAGGATGAATAACCACTGCCATCTGTTGTGGTCAAGAGAATTAGTAAAAGCCACAATGCGGTGTGGTGGGCGACTTACCCTGCAATTCCAGCAAGGCCGGTCATCCCGCCGAAGACACCAGCAGCAATCAACCCGCTAAAAGCTTGTGCAAGAACAAGTCCCGAGTAGAGCAGCGCTGTGCGGAGTGCGAGCTCGCGGCGCGTGTACCAGCACGACATCAAGTAGACAGCCTATTCGTCCGTTAGCCTTGTCATATGAACAAGTAGACAATACTTACTCCCGGAAAAAGCGGTGCTTCGATGATTCCGAGTATGAATTGCACGGCGAAAAGCTCATTCGGACTTTTGACCGCAGCAGTGGCAGCAGAAACACCTGACCATAGTAGCGCGCAGATTGGCAGGTAGATCGCAGGTCGAACGCGGGTGATTAGCATGTTCGAAGGCAACTGTGCTAGCATGTAGCTGCATATTGTCAGTAAAATTTAGGGTGTCCAAGGCGTACTGCGAAAACGTACCCAACTGTCAACAGTGCTACAGCCGTAGAGTAGTCTGTGTTTCCGAGATTGAGCGTCTCCTCAAAGTCATCGTCGAGACGAGCTTGTCTAATCAATGTTCAGCGATACCCCTTGACTCACTTGACGTGAAGCTTACGCGATATTGGTCCTGTTGAGATAGTTGAACTATATCGATGCATTAGTGAGGGCTTGTAGGATGTGCAGCGAAGTTATGAGCCCACCATGTACAAGATCCAAAGTTGAGGCAGTAGAGTCATGTCCAGCCTCCTCACAATCTTCTTCTCCTTTGCCTCCCAGTCGGGAATACCCAGCGCTTCTACGAGGCTGTGTCGTCGTATCTCCTTCTCGTCCGCAGAGAGGTTAGTCGGGACAGTTTCAAGCGTCTGAGGTGGGCCTGTCGCTTCCTTCTCGGTCTCATAGGCTACATGCGGTGCAGCAGACCCCATAGTGCTTCCATGAATGATAGGAGCTTGGCCATTTGGAGGCTGGTCTGCTCCGTTGCTCGTCATTGTAAGAGTATGGAAAAGTCAACAGAAGTCGTCTGGAGACGATGCGTTCCATTTTGAGGTGCACACCAATCTTATACTGCTCCCCAATTCCCCGCAATACTCCACATGTGCCCCGGACACGTTGATCTTTTGGTGTCGTTGATGGCGCATCGCGGAGGTAGGTCTTCGGGCTCTGCCATGCGTTGGCACATGGGAGCTCATCCACCGGATTACTGTACTTGGGTAGTGTAAAAACTTACTGGGTAGTCGCGCTTTCAGTAGCCGCTGGTATTGTGTTGAATGACTCCACAAGTTGGGATACCAAGAAGCTCTGTAGGGTCGAGGGATGCTGAGGTGACATCAAGAGTGGACTGGGCACCAGCCAGGCTTGCACTTGCTTCTCGCCCAGCTACAGACAAGAGTATGCCAAATTTTGGCCGTCCCGAAATACGCCTTAAGTGTGGAGTCTAGTTCAACGGTGGAAGAAACCGTGGGAGGCTTTCAAGACAGCCAAGCCGGGTATCGCGCCGAGCTGCGCCGCTGACGCCGGGCCGCAAACCTCAGTACTGCAATCACTGTTGTGTGTTGGTGATCGCAAGTTTATAGCCTCATCATGAAATCATTGGACTAGCGAGCGTCTAATATTGAAGAATCGTGTTATGCAGGATGGGTGTGGGTGCAGGGTTTTGCATGGCTCACGAGACGAAGGCCGGTAGAATCTCGGTACGCGCTGTGTTCACAAGGTGCGAGCAGATCTAACACGCTAGACATAATGATGGAACGAGGACATTGAATGCACGAGCCGAAATGGCCCGTAGCGTAGGTCTCTCAGATTGGGGAGCTGGGTACCAAGCATGCGATGAATCGCGCATTGAAGCGCTTCTGATCACGAACACGCCCTGGAGTGAAGACTGTAGTATCATGATTTGTGCTGCTCTTTGTAAGCTTCCAAGCTGTATAGACTTTGTATCGAATGAGATTTCTGCGCATCAAGACCTTACTCCAGCTCGCATCCTTCTAAACGATGTTACGTTCGGTCATAGGATACCGACCACCGGACTGACAAACTTGCCGCTCAAGAGAAGTCGTCGCCACCCTCCTCAATCGTATTCTTGACTCTCAACAGCAAAGTCGTCTTCCACTTGTCTAGTTTGCTAAGCTGATCGTACTGGAACAGCTATCGACTGTTAATTGACTTCGAATGGTAACGATGCAATAATCACTCACCTTGTCTGCGAACATCTCCTGATCTCCGTCTTGCACTGCTTGTGCCAAGTCTACAAGCAGTTGATGCTCTCTCTGCTGCACGAAGCTTGGATCTAGATCCCTGTAGCGATCCAGTGCGGCATTCACGCCGACTTGATCTCCTGTGCAGAGCTGGCAAATTCCCGCCTTCAGCAGGTACTCCTTGACAGACCAGCGCATCAAGTTGTTCTGAATCGATGTTTTCGCGACCTTTTCGTACAACTCGATGGCTTTGTAGTAGTCCTTACCCTCAAGGGCCACCAGGTCAGCGGTCTTTAGCCACAGCTTGTTAGCTAGAGCCTGTTTCGGCGAATTAGTTTCTTCCAAGAAAGACATGGATCGGGATATATATACTTCGGCATTGTCCTGACAGTTTGTTAGAATACTTCCTTCAATATGGCAATCATGCTAGAACTTACACTCTCATACCAGCCTGCGGCCTCCTCATATGCAGCGGCAGCCCTTGTGTTGTCACCAAGTTCGACTTCGTACAACTCTGCCAGGTTCTGCTTGTGGGTGGCTGCGCGGCGAAAGCTACCTTTGCTGCAGTAATGAGCAATGGCCTTGTCTAGACACCGGGCGGCGGCTTCTGGATCGTCCTTTTTGTATGCCTCTGCAATTCTTTAGTCAAGGCGGCCTTCTTTAGTGTAGTTTATGCCTTACTGAATGCTTCTGTGAGGGTATTTGCTTCGTCATCTGGCTCGTTCAGCTGCTGCCGCTGAACTGATGCAGCCTTCTCGAAAGCCTCGCCGGCTTCCTTGCCTGCAATAATTAGTGACGAAATAGTAACATCTGAGAAGATGCTTCCGAACCCATCTTCTGCATCCGGAAAGCATTTGCCGCTGCGATGAACTGTTCGGCGGCTGCCTCGTCTATCACGTGCGTCAGTCGAGATTTCGCTTTGATACTCCTGATAAACTGCACATTTGTCCTGTCGTCCACCAAAGAAGCTGAAGCCACCAGAAGCCTTCTGCAGTGACGTCTCTGCCTGTTGTAGTACCATGATATCAGTTATCTGCTCGGTGGCTGAGTTGCAGGGCTCGCCCCACCTGACGGAGCAACGCTCTCGGATCCCCAGCCATTTTGACGTAGATTGAAGACTTTGTAAGGGTTGTTGCGAGGTTGTTTATCAGTGGCACGTATTTCAAGGCAGTAGATATGTGACTTTTGGCGTTTGGTTGTGACAAGTGGCCGCAGCAGCTGTCGCGGCTGTCTCATTCAGCGATGACGACCGCCCGTGGCCCGTGCTGACTTCACCAAATGCGGGTTAGCACTTTGAGCTCAACCTCGACGACCACGTTTGTGGATGCACGACACAACCTGCCTTCCCGCCCATATCTGGCGATAGACGAAATTTGTAATGAGTCTCGAATAGACCAAAGAAGAAACGCTTGGACACTGGAGAGCACGATACCAGCCCTGTGACAGCCACGGAACAAATCCGCTATGGCCTCCCACGTCGCGTTTGTCGCACGCAAAAGCAGCTTGACGCCGCTGCGAATGTTCCGTACTCGAAGTCCGCTTCTTACGTTACATCCAAGTCAAAGGAGCCAAAGTAGCAAGCCTCCTGTCCGGCAGGGTATTCATCCCGACGAGCTTGAACAGCTCCTAGCAGAGCCCACCTGGTCCGTTGAGTCTCTCCTGCCGCCAAAGATACGCGCTCCCGATGCACCACAGGTCACGTCGCAACAGCTGCAGCACCTTCTGCGCCTATCAGCGCTTCCACCGCCCGGGTCAGCTGCACAAGAGCAGAAAATGCTTGACACTCTAGCTGCGCAGCTGCATTTCGTAGGCAAAATACAAGAGGTGGACACAAGTGAAGTTGAGCCGCTGCGAGCGATACGTGACGAAACGGCAGCTGCAGAAGAGGAGCAGACGATCACGGTCGACACACTAGCAGACGCTTTGAAGAGCGAGAAGGTCGTTGGGACACATTACAAGCGCATACAAAGGGACACTACACTGGTGGATGCGAAGAATGTCGAGGACTGGGATGTCCTAGGATCTGCTGAGCGCAAGGCTGGGAATTACTTTGTTGTGGAGAGCGAGCGACCGCTGGAGTAGGACCCTCGTGCGAGCACACGTGCGAAGATATGAGTTCATGATGCACGAGGGCAGTTCCCATGTTTTCGAACTACCTTGAGAAAACCCAATAACACCATCTGAGCCATACACCTTCCGGACCGCGGAAATGGAAAGAAAGTAACCGTGTCCTGATCACCACCGCACAGAAATGACGGAGGCGAACACATAGGGAACATTGTTGGAAGCTCTCTACGGCTCGACAGAAAACAAAGTGGCGATGGATAAATGCAGCCCCAACAAAAAACGTCAGCCGTGAGGCACACCGGAACACCTCCAAGACGCCTTCAAAAACGAAAACTACCGATAGGGATGGGCATACAACTTCACGCAACATGAGATCAGAACCAATTCGGACATTTATCAGCCAACCTGCTACATGTTGTGCAGTACGTCACAACGTTTGCTTTGCTGTCGCACTCGCAGAAGAGTCTGTCCTCAAGATCCGGTATGTCCGGGGTTGGCAGTCGGCCGAGTCGAGGTGTTGGCGGCGGTGTGAGCTCTTTATAGCCCCTGTGACCTTTTGCATCGTCAAACAGCTTCTCCGAAGTACTCGCGAGAGCGGCGTGCAAGACCACCTCTGGTTTAGAAGAATGCTTGGCAATGGTCACGTGCGGCGCCAAGCATGGACTCTTGCGTGGGGATCCATTGGCATGGTGGTAGTCCGTGGGAGCAATGATTGACCGGTGGCTAGGTGCCGGTATCGTATGGCGAGATGGTGGGGCAAGTTGGCTCACATGTGCTGACTTTGTACGGTTGGCTGCGCGGGCGACCATGGAACGACGATCTACGATACAATGGCCGCGATCGCCGTTATACACTGTCTGATGATGGAATGCTGCGGAAGAGTGTTGAGCAGGTTGTGTTGCCTGTCGCTTCGACGGCGACGATGCTGTGTGCGGCGACGGCATGGTGAAGAGACCGCTGGCGAACTTGACCAGTAGTGTCAGACACCGCACTGGCTATCTTGGACTCCGATGCCTGGAAAACACAGAAGAGATGGAGTTGATGACTGATGGTGGTGTTGGATGGTAAGAGCGGTGCGAGGTTGGTGGGGTAGAGGAGTGATGGTGGGAGGGGTGGGCGGTGCGAGGTATATACCACTGAGGACCACCGCCAAGCCTATGCCCAAGGTCCCATCCGACCTGACCTAAGCACCCAGGTCCACGGGGGCACTGTTGATCCGCACCGATCGCCTACAGTACTCTCTGTAGAGGCTTTGGACGTGAACTGGTGAGGCTCGGGGTAGGTTTGGTGTTTTTCATGTGTGCGCAGCAAAACTGGCATGCCTCCGGGACACAGCGTGGGCGGCCTCAGATGTAAGGAGCGATGCAGCGCGCAACGCAAGAAGCTCATCCCTCTCTATTCCTCGATTGTTCTCTGGACGTCTTGCCCACTCGATGCATCGTGTTGCGATCATCGCCTCTCGCCCACCTCGCCGTCGCCTGCCAGCACACATGCTCTGCCCTCTAGGGCGTGCCAGGGGCCAATGCCATCAGAAAAAATAATGGCAATGCTTTGCGAATACGAATGAATCAACCGTCAGTTCCGTCATCTTGCTTCACAACCTCGTCTTACTCTGTGTGCACCGTTCCTGGCAAGATGCAGATGTTCGGGTGCCAAGACATGTCATCCAAGTTTCGCCCTACCAATTTTTGCTGCCTGGATATGGCTGTAGTGACGTCCAAGTGAACTCCAGTGAGGATCATAAACATCATGACACCTCTTTACACCATCAAGTATCACTAAGATCTCCCATTGTGGTTGCCCAGATGGATAACCCCGGGGCTGATGTAGATCACGTGCCATCATCGCTGTCCAAAAGGGAAGTCCTCCAAAATCGCCCGCAAGCGCAGTGATGTTTGAGAGCAAGCATACTCTCAACTTCGTAGTAACCTGTCTTCATGGAACTCAGGTGCCTGTCTCGACATTGTTCAGAAGAAATGCATTGGGCTTATATGTGCCCTCCATGGAAGTATTAAGCTAGATTTTTCGACTGCGCCGCACGGCTAATAGGCACCCATCAAAGTGCGGTACCCCGCAACGCTGATCTTTTCATTGTACCCAAGGTGATTTGCGCCCTGTGAATCAGATATCTCGTCATATATCTTTGTACGCACTTGAACTCGATGTGGTCATACTTCACTTGAGCATTCCCCTCCACCGTCATATATATTTACTCGCGGGCTAAAGATATACATCATCTGGCAACATGGAGAATACTGCGCAGGATACTGAAATACTATCATAGGATATATGATACTTTGGTGGCCCGTTTCACAGATAATTTCATCGCATATGTGACTTTCAGTGCTGACTGAAGAGGTTCGCAGGACGGATATTGGGTTTTTCCAGCACAACAAAGGAGCGATACGGTACTTTCTTGGAGAAGAAATGCACGAGGCCGTTATCCAATGCGAGGTTTGAAGTTTGTCGATAATGGAGCTTATGAGAATCGTCGGTGAATTGCAGGGTACGTGCTGTCACCCCTAAAGGGGGAAAGCGTGGCCAAAGAGCCTCGGCCCAGCCACGACTCCCGAGCACCTTCACGTTCCCGGTCGCGCCGTCACACCAACACATCCGTTCGTCAACTGTTGCGCATTCCACTCATGCTGTAAACATGTCAGATAAGCCAAAGATACCGTCATGGCAGCGCGCCTCGGCCGATAAGCCCTCAACGTCAACAGAAGCGAATGTTGCCATTGCGCCAACTCCGACCGAAGACGACGTCGAACAACCTGAGCGAAGCACATCTCCTATCGCAGTGGCACCGACGCCAACAGAAGATGATCTGGAGGAGCCAGACAGCACAAGCTTGCTTGACCAGGCGAGAAGGTTTTTGGAAGACCCCTCGATTCGCGATGCGCCGCGGGAAAAGAAGACGGCTTTTCTAGAAGCAAAGGGCGTGCATGCTCGTGATATCGAGGCGTTGTTGGGGGAGGTATCAGATAGAGACAGACCCGTAAACCTGGAAGAGGCTGGAGAACGTGCATGGTCAACAGTAAGTATCTCGATTTAATCCAGCTCCGTGGTCCTTACACTGTAACCTCACTATAGCACATGCAACTGACTGATCATTCCAGACACCCCCGAAGCCTGTCGACGCGATAAAAATACCACCACAACCTCGTGAGATCCCCCCAATCGTCACCTACCCGGAGTTCCTCGCCCAGACCGAGCAGCCACCACCGCTCATCACGACTCAAAGGTTGTTGAAGACGGCGTACGTTACAGGAGGTCTGATGGCAACACTATACGGCTTCTCGAAATATATCGTGGCTCCAATGACTCAAAATCTGACTGAGGCTCGACATGATTTTGCAGAACACACCCAGGAGCAATTGAAGGAACTCAATAAACGGTTGGCCGACACAGCATCAGTGGATCCTGCGACAAAAGTGAAGAAGTCTGCAGATATCTTGGACGATGTATCGGAAGCAGATTCAGACCCAACAGAGCTCTACCACCGCGACTACGGCACACAAACTACCCCCGATTTGTCCCGACGACCATCAGTCGCCTCCCCCAACGACCCAGAACCAGTCGTTACAGGGCATGAGAATCGACTTAAGATCATCAAGTCACATCTCCAGGAATTAGAAGCTACGCATTCAAACGACAATGCATCCGCTGATTCGCTCAAGACCAAGGTATCAGACCTAACAACGTACCTCAGCGAGATGAGCTACCAAAACCAATATTCGAATATGGGTGGCCTGTATGGATCAACTTATGGTTTACCTGCGGCCAGGGACGGGAAGAATGATCAGATAGAGGCGTTCAAGAGCGACATCAGGGCGGTTAAGGGCGTCTTTCTAAGTGCGAGGAATTTCCCTACTGGTGGGAGGAATTCGCCTACAATGCCTACTGGGCGGGTTGGCGCATGACGGGGTTGCGGCATATGTAAGATCAATAGGAATGAAGTGCGATACCCAAGCTGTACAAAGACCGTATCTTTCCATTACTTGGTGCCACACATCAGTTGGAGCGGTCTAGATCTTTTGTCCATTGCGTTGTAATGCTTGCGTAGATGATCTGCACTACGGGTGATCGCCCCACTTGACGTCATTCCCAAAACAGCAACATTCTAGGCGGCATCAACACCACAACTCCACAGCTGTTTGCTCAAGGCACTATCTACAACTTTGTCACTCGCTATCAACTCAAGATGGCTAGTTGGGCACCCAAGCTGCCCTTTGGGCAGCATAAAGAGGAGCACAAAGATGAGACCTCTCTTACGACGTTGCTCACAGCAGACCAATGTGCAGAACTCACATTCCTGATCGCTACGATAACAGCGACGATGCGAAAATCTCTGCTCCAAACATACACCGCTGAGGAAGTGCAGCCAGATGCGAAGATTTCGAAGACCGACGAAGATGCTCTGAGAAATGCGCCTTCTGACCTAGACGATGTTGATGTTGCAAAGGAAGACAAGGTCAAGAAGGAGCGAGAGTTGCGGGAACAAGAAGCAAAAAAGGAACTGGCTCAGCCTGAAGTTCAAGAGCTCAAGAAAGAGATGCTACAGTACTTTGACGAATGGCGGGGGAAGGTTGTTAGCAGAGTGGGAGAAATTGTGAATTCGCGCGAGCAAGCCAAGGAGCAGACGAAACACATAGGAGACAAGCAAGTGCAAGAGTCCGTGAAGGCGGCGGAGATTGGCACCACAAGCATCACAAGTCTTGATGCAAAATACGACGAAGACGAAGAGAAAGCATTCCAGGAGATTTACCCTGCGGTCTCGAGTCAGCTATCCCAGTTGGAAGAGAGCAAGCGAGCTCTCATACTCCACTCCCTTGTCCTCATCTTACTCAGTCTTGAGCACTACTCGGCACATTCCCGCATTCTGATCCTTCACCTGACCAGCTCCCTCGGACTTCCCCTTTCGGTCCTCAAGAAGGATGAAGAGACTGTCGCCCAGGGTCTCCTCGAAGCAGCATCCCAGCAACTTAATGCTGATGCTGAAACGAAGAAAGCGGCCGATGCATCTCAAACAGCTCGAAAATGGAAGGTTGGCCTTGCCTCAGTCGCCGGTGCGGCGCTCATAGGCGTAACCGGCGGCCTCGCTGCTCCACTACTAGCAGCAGGTGTGGGTTCCGTGATGGGAGGGATCGGTCTCGGGGCTACGGCTGCAGCTGGCTATCTCGGTACTTTAGCAGGATCGTCTGTTCTCGTGGGAGGATTGTTCGGTGCGTACGGCGCACGCATGACAGGCCGGGCGATGGACGATTACGCAAGAGAAGTGGAGGACTTTGCATTCATTCCGATCCATCGGTCACAGGACCCGAAGCATCAGGACAATGAGTCTCGCCGCCTTCGCGTGGCCATCGCTGTGTCTGGCTGGCTGCGCGATCCTGAAGAAGTCAGCAAGCCATGGCGATACATCGGTAAAGGCACAGAGGGCTTCGCTTTGCGCTGGGAGCTTGAAGCTCTCATTAAGCTCGGGCACTCCCTCGAGACCTTCGTGACGAGTGCTGCGTGGGGTTACGCGAAGAAGAAGATCATCGAGCAGACTGTATTCGCTACACTTACTGCAGCACTTTGGCCGCTCGGCCTGCTCAAGATCGCCAGCATGCTTGACAATCCCTTCTCTGTGGCAAAACGCCGCGCCGAGAAGGCCGGGGAAGTGCTCGCCGACGCCCTGATCAACAAAGTGCAGGGTGAGCGCCCGGTCACGCTCGTCGGATACTCCCTCGGTGCACGGCTGATCTACTCGTGTTGTCAGAAACTTGCCGAGCGCCGCGCGTTCGGCCTTATAGAGAACGTGGTCTTACTAGGGGCGCCGTGTCCGTCCGATGTCGCTGACTGGCGGCGCATTCGGTCCGTCGTGAGCGGTCGTGTCGTAAATGTCTTCTCGAAACAGGATTTCATTCTAGGCTTCTTGTATCGGACGTCATCCGTGCAGCTTGGTGTTGCAGGCTTGCAGCCTGTAGTTGGGGTGCATGGTGTGCAGAATGTGGATGTTAGCGAGCTTGTGGATGGGCATTTGCAGTACCGGTACTTGACCGGCTCTATTCTGAGGAAGATTGGTTTCGAGGATGTGGATATCAAGGAAGTTGAACGCGCTGAGGCGGAAATGAAGAGGCAGCAGGAAGAGGAGATGAAAGAGCGGGAGAAGAACGAGGGTAAGAGTGGTAGTGAGGAAGGCGAGGATAAAGAAAAGCTTGAAAAGGAAGTGCAGAAGAAGAACGACCAGAGCATGTGGCAGCTGATGCAAGAGAAAACCAAAGACCTTGATATTGGAGGCTTCTTGGGGGGAGGTAGTAGTGGCGATGCGAAACAGCCAGCTGAGAAGTCCGAAGTGAAGACTCAGCAGCAGAAATGATTTTCATTGTCCATTTTTTTCATGCAAGCATATACAGAGGGAGCATTATTACATTCACCATAGACGAACATCGTGATAGAAACAATCAAGGACAATTATCACATTGCAGATATATAGCGGCATTGACTCCAAAGATTTGTTTCTACGGACAAAGTAAGGCACGAGATTTAACAAGCTTTTGAAAGCCTGAGAACATGTAGAGAACCCTATGCAGCGTACAGTATGTAGCAACAGAAGGCTAGCGACTCGAGCAATATCACTTCATCTCAACCACATGGGTGTATACATCAGTCCTGGCTTACTTTCCATGGAACATATCATGAGAGAGCCCATTGACGCCCACGTACAGCACAAAGTATAAGGAGTAGAGAGATTGTACTTGCGATGTGATCTACCATTCGTTCTGTCAGCAGCGAGAGGCTCTGATTGAAATCGTGTCCACCAGGCCCCGAAGAACTCGTGTTTAATACAGCCTCTCTAGGTTCGCACGCGTATAGAGAGCTAGTTAAACTCAGACCACCTCTATTCCAAAATCTATGGGAGATAGGGATACATCGTAAAGCCTTCTGTAATGCAGCATTCTGCAGAAGAGACTTTCTACATCAGTCGACCTTACGAAGAGCACAAATCGTTGTGGCACATTGCGGTTCCTATTTGGGGGATGTGATGATTACCAAAGAAGATGTAACAGTTGTAGGAAGAAGAACAGTTGTCATGAACGACATGCGGGATCCAAGTTCTGCCACGAACAGCGGCAATATCTGTGCTGTACGTGTTGTTGTGATATTCGACATATCTAGCAGACCACATTTCCTCGTGCGAGCATGAGTACATTGCGAACACGGGACGTTGACCAATGGCTCAAGAAGACAAATAGTGGACATTCAGGAGCATAATCTCTATCAATACCTCAAAAAATAAACTGCACATATGCCCCAGAAACAACCGTATGATGACGGCGAAACACGCAGTCTACTAGAAGCCCTCCGGAACTCACTGGCTCACAGATGTAGAGATGAACGACAAAAAGTGCATTGTATGTAGCCTCAAGCTCTTCAGTGCGGAGGCCGTTGTATTGCTGGCTAGATAGATCTTTGCCACTCCCTACCACCGTACGTTCTCAGTGAGCCATATCCCTACTCACTCATTCCAGGGTCTTCAGTCACAAACCAAGTCTACTGCTTGACTACAAAGTGCGCGTCTGTAAGCTACACAGCCTCCCTACGTTGAGAATTGCATAGTATTACCATGCCCACTATCGTGAGTGGGATCTTGGTCACACTCTACTTCACACAATGAGTATCGCTCTTTTGTCTTGTTGAATCGCAACAAGATCTCCACGCCAATTATTACTGTGTTATGTCAAGGTCACCATCGCCAACGCCGTCGCCAAAAGTCTTAGGACCGATGCTGCTTCTTGTCCAGATTACGAAGCAGTATGTACTATCTGCCGAACATCCACAAAGGTATGTTGCGAAGTGACAATGTCGATGCGAGTGAGTG
Organism: Paraphoma sp. B47-9; assembly: GCA_001748405.1. Lineage (NCBI taxonomy): Eukaryota > Fungi > Ascomycota > Dothideomycetes > Pleosporales > Phaeosphaeriaceae > Paraphoma > Paraphoma sp. B47-9. Next base: position 304,796 of record BCLK01000162.1, read on the forward strand.
CTGTTAGGCTCAAAGAACCCGTGAAAAGCAGGGTCGTAAGTGACCGGTGTATGCATGCCGAAGCGTGTCTGATGTGCGCGCTGAGTGCTTTTCGATTCGGACGGTTCTGAGGCTGGGCGTGATTATGAGGGGTAAGAGAGTCTTGCGTGTCTGATTAATGTGCCTTCGATCTAGTATGTGGACGGTGCATCAAGTGCGCGTTGTCTGAGTAAGTTTCCTGCCAGAAAAGATTCCATATGGAGCCATGGGGCGTCCTGTTGCCTTGAACGAAGTCGACTAGCCGGGAGACCCTGATATCTTATCAACGTGCGTTTTGTGTAAGACTGGCGAGAGACACCCAAAGGAACACTAATAAGCATATCTGGCATGCCAAAAACCTGCATTCAGGGAGACAGTTCGAAAGCATGTAGATTTACAATCCTGCTTTGCAAATTCTCAAGAGACAGCAACGAAAGTTAGTGAGTAAGCACAACACTCTTCACGCCATCTGGACGTTTGCCTGAATCAATCAAAGAGCACAACGGACCCATATCCCACAGCCGCGCAATTGCACCAAGGCGCTTACCAGATCCCTACCTTCATGTACATTTCCAGAACTCCGTCACCCAAATCAGCCTCCGAGGCAGAACCTAAATCTGAGAACCTGCCGCTCGTTGCCGCCGATCTAGGGTCTCCAACGAATTGCACAACAGAATCGAGTCACGCCACCCATCACACTCTTCTTACCAATTGCTTACATTTCACACAAAACTATCACGCGGATCTGCACAAGATCTGCTGCACTGGCACCGGTACGCGCCGGATGCCTGAGGAGAGAATATATTGAGTAGCGCCGACATGGCGACGGAATGAGTGAATTTACGTTGCGGGTGCCGTCTTCCGTATGCACGACAAGACGGCGCTGGTGATCAATGACGAGGACGGGCTTGTTGTTGGAGTGTCGTGGGGGTGGGGAGGAGATGATCGCTCGGCGGTATGTTTGAGGGCGATGCGATGCGAGTGCGAGTGCGGTTCGGCTGAAGGGAGAGGAGAATTGTAGGTCAAGACTTGTCGCTGGCGACACCAGCACAAGTGTACTTGTTGTGCTGGGATGTATTGAAGCCTAGTCGCATTCGTGATCGTGAGCTGTTTGATTTACGACCACAAGTCCGACAGTCTGTTGATGTTTTGGCCCAGGTAGTCACTTCAATCGCTCCACACGGCCACGTCGATCCGGCGTGGCAGCGGAGCATCATCGCGCTTGTCGTTCGCCCGATAGCCAGGACCCTGTGTGTTAGATGGGCTGATCGAAGGAAGGTGCCCTAAGAAATGTACCGGCAATTTCCGAACCACAAGGCACCTCACACAAGTCTTCGAAATGACCCCAATATCGACATCACTCGCCCATACATGCGACTCTGCAACGATCCCATCGCATGCTTGCTGCCCAACCCGTAGATTACCCGCCGGGATATAGACTTCCTGATCGCCCTCGAGGTAGCGATCAGGCATTCCCCAGCAACGCCACCAGTTTCCAACGGCCTTACCATGCTTCATGATCCGCGCCGGATTAGAAGCTTGAGTCTTGGTTTCTCCAGGCCGTTTCCTTGCCTGCTTCTTGCCGATTTACGGCCAACAAGGCCGCCGAGTCGCGTACCTGATCGCCTCCGCGTTTTGTGTCAAGCATATCCCAGCTCCAACGTCATTTGCAAAGCCAAATGCAACATCAGCAGCGCGCAAAGCGACCCAGCCATCCTGATCATGTGTAAATCTTTTCTCATTTCCGCAAACGCCTCAAAATTTTCGTGCTGCCGTTCTTCTCGTGCTCATGTGTCGCGCTGCAAGCCGTACAGCTGCTCAGTGAGATGGTGTCGGGATGATCCCCGTCCTAGTAGCTACGCGAAGGCCTTGCAAAACGCGCCAATCGCGCCATGCCTAGCGCCCGCCAGTAGACCACGATACCTACGTTATTTGGCCCGAGTAAGGGTTCCGTGGTTTGCGGTGCATGAACGGTGGAGCAAGGCGGTGAAGCAGATTTATCAAAGGGATCATTCGAGCGTCGGTGAGGGTTCTGTAATCGGAAATATCAATTTTCCTGCGTAGTGGTCCCTCAAGGTTATGCTGGTATGAGGTTGAGTGCTGACATGGCAGATCGTGCGGTCGGGCTGACTCATTGCTGACTCGACAATCGTGCGCAAGGACGACCCCGAAACTTACCAGCGCAATGGAGGCACACCTGTCATGCTAGCACCGGAGGTCGTCCCGGGGCCAACCCGCGCGCACGAGATTGATCTGACGATGCGCTGTGCGCACAGTCGGCGATGCGCGCCTTGCGATATGAACAGCGCATGGTCGCCCGTACAACAACTGACTCTTTGCGACGGGATGCCAGACATTGACATGTCTCGTGAGGCTTCGAGAAGCGCGGTTACAGAGTGAGTGCGCGTCGTTGTGACACTCACCGCAAGATGAGAAATCTCCACAATAACACCGCTCCGCTCTCGGCATTTCTGAGGGAGATGTGGGTTTGGTGTGAAAGGCTACGCGTCGATCACAGCGGCTCAGGGAGAGTAGCGCCATGCCAGGCGTTCGCTGCAGGATCGAGTGTCAAGCACGGCCAGATGACCACTTTTGCGACAGCCTCTCGGACATTGCGGCGACAGTGGTCGAGGATGTCCTTGCACTGGGTGGGGGGTGGACACGAAGCCCACGTTGCTCGTGCCCTGCGTGTGCTCCGCGAGTAGCGGCGAGGGGCACAACGGCCTGCGCACATGGCGAATGGGTTATTCCGTCGAAAACATGCTTCTCGAAGGTCCAGCACCAGGGATGGACGCTGTAGAGCTGCAACCTGGTTGCGTGTGACGTCGCGTAGGGCGGTAGGACAATCAATTGTCGGACGAAACCCTAATCATGCAGCGTGCAGACACCACGCGACATGCCTGCACGCAATCTGCCTCCTAACCTGCTTCACGGCACCCAGTCCCGGGTGTGCAATACGAGAAAGCAAAGCAATTCATCCAGGTTGTGGTATTGGATGCAGTACGAGATCAAGTTATTTTGAGCGTTCAGTCCCGTCGATGCATGCGACGAGCAGGTCAAGATGCCGGGTCAATCGCGGCTCGGTTCCGGATTTTGGCTCGTAATTGGCCTTTTGGTGCTGATTGATAGCCCTCGGTTGCAAAGCTACCGTTCGCTTGGGACCAAACTATCGACCTCGATCTCGGTGTGACGACAGAGTCATACGATGTCTCAATAAGATCGAGCCGTCCGTGGCAAGCATTGGGTCTTGCTTGTTAGTGATGGTCACTGCATAGTGACCGCATCGCGGGATAATGCTCAAGCGAGGGCGGCTTCTGTCGAAATGAAGGAATTGATTGTGAAACACATACATACGGCCAGAATGGCTGCCGTCGTGATTGACTCGTCCCGCCCGCCGTATGTCGATCCTTTACAGACGACGCTCCGAGGCCTCACGAGGTGGCTTGCCGGATCCACTCAACCGTGAACCCGATTCGCGCGACACTCCGCCCAGGGTCTCGCCCAAGCACGAACGCAATGCGCCTTACCCCAACCTCTGCGCCATCAAACAGCAATTGCTTTTTGGTACCACGCGGGCTTGCTTCGCCTAAAGTTAATCACGTTCCCGAGCCGGTACTGCGTGCCCAACGCGAAATGCACACATCGCCCAGGAACCCCCAAACGGAAGAATTCGTGATTTTCTTTTTGGCGTTGTGCGGTTCCGTTTGGCGGCACGGAAATCCTTCAACGTGCACAGTACGCGTACGACAAAGGAGTCGAACCATTGCTATCTGCTTTTTAACGGCACAACGTAACCGAGCTGTGCTCATTCGCACGTCTGCCATATCCCGTGAGCCGTCCTGCGAGTCGACACGAAACAGCACGTGTGCTCTCGGTACATTACAGGACGTTAAATTGTCGGTTATGTCATGTCCATAATGAAGGCCGTTAAGATCGTCCCGTAACTTCCAGCCTGGAATCAACATGTGCGACGATCATTCCCTGAGCTAGAAGCCCCGTTCCCAGGCACAGCTGTGGCATTGGAGCTGGACCTTAACCGCTGTCACACGAGCCATGTCCGCGGCATGAATGTGCGGAGAATTCAGATAGCTGCATACGGAGTGTCCCGTTCTTTGTGAGCACGAGGCTGATCTATGTCATTGCCCAGGAACTGTAGACGCCAGCCATAAGCTGGTGATAGTTCAGCAAGCAAAGTGGATGGCGTTTTTTGAGTCGGGTAATTCATTTTGTTCGAGTGCACATGGCTTGGAGCAGAGTGGTGACGATAATGCGAAGATGCAAGCGAGTCGTTTATGCGCCTGTGTGCCCCATTCATCTGTGCTGGGATCAAATGGGAATGAAAACAAGCAACGATTACCGGGAGGACTTCTGCGTCGTGCTGCGTGCGAATGTGATTAGGACCCTAGAGAACGAAGCTGTGGCTCGTGCCCTTTTCGCTCTTTGATGCTATTCAGCGACGTTGCTTATTTTCGCAGGTATGTTTCCGACAGACCCCGCGCTTGATATGTCAACATGCTGCTTAACATCGTCGATAAACATCGGGACAAGCATGACGTGCTTTCAGAAACAGCGAGGGGTGGCCGCTGGGATACTTGCTGGTATAGATGAGTAACGTGGAAGTGATAGAATAATCGCAAAACAGGCAAGTGTGCTTGCGTCGGCGGCGACTGGGTATTGCAACAAGTAGATGTGCGGACCTGGAGTTGGGGTTACGTATGTCTAAAGTGGCCCTGACAAGTTCAGTCTCCACTAGTGCCAAAGAGTGCTTGCCGTTCATGCAAGGTATACACCCTTCCCCAGGCTGGATTGTTGCAAGGTCAAATCGGAACATCGGGAGTGGCCCTTGCAGATGGTTGGGTATATTTGATTGTGTCTGTTCTGGCGGGATCCCAAGCGTCAGGCGCTGGCGTAAATACTCTACTATAATACAAAGAATCGAAACAAGCCAAATGGCCTCAGCAGAGAGCTACATTAGGCTGAATACTCTCACAGAGAAATAAAAACCAGACAACAATAAATTTTAGTAGAACGGATATCGCAGCCAGGGGCGATTTAGGATATCGTGGAAAGCCTGAGAAGACGCCGTGAAATGCAAAGGACGGCAGGACCTGGTCAAGACCTCGTAAAAACGCCGATCAAATGATAACCAGAACGTTCGCCTGCTTGAACGAGTGGACGGTGTGTCGCTCATATGAAAAACTGTACTGCACTGATGGACAGTACGGAGATGGACGATCGGAAACTGAACATCGAATCGTTATGTCGTTATGGTTGCGCTCGTCGCAGCGTGGCAACCTCGCTCGTGGCGCTTCATGTTACTTCGCACACTGAAGGCTTTTCCGCAACCGGGTTGCGGGCACTTGTAGGGCTTCTCGCCGGTGTGGCTATGGCTGTGGATCCGAAGGCTGCTTGGCCGCGAGAAGGCCTTGTTACACGTTGAGCAGATGTAGCGGTCTTGTGACTGGGGAAAGGCTGATTGGCTGGAAGTGCTAATATAATGATGATGTTGCCAGGGATTCGAGCCTGTAGCTCCAGGGCTAGGGACGGGCACAGGAAGGCCTTGGGGCTGGAAGCTAGACGGCAGTGGCCTTTGCGCATACATGCCTAAGCTGCTATACGCATGCTGCTCCGGCGAGTAGAAGGAGGTTGCCGACGCACCGCCGGGCGAAGAGGCGTAGGGCGATTGAGCGTACAAAGAGCCACCATAAGGCGACATGGAGTGCGATGGGAGTGAGTCTCGCTTCATGGGAGGCATCGAGGCTATCGACTGGCGCTGCTGGTGAGGCTCCAGATTGTTCAACGAGCCACTGAAGTAAGGAGCTGATGCAGCGGAGTGAGTAGAAGCGGAGGATGGCGACCGATTGCCGTCCCCTGTGGCTTCCGGGTGCATGGGAGGAGTTGGAGGCAGCGTCATCCTGTGGGTGGGCATTGATGGCGGTGCTGGAGCGTAGCCGCTGGCCTGGTCGGAGCGAGTCGACTGTGGCGGTGGTGGTTGCTGCATCGCGCCTGCCCCTCTGTGCTGTGGTTGCCCCAGCTGCGGTGACGACGACTGGCGCTGTTGTGACTGAGGACTTTGAGCAGCTGCAACTGTCAGTGTTATGATGGAGGAAGGCACAACGTAGGGAGTTCTTACTCGCTTCGGACGCAACCTTGTCCCCACCTGCAATCTCCAGTAGACTCGAGATAGAGGGCAGCGACAGCTTCTTCTCCTCTGCAGGTGGTGATGGTGGGGACTGAGGGTGGGCGCGCTGATACGACTGATCCAACTGTTGAGGTTGTCGTTGGAAGGCATGTGACGGGGCACCGGGGCCAGAGTATCCGCGAGATGCGTGCTGGTAGTAGGCCGAGGACGGTGGTTGTTGGAACGCCTCACGTTCCCGCACGCTGCCGTGTACCATGCTGGCAAGATGCATTGCCATGGAGAAGAGAAAAGTCACGGGTCACAGCAGAGGCTGCGTAACGGTGTGGTGAGAGGAGGAGAGGAGGTGAGCAAGTGATGACGAGATGGAAGGTGGTGTCCAAGGGCGGGTACTGGCAGATGCGATTGAGCCAGGACTTCGGGCCTGCAGTACTCAAGTACGATGGACAGCGTATTGGCGAGATTCAGCACGAAGCCCGTTCGCACTATAGCGTCTTTAGTGAAGGGCCGCGGTGACCAAATCGTTGCCAACGGGGTGGGTCAGACAGTGGTCGAGGGGGGCCCCAGCTAGTTGTGGTTCCCTGTCCTAATGGCGGACGAGGCGGCGGGACGTTGTGACAAGCAGCCAAACTCCGAGAGCAGTTAGTCGATGCTCAAGGCCCTTGCAACGGCAAAGCAGATGGCCAGCGAAGGCGGTTTGGTGTCGAGATGCGCACGGTCCCGTCACAATGCCTTGACCGAGCGATCCGCCCACGCATCCCAGCCCAGCCAATCTACCACCGCCGGTGATGATGCGCTTTTGGGACTGACGCACTCAGAAGGCGCAACAGGGGCCCTGGTCGGCAGGCTAGGACAGGCCACGCTGCACCGCAGATCTGCCCTCCCAGGAGACGCCTGAGGACAATCCCCAAGGGTCGCGGAAGCACACAGCCAACGGCGCTGGGACCACGGGGGTGAGTGTGCTGTGCGTGCTGTGCAAATCACAGTCTACAGTGTATGATAGTGATAATCACAGCGGATCGGAGAAACCCTCGCCGAGTAGCAGTCACGGGATGGTCAGCAAGCAAGCAAGTGCACGCGGCTGCAGGCTTTGCAGTGCTCGTCCAGCAGTGGCTGTTGATGAGTGCTCTGAGAGTGGAGAGAATTACACCCGGGCGGCGATGTGGCCGACAGAATCCCGAAGAGTTTCTCGCGGCAAAGTGTCTCTTAAGACGTAACCTGGAAGAGTCAGGCGGTGGCCAGGTCCACGCCGTGGGTGCGTCGTGGTGGGAGGGGCCCGAGATCCGCCGAGGGAGATGCCGTTCCTCACCAAGATTCACGGCGTGGAGTCGAGTGAGGAATGGGCTGACGAAGGATTACACAGGGGGGCAAACGCTTGGGAGCGGGCGCTGGGGTGCTGAAAGGGACAGAGGTGAGACGAGCCAGAGACGATGCTGCACACATCCGCGCTTTAAACACCCCGGCCGCACGCCCTCTCATATCGCCTGCATCTACAAACAGCTCGACTCTTCGCACTGTTGTGGGCCAAAGAGTTCGACTAGGGACGATAGCACCGTCGTCCTGCGTCGGTCTGGTGAAATGCGGAATGCAATAGGGACGACCAAGGGCGCCGAGGCGAGTGCCTAAAGCTGTCTAATGTCTTTGACGGTGGCAGCACGTCGACCATCAGCTGGCGGCGCTGCTGCGCTCCTGGCCAGTCGCAGTCGCGCTCTGGAAAAAGTCCGTTCCAACGATTAGGGAGGGTCGGCCGGCAATGATGCACATGGCTGCAGCCGCTGGCGAAGCGAAGCGTCGAGCACGGGATGATGTGACGGCAGCATCGACAGTCGTCAGCCAATGTCGCGCCTCGCCGTCTCTCTCGCGCCCTCTCCAGAGTCACCCGTGTCACAAATCTGCCGTGGCCGTGATGGGCTGTGAGAGCGCGTCACGGGCTTGACTCGCACACTGACAGCTCCCCATGCGCCGTGGGAGGCTCCTCGCCTGCAAGCCCTCACCGCACCTTTGCATCGACGGCCGGCCGGCTCAGCTAGGACTTGGGCCGCGTGGTTTGCTTCAGATCCAACACGATGGGCAAGCGCGGAAGACTGAACATCGACGGCACCCCGGCTGATGCGCCGCTTCTGAGCGGCCGCCTCCGAGCCCGTATGCAATGCCTCGAGGACGTCGCGAGGGCGGATCATGGCGTTGGTGATTGTCTTGGCTCCGTTCGTCTATGGATGATCTTTGCAAAAGAGGCGGGTCGATCAGCACAGCGCATGCAGCTAATCCTGGGGCCACGTTTGGCTGTTGTCACCACCTGCACTTTGTAGCCGACTTCTGCCAATGAATTATCTCTGCTTCCCTCACGGCGTGGCTTCGAGAAGCCCAGCACGCGAGTGAGATTCCACCGCAGCGTAGCACCTCAAAATGCAGCCATGCACCCGACGGCATCAAGCGGTCGACCATCGGGATCTTAGCACGCCTGCATTGCCAATCAGGGGAGAATGCGCATCTGCCGATAGACCGTCTGCGGCCAAAGGAACAGCCGTGCTTGCGCATCGCGAACTCGATTCGAGTTTTTCTTCCAACCCGAAGCAGCGCTCGCTCGCCATTCGACTGCATTAGCTTACCTGTTCGCCTCCGCGATTGTGCTTCGCACGAGGAAGTGAGAGCTGTCATCAATGACAAACCCCAATAACCCATCACCGGGGTTGCCCTTTCCTACGCAGCAAACTTCAAATGGTTGAAAAACGCAAGAGCGCATGGACAAGATCCATCGCTTGAGTGGCACGGACAGTGTGGGAGATGGGCAGCCAGGGTCCTCGTTGATGGAAAATCTGCCTCCTTGGGCATGGTGCCCTGCGTGTCGCGATTCGCTCTGTGCCAACCACAACTATGGATCCTGCATCCATGTGGGTATGCATTGTCCCGAGCCTCGGGACAATGCTACTCATCAGCAACTGACACTGTCATTTGGTGCAACAGTTCTTTTGTTGATGAGACTGCTGCGAGAAGCTTTTCAATCAACCCACCAATTTCGCTCTTGAAGTCTCTCACCTCACCCGCCTGAGTGGTTGGCCTGCTGAGCCGGGACACGTGCTCACTGCATGATCTCCCGGGACGAGCACTAGACAGGGGTCATTCGCGTGTAGTCAGCGAGAGTTCCTTTTGCAGGGATACCGATGCTTATGAGGCCCCAGGATTTGCCCTGGCGACTCATAGCACTTCAGTTTTCCGTTTCTGCCTTTGGAGAGTTCATCTCGGCGTCCTGATGCCACGAGTCGGCACGGCAGCGGCATCCCCGCTATCTATTCTTACCTCCGAGGATGTCCTTCGCTAACACGTGGAAATCTTCTCGAAGCCTTCCAATGTATTGCCTACCATCGTCGTACACAACGGCCGCATCGAGGACATAACCTTCACCCCGAGGTACCTCTCATCGATCAGACCTCGCAAATCGCGCAGAACATCGCCTATCGTGCAGCATCCAAGTGCCCCAAAAGTTTGCCTCACCATTAAGGCTAAAGGCATCGAACGCTTGGACCACTGTCATTCCAAACAACAATGCACATTTGCAAGGTCGCTCCCTCTAAATCCCTATTGGCCGCATTATGGATCGCTCCTGAGCAACATTGCCGTTGTTTTCAATTCCTTTGCGCATAGGCAGCATTCTCAGGGGCCGCGATGTAATGTGTTTTGTTCTGCCGTCGTTCTCAAACTGTCAATAGCCTGTGAAACACTTTCTTGCAAGTCCCGCCAGGCTCCGGTAACTTGGACGAAACGGTCCCAGGATGACAGTCCTGAAATCAATGCGGTTTGCTGGCATTCCATCTCGGCACCGGTCGCTCTCCCTTGGGCGAAAGTCCATACCTGGTGGTGTACGCGAAAGGTATATTGATTGTGGGCAGCCGCAAAGTGGACCAGCATAGCCCTACCAGAAGAAATCTTTGGCCAGCATCACCATGCCGCTTCCGTGCATAAATGGCCCCGTTGCCCAATCAGCTTCCGCCCTGGCTCAATCACCAAGCACTACACCACATTCAACACTCAGCTCGATTTCGATCGCGGTGGCTCGCACTAGCATTTGGCGTCGTAGGCTCAAATGAACGTTCAGGAAAAGTGAAGCTTACATGGCTAGCTGCGCAGATAGTTCATCTTCTGAGTAAGCGACGCAAGCACTCCCTGGCCTCAGCGGGTAGGCAGAACACATGGCCCGCGCACAAATGAGTTTGATGGCAGCGTGCGAAGAAACGCTGTTGTTCGGGCTAGGAGCCACTTTCAGAGACGCTTACAACGATTCATTCTCATCCATCCACCACCTGTGGATCCTCAAGCATCGTTTCCTTCAAGATTAGTCCCCGGAACTCGGCAGATTTGGAGTTACTTTGGCTTGGACCTCATTTGAACCTGCGTCTGAAGTTCTATGCATCAAGTGACAGTCGCGTCAAGCGCCCGCGAAAAGAAATGACTCTTCTGACAGTGGCGGGCGCTATCTGTACCAGCACACTGGCAAGGATTCAATCCAATGGACGAACATGGTATCTGCCTATCGGCACTTTGTCCACGGTGTTACCATAGCCGCGAGATTTGGGTGAGTCGCAACGGTCTTCATTACTACCATTATATACCGCCCTGCTCTATAAGAGAAAAGAAATGCTTTGAACCCTCAGGCGCAAGGCCCGAACGGGACGAAGCATCCCAAAGCGGCCAGCCACGAGAATGGAGTGGGCTCCACGACGTTCGTGCCCCGGCCCTGACAGGCCGTTTTGAGGATCACCTCCGCAGCTCATGACGCCACGACATGGGCCCTGGAACGGCCAGCGAAGATCGGTTGCCAGTACTGGCAGATAAACACGCCGAAGTGTGTGCGGCTGACCAAACACACCCCTGGGCTGCAGGCTCATCGCGGGCCAGGTCTCAGATCAGCCGGAAGACAGGCTTCCACTCCTGTCGGGTGGAGTGTGAAGCCACCTCGATCGCCTTCAGTCGCTGGAACAGGCCGCCACAAAATGATGTGCCGCCCACATGGGACGTGATCGGTACGAGTCTCATGCAGCATGCCCGTCGCAGTTCGTGGCTCGCGCCTGGCGTTGAGAACAGCAGCTCAGAGACCACGTCACTGTGAGCACGGCTGAGCAAAGTCTGTCAGTTTACTTCACAGGCGTTCACCACATGCTAGTTTAGTAGACTGTGCAGCTCGCAGTTCTGCTAACGACTTATGGAGTGGCAAAAGCACCATCTCAATGGTGTAACTCGACCGATTCATGATCGTTAACCACGGAATTCATCCCTGATCTGCAGTCCTTCACTTCGCAGCAAGTCCTCGAATGGAATGTCTTGCGTGAATCCTTCAGATCCCTTGCAAGGCGGTCGCGGCAGGACACATACGCTCACGGGTCAGCGTCTGCCACGCGCCCTCTTCATCCAGTCGGGCGCACCCACCAACGTCCGGTTGCGCTTGCCTTGTGGCCTTGCGCCGCTGGGATCGTCTAACGTGGTCCCCACTGAGTGGCTTATTGTACTCGTTCCTATTCGTGAACGTTGAGAGACAGGAGCTTAGCATCAGTTCTGCGGCAACGTCCAGACGCTATTGGCACCACATTCACGAGCGCAAAGGGTCATCCATCGGCCACGAACACCATCAATTGCAAAATCAAGGCGAATCTCCGACGGTTAGTCTTCCATTAAGCCACCATTGTGTACAACACGAGCAAGTATTTTAAGATGAAGCGACCCGGCTGACTGGTCGATCTTCTTTTTCAAGAGCATCCCACGACGCTTGCAGAACCGAGCTATTGCAGCGTGATGATGGCGCTCGACGCGGCAACACAGAACCCTGGCACCGTACAATCGTACGAGAAATGCAGGTGGCTTTGATATTGCCCGGACATTTCCACCACTGGCAGTGGAAACAGTGATCCGATGCTTCTCAAGCGTCAAGGGGCTACGATCGGTGTCGATCAATGCTGGAACCAGATCTTGATTGAGGATGTGATGGACCTCCACACGGTTTCGAATAATATGACCCTATTACTTCAGCGCTGGATGCGCCGTCCGTACCTTGACCGTGAAACCGCCTACCGTTGCGAGTCGGGTCCGCTCAGTCGCGACCGCGTGCCTGTGTCCGCTGTGTGCACCGACAGTGCCAGGTATGACCGGCCCTACTCCTGCATCGGCGATACATAGCAGTCGCAGGAACGCAGGATGGGTACCCCGCTGCAACACATCTCGAAGGCTTTGCGATCATCGGGTGAAATCCGGCACTCATGCCCTTATGATGGTCAAAGAAGGCCCGGCGCATCACCTGCAAATCTGTCGGGGAGGAGGAAGACCCCCGCAAGACATCTATCCTTGTGCACATATCATGGCCCAATGCATCCTGCGCTCGGCTTCGTGCCGCTATATGCACGACAATCACATCTTCGTTGTGGGGTTTCGGAACATGGCTTGCGACGACGACACCAGGGTCTCAAAGATCGATCGCTAAAGCACCCTCGAACCATGCAGGAGTCACCGCTTGCTCCGAAGCTACTGCTGCAATAAATATTGACAGCGGGTACGTTACCACGCCGAAGTGCGAGTTTACACGACCGAAGGATTCGTAAGTGGGCCACGAGACAGCCCTTTACTTTCCTACAGATTGGATGTCAGATGGTCCACGACACAACCTGGGTGTCGGGAGTGTATCCCCAAATGTTGTGTGAAAGTATGTGGTATCGCATCGCAAACTTGGCATCGACAAATCACAGCAGAGACTTTTCATAATTGCTGCGTGGCTCATGCAGGCGGTGGATCACACTGGGGCCGTCATGATGTTCGTGTTGGTAAGCCAGTCGCATGCTGGACTATGGGGGTGTCATGGCTCTGATCTCTCGGTGATTCAAGCTTTATACTCGGTGTTCCTAAATTGAATACAGGATTATTATGTACTGATACAAGGCAGTCCCCCTTCACCGGAGACATGTATGACGACACTGCCACTCCTGAGGCACAATCAAACGGCTATCACGACTATGAAATCGCGATCTATCTCCAATAATCTTCTCAAGTCCGGCGTCCCCGGTCTTGGTATATTCTGCACTGTACTCTATGACGACAGACTTATACAACTACCCAGCGCTGGGGTTCCTCGGCGAGCTTGAATCCGGACAAGGCCACATGCATACATTGCAGCTCACAAGACAGACCCGCGCACACTATCCAACATTACTTACGCTCTGCATAGCCATCCTCACCGAATAAGGCGACTTGGCCTTCATAGGCGGAACATTGCTTACGCACCTCAGACCACTCTAACTCCCTTCCCGCCCTTCCCCTCCCAATAATCGCTCATCTTATCAACCGCCTAACCTTCGAGAAACACAACCAATCTACTCTGCATACGCGAAGTCGATCGCCCTCCACGCGAAATGACGTCCTCGATATATTGTGCCTGCCCTCGCCTAACCGGCTCAATAGACCCCTGATCCCCAACACCCTTCCCAAGCGCACAGTCTATAGTGCGGCAATGGCGCGCGGTCAATAACGGCTCGTTATGTTGCCATATATTAGCTATGAGCGAATGACATTAGAGAAATTAAACCAACACACGCGTTCACTGCGCGGGTGATCGCTGGGCAATACGAAGCCTGACCCCATCCCTGGTGCTGATCGCGTGGGCAAAGTACACGCGTGGGCACCACTGCCTGGTCTATCTGGTCTGACACCGAGGCTGTGCACGCCGAACAGGTACCGACATGCATACTTATCGCCGAAACGGACTGACACGATGCTGATGCAGAGGCAAAGTGCGGAGCGGAGTGCGGCCCGATGACTGCTTCCTATCGCTCCGCACATCGAGCTCGTCTCACGTCAGAAGCGAATCGCAGACACCCCATGGGCAAGTTTGTCGAAGCCTCGAGACTGCACAAGAGGGTTCAAGCCGGTCGAATTGTGTATCTGATCACACTAACCACGAACAAGGTTCGTTTTGCCGAATACCTAACCACTGACTCTACCGAACGAACTCTCCTCTTTTCACAGCATGTGCTAGTGCACGGTAAGCAATTTATCCGCCGCTCTTTCCCTCAACCCCAAGACCAGCCCAGCCCAGCCAGTCTAGTCTTCTCCCGTCTACCCCATCTCTTCAACACACCACAATCTCTACTACCCTTGCTTCGAATGCAATTCCAAACTCGGAAGCGAGCCGGCCGGTGTAAACCACGTGGATCGGACGGCACACACTCTGCCTTCCACTTCCCTGCCTAATTAGTCTACCTGCCTAGATAAACGTCTTTGCATACTGTACAGCCCACATTACCATGCAAGCCACACGCTCATTATGAAAATAAATGTGATTATCTATGCAGTCTTGCAAAATTCTCCGTCAATCAGTGTGGACGAGGGAAAGCGAGTAGACGCGGGCCGAGACCTGGAGTCTGGATCGACGCGCGCTTTTAAGCACCGGGTCGATGGCGGATGGTGGCTGAGCGAAGATTCTTAGAAGGCGTTGGGATGGTGGTGCGGGACGCGTAGTGGTGGTGTTGGCTGGACCTGGGTCGAGGTTGGGGACATGTTTGCAGGTTTAGCGTGTATGAATTGGAATTGTTGCTCACGGTACTGTACTGCCCCTGGGGAGATGACTAAGGTGTTAGTCGTGATAAGGTAGGCGAGACGTAGGCATGTGATTATAGTGCAGTGACTCGGATCACAAAATGTGCTGAGTGGTGAGAGTCTTGATGTGAACTAGAAGAAGTGGCCCAGAAGATGTGATAGCTGATCATTGGATACGTCAAAGTCTTCTCTTCTCGGTATAGAGTGTCTTTGATCGTCGTGACCTTCTGCACTGCATCCACCGTGGAGCTGCTGATTTCATTGCACGTTCCGCTTGCACCCAGTAATCTGTAGATTAAAGTCAATCTCTACAAATCCTTTAGAAAGAGGAAAGTTCTAAATGTGCTCGGAGTTAGATGGGACCATGTCATACGGACACCTGCATGTCGTTTCGCTAGTGCTCTGTCTGGAAAGGGAGTATCGCTTCACTGTGAGTATGAACTAGCTTTTCTATGTTCATATGGGCATTGGAGCCCGTATATTAAGCTATCGTAAGCAGATGTAAAGATTTCTCACGGTTAAGAGAACAATAATTACAGATAGTGAGATCTGGCTCAAAATACGCCGGATTGCAGGTCGTTGGTAAACGGGATTCTGCTCGTACGGAGTCTTTTTCCGCCTTTTCCGCCTTTTCCGTCACAATATCAGATGAACCCAAGGCCTGCAGTTTCCTGGAGCTAAAGCTGATTTCAGTCCCAGGATAGGCGGTGCTAATGTCGGCACTAAGGAATACCATCCCGATTAGATGGCCTGCTGGAAGTTTGTACTCAAAAGCAGCTGGCAATCTATTTCAACCTAAATATAAAGTTTCAGGATGTGCTCTTTTCAGTGAAGAGTTTGTGATGATGGCAGAATATCGTTTGAGGGTTGTCAAAATCATCAATATGCAAAGACCAGACGGGCAACAGATGTACAGAACCGAGTATATATTGCCTGAGTCTAACACCTGGTACCAAAGTGGGTAAAGTGGGTAGAAGTGATTACCAGACGGAACCGAGGGTGTACACCTACCCAGCAATCTTGGTATTATGGCGCACTGCCAAGGTGAATGCGGCGTGAACGATATATGAAACCATGGTCAGAACACCCGAAGATCTATTATCAGATGCTTCACTATGTAGCGTTATTTTGTCAAGTACACAGCTTTCTTCTGAGAAGGAGCATTTGTGGCCTAGCGTCGACATTAGATGCCCAATGGTTAAGAAGACATACGACGATCCATCGGATATGCCCAATCAATTACATGCGATCAAATCACTCCCCATGCACAGTGAAAACTATTATATCTGACTGTTCACCTGTCTATTAGCAACCTACTGGTTTCTGCTCGTTGAAGATACAAATATACAATGAGGCGTTCACTAAACTTATGGCTATCGTGCGGGTGGGTATACAAATTTGAAGTCATCATTCATATATGAGGGAAACTTCAGGTGGTCAATTGATGAGCTGAAGCTAGAACTAGTATAGCGGAGTCTCTGGGTTGATCTGGAAGAAGGAGCTGGAACGTTTGATGAGCAACCGTAACTGAAGCCGAAGCACGATGGTGGCATACTGACACACTAAAGCGCCGATTAGACCGTACTCCCAGTCATAGTAGAACCAAGGAGGATCTTTTTTTCGAAAAGAATTTCAATGAACCCGCTATGATTGAGGAGAGAGGATTTTGACTAGCCAAGGTCTTCTGCGACCACACTATTGCGCCTTTCCACTTCTGGTGACAGAACATATTCACCGCGCCGGCCTCTTACTTTTGATATAACGCAGGTATACACAAGCGCTACTACAGCAGATGTACCGGCCTGAATTTGAAGACCCTCAGTAAGTTTTGAAGTTTCACTGAAAGGAGGTTGATCACGAATGTCTCCAGCGTCTGGGCAGTGTCTCGTCGAAGGTGGAAGGTTCTGTAGTACCTATACAAGCACTAGGGCTTTACCAAGATCAGCTGCAGTACTTGTAGGACTATGAAGAAGCTCCGTAGTCACCTCATCAATGTACATCTTCCATGCATTCAAATCCTGGATGATGTTTACCGCACCTCCGCATCTTCAGATATCATGATCCGCACAACATCACAACCAATCAACCCCACTCATGCCGTCTATTTGACTCTTTTCAGCATGGAAGATGGCCCTTAGCTTATCGCCTAAGAAATCAAGCTCGCATAAGCTATGCCACTCATGTGGACAAGCCGTCGCTCGTCTCCACTTCCCCAGACTATGCGCGCTGTAGTACTTCTCGACTCGATCCAGTGGCATAGGAACTGCAGGAGTATAAGTGGCACACCTCTCCATGATAGATGACACTCTATATGATCCAGATTGGAGAGCTTGAACATCTAGTGTTGGACGTTGTGGAGTACTCCCCATCATGACCAAGACCAGTGGCTACAATGTCGCCGTAGGGCTCATTGTCGCCGTCGGCAGCTTCACATATGGCTTCGGTATATTTTTAAACCCAGCAGTGAACTTCCAAACACCAGCTGACAAAACCCAGGCTTCGCATCCTTCGCCACCAGTATCGGCCAACCCGGCTTTTACACCTACTTCAACCTCTCTACAACCGGCCCAGGGGCATCCTACACCAACGCCATTCTCGGTGCTGTCAATGCCTTGTTCTTCTTCGGAGCATGTCTCGGCGCCCTCGGAGGCGGTCCTCTCGCAGACAAGATCGGTCGAAAATGGAGTCTGATCACCGCATCCATCATCGCCATCGTTGGCGGCGCACTCACAGCCGGAAGCGTCCACGTCGCTATGCTAATACTCGTCCGCATAATCCAAGGCGGAGGTCTAGGTGCCCTTGCTACACTCGTACCAATCTACCCCGCTGAAGCATCCACGCCATCCAAACGCGGAATGCTCACTGGTCTCCACGGTTTCTTTCTGGTTTTGGGATACAACATCTCCGCATGGGTCGGCTTCGGGTGCTTCTTTTCCACAAACTTGACATTTGGATGGCGTGGACCTTTGGCATTTACGTGTCTCCCGCCGCTTATACTTCTTATCGGGTGCATATGGGTTCCTGAATCTCCGCGCTGGTTGATTTCGCAACACCGTGTACAAGAGGCATGGACTATTCTACGGAAACTGCACAACGATCCAAATGATCCCGAGGAAATCGCCGCACACGAGGAGTTCTACCAAATGCGCAAGCAGATCGAACTCGAGGCGCGGAATCCCAGCGGGTATGTAGCCATCCTGCGCACGCCGGCTTATCGCAAGCGCGCGTTCTTGTCGTGCTTTGTGCAGTATGCTGCGAATGCGACGGGTGGGTTGGTGATTAACTACTACTCTGTGATAATCTACGGTAACTTGGGACTTACGGGGTACTTGCCTCTACTGATGTACTGCGTTTACACGCTCATCGGCGCGCTGGGGAATCTGTTTTCGTTGCTCACGATCGACAAGACAGGTCGTCGGCCAGCGCTGCTGACAGGCTTTACTGGTTGTATGGTTTGCGTGGTGATCGAAGCCGCGATGATTGGACGCTTCATTGAGGGGTCTGGAGAAAGCGTCGCAGGTCAGAAAGTTGCGATTGTGGCTGTCATGTTCTTTGTCTTCTTTTACGGCGTGTTCATTGATGCCGCGAGCTTCATCTACAGTGCAGAGATACTGCCCACAAATATTAGGTCGAGTGGGGTGGCGATGGCGACGACGACGTATTTTGTCAGCTGTATCACTTTTGTGACCCCGGGAGCGACGGCGATTGCGAGTATTGGATACAAGTACTTTGTTGGTAAGTCAAGGGTAGTCAAAGATGAAGAACTTTAGCTAATGTATTGCGATAGTGTTTGCGTGTCTGACGTTGGTCTCGATTGCGGTGATTTACTTCATGTATCCCGAGACCAAGGGTAAATCGTTGGAAGAACTTGCTGAGCTGTTTGGAGATCCAGTTGTAGTGCATCTAACAAATGCTACAGAGGATGAAAAGCGGGAGATGGATATGGATATTAAACAGGAGATGATTTCGGAAAGGAGGGAGGAAGCCAGGGTATGATAATCAGTAGTACTGATGTTAATCTATAAACATGCTTTGGACACGCAAATGCTGGAAGAACTCCGCTTACCAGTTGATTAATTCGACGAACACACATCCCGAAAGTTCAGGCTCAGCAGACAGGCTCGAGAGTTGCCGGTACTGCTCCGCTCAGAGTAGTGTCATACATTTACAACTCGAACACCTCTGGCGCCTCACCCATGCCGACCCACTCCCTCCAGCCTCCCCAACCCTTCTTCTTCTCTCCAGGCAGACTGATGCTGTCAATCTCCTCAGGTGTGACGCTCTGCCACTCCTCGAGTGGGATCCAACCAATGTACGCACGGTCGCCGAAGCCTCCGATCCAGTACACTTCCTCAACCACCAAACGTACCCACTTGCTCTGGTGAATGCGGTTGCCCGGCAGCCACCACGCCGCGTCCTTGTGGTACCCGATATAGCATGCCGGGACAAGATTCTTGGTCACATCCTCCGGGCTCAAATCCTCAAGCCTTCCCACGAGGCTGAACCTCGGCAGGGATGCTGGGCTGCGCCACTGGCTATCTTGCGGATGCCACCTCAAACTCAGCGTGATGTTGCTACCTGCGTCCACGTTCTTGAAACTCGTAGCAATTGTAATGGCCAAGATGGTAGGATTACCCGTGCTGGGCTCGCAGTCTCCAAAGTAGTCCATCAAACCGATGGGTGCGCCGCTCACATCTGAAGGTCGCTGCTCGGTGGAGTGCGGCGTAGTCGGGAAGACAGTCGAGAGGGTGCCGATGCTCTCGAGACGAAGGATTCGACGTGCTTGCACCGCAGACTCATGGACTGTGGGAATGCTGTATGCATGGCTGTCCTCTTTGGAGGGGTTGGTGAAGAGGCGCTGTGGTGACGGAAGGTTGAAAGCCGAGGTGGCAGAGATAAGGCTCAAGAGGCTAGCTGTGAGAAGCATCTTGATTTATGCCGCTGATGAGCGTGAGCGAGAGGTAGAAAGAAGACGCGGCGGTGCTGCTCTGCGCTACGCTGCGAGGAGGCGTGGTTAGTGAAGCGGTGATGATAGCAAACAGAGGCCGAAACGCGGGATGCCCAGCAAGCATCACGCGATTCAACGGCGGGGATATCCGACCAAGGAGAGGACTAAACCTGTTACGGACGACGACAAGCTCATGGCTGATCGTAATGCCTTGCTATGCCTCTACATGTCGTGGGAAGACTGTGCCCTTGTGAAGCCGCACTACGAGGCTGTTGTGGGGAAGCTCACGTTCGAGGACGGACTTCACAGTTCTTGGTGATGTCCTGATTATCTTATCTGATCGATCAACGCCAAGCAAATGGTATATCGCGTGGCGATGTTGACGTGCAGAGGATCAATATCACGGTCGCTGGCTTTGAGGAAGTGAAGGCACCAAGTACGAAATAGGAACGAGTTCTAATGTTGCTGTGCGCATTTCCCCCCGCGGTTCCTCCAAATGAATGTCGTTGTTGCTCGCCGCATTGCAACTCGCGCCAAGCTAGCTTAGTAAGGCTCGCTTAGCCGCACCACTTGCCCAGGTGGAAATCACTCCTCATCGCCGCCGCCAGAGTCATCGACACCCACGACCGCAATCGCAAACTGTACGTACCGACCTGCACAACCTCCAGTTTCACGTCCAGCCACTGTGTCTCCGACAGAAAACCGCACGCTCGAGCTCAGATCCTCAAGAGCCACCCGCTAATTGGACTTTGCCACACAGAAAACCCGTCGACGACACACCAACCCCATCACACCCATCAACCGCAATCATGGGTAAGGTTCACGGATCCCTCGCTCGTGCCGGAAAGGTCAAGTCTCAGACTCGTATGTATCCAGTGTCCTTCATGGCGAGAAATGTTGCGCTAACACCTACCAGCCAAGGTACGCACACACAAATTATCACCACACCTCGCCCAAAGCGCATCACCACCCGAACTACAATGACATAACTCGATCGAGGAGCGATAGTGGAGAAGACACATGGCAGAAATGAAGGCTAACACAGTGGAAAATAGGTTGAGCCTCAAGAGAAGAAGAAGACCCCCAAGGGCCGCGCGAAGAAGAGGCTCACTTACACCCGCCGATTCGTCAACGTCACCCTGACCGGTGGCAAGAGGAAGGTCAGTAGCACTTGAAGACCGCACACCGGAAGCCCCCGCTGATTCAATTTAGATGAACCCGAACCCAACCTCATAAGCCAATCGGTGAAAGGAGGGCGTTTGGAACGAGCACGATGAGCTAAAGATTTTCGGTCATGGATTCGGTTTCTCGGGCTGGCTATGACCTCGGATCAGAGAAAGTGGGGATCGCTATATGAGACGGATATGGCCACGGCACGTCCCTCTGGAGCGAGAGGATCCCACACTTTGGGATGAAGGGTGCATACCATGGCGCAAATGTACATTCGGCTTTTTGCACAGCTGCATCACGAAATCTAGCTGCCTGTGTCTCAACCATGAATGATTGCTGTAGTGTTTTGATTGTGACGTCCTCCCGGCTTTTCTTTATGTACAAATTCTGTGCTTCGGATTATCTACCACGAGCGGTAAACGCGAGATAATCCCATGAAGCCTTGCAGCTACTTTTACATGACAGGGTGGACCAGGAAACGTTGGGTCGTTCAGAAGGGGCGCACCCCGGACACAAGCTGCAGCCTTGCGGTCGCAAGCGAGATCTACGTACGTCACCGACCTCACCCCAACCCATGAAGCTACCCCAAGCTTCGCCATAACCACAGAACAACCAATAACACTTCCCGAACCCGCAAATTACATTGAATATGTTCAAGCGACTCTTTGGCGAGGTACGGCATGTCTTAATTGGTCCTGTAATGATACTGACAAGGATGCTAGCACGGCGCGAAGAACGTCGTTACCCTCTTCCACAAGCCCAACAACGAGGCATCCACCCGTGTCCTTACTCTGCTAAAGCAAGCCAATGCACAGTCTGTCGCTCATGCCACCGGAGATCAGGCGAGCTCGCATCAAGCGCAGAACGAGGCGCAGAGAACAGAGTTCGACCTCGATGTAACCGAGGCTCCACCTACGAGCGACCAGCTCAAGAGCATCTTGGAATACCTGGGTGGATCTCCGGGCAGCATAGTACAGGGAGCTTCAGACGAGTCCGATGCGCTGCGGCGGTTGAAGGCGGATGGCAACACGTTCCAGCGCCCACTGGTAAGCTGGCGCGACATATCCTCAGACGAACAGCTTCTAACCTTAGCAGGTTGTGGATTGGAATCAAGGCAAGGCGGGTAAGTTTGCACTTGCTAGTCATTGATTCAAATTGTTGTTGACGCATGCAGTGTCCGGAGAGAATGAGTCCGAGATCTTGAAATTGATACGCTCTATTCCCAAGGAAGCAGGCAAGGCGTGAACAACTAACACAATGCTACGCTGAACCAAACCCCACTCAATCCCTTTGGGCAATTGTTTACACCGGTTCGCCCGTGTCGGCAGATCGATAAGACAACTCTCCATCAGCACTGAAGCAGATCTGCCGCTACGCGACGGCAAGCTGCATCTGGTAGGCGTTCATTTCCCTCTAATAGAGAATGTAAAACACAACGTTGCAGCCCCGCTTACCGGCATTATGTTGCCCCGCATACAAACTTTCTTCCATCATTGTATTGGCGTTCTCTTCATGTCATGTTCGGATGGTCACTGCATGGTGTCTTTGTCTTCCTATCTATTTCCTGGTGCCAGATCGCGAACAAAAATATGTTTTCCGGCTGGCTCGCGCGATGTAGATTTCAGCGGTGAGCGTCGCATTGGTTGCTATGCCGCGTTCACTTCACCACCGCTTCCTGTAGCGGGGCGCCAAGACCCGCGCTTTCCTTCTCGAGCATCAACAGACTCGCTCCCGCGCTCTCACCTCCTCTCATTTCTCGTGGCCGCAACCAAGTCCTCTCTTCACCTTCACCACTGGAGTTCCGGCGTCAATTGCTTCTCTCCTTCCTCAACTTTGCCTTTACACTTTCCCCTCGGCATCGCCCACTGCATCCGCTCGCGCTTTCCTGATCGCAGCTTCCATAATGTCGGACCTACCCTCTGCATCAGCAGAGGCTCCCCGTGACGCGACAGTAGCAGCAGCACCAGCCGGCGCGCTTGACGGTCCACCATCCCCGCCGCACTCACCTGCAGACTCCGACAAGACTGTGGTTGGCCCGCCTCGCGACGACGCCGCCGCCATCCACGACATCATGCCGGACCCCGGTGGCTCAGGGCGCGCTCTCTTCTCGACCAATTTCGGTGCTTGGCCTAAGCGCGACCTCAAGGGCCAGCCGTTGCCGCCTGTCATCGTGCGTAGCAGCAACAAGGTCGAAGGCGTCGTGCAGACAGCTCTGACATGGCGCCTCAAATATCTCCGGGCATCGCTGTGCATCTTTCCAAACTGTGGCTGGACGATAGAGGATCTCTGGGATGCTGAGGATATCCACCTGGACACGCCTGAGCACTGCAAGGAGGTGCTTTTCTTCCTCTCGTGGGACAACGTTCACAGCGCGAAACTGTTTGCCGAAGAGTACTCGCGAGAGAACCCTCAGCGAGTGATTGAATTGCTTGGCCAGAGCAGCATGGAGGGCTTGTATGATCCCAATGACCCTACTGGTATTGTTGACAAGGTCTTTGTGAACGGAGAGATAAACAAGTGGCCTCGACCTTTCCTGTGGCACGCCGCCCACATCATGCGAGGCACCATGATCGAAGTACAGCAGCAACAAAAGGCAGCCGCAGCGTCTCAGAGCAGCATTATGCCGCCCCCAAGCGACGACGTTACCCCAACAGCCACAGCCCATGGAGGGACGACAAAGCTTGACGGGCCGGCCGTAGCTCAGTCGGAGCATAGCATGACTTCGAAGAGCCAAGTAGCACGTAAGACCAATCGAAAGAAGACTCGTGCGCGACCATGGAGACTGACAGCATCGATAGAGCCTACCCTCGGCGTCCCTCCCGAGCCGCTGTCAGCCAATGCTTCGATGGCGCTGCTCCCTCACCACGGTCACGCCCAGATGTCAGCGCAAGCACCGCCGCACGGTCCGCTTCCTCCAGACACATACCACGGGCAACCGATCGGATACGTCACGGGCGGTATGCCACCACCTGTACTAATGTCTCCTTCCATGGGCGCCCCGGTCTTGCGAAATCCCAAGGGGAGGTCGGGACCGTACAACGGGCCTCAGCATCATCCCATGCACGAAAACTTCTCTCGCGGCCCATCTCGCGGTTACACATCTCGGCCACCGTCTGGCGCAATGTCGAATGTTCACTCACCGCACATCAACCCCGCATCTATGATGATGGTCCCGCCACCCATGGGACCTCCTCGCACTATGCACCCGATTCCGCAGGGTTACGTGCCGATTTCGCCCTCAGGATATGCTGCGCAGCCGTTTCCTCCCACTATTGCGCCTCCAGGTTTTGTACCAGGCCACCCAGGACATATCATTGCTTCATCCATGCAGCCAGGTTACATCAGCCAGCCTTCCAACAATCGCGCCTCTCGCGGGATGTCCATCGGAAACATGACGAACAATCCATATTATGTCAACAACATGCCGCCACAGCACATGGATGTACGCCAGCCTAATCATCGTCGCAACAGCTTCATCAACGGGAATGGCTCATTGTTCGACCCATATAACGGCACTAGACCTGCCTTCAATGACCATAGCACTGGGCGGAAATATGGGCGCGGAAATCACGCAGATCAGTCGGGTCGGCCCCGTAAGTTTTCGAGCCAAGAGAGCCGTCCTCGAACTGCCAGCTACGAAGCAGACCGACCTGAGGCATACATGGGCAGCGGCAGCAAGTACGCGGAGCATCGAACCAATAGACCTCACATGGTCAACGACATGAGCAAGATCTCTAATGCCAAAACCGGATGCCACGAGAATTGGATCGGCCCAGACAATCACGACGTCAACGAGCTGTTCGTCAAAGATCTCCCCACAGATGTGCGATCAGAGGAGATCAAGGCCATGTTCAAACAGGAGGTTGGAATCGAACCATGCCACGTCACTGTCAAGTACGGTAACAATGGCGGCCCACCTCATGCATTTGCATTGTAAGCGTCCCACCTTGCCTGTCGACTAATACTAATACACATTACAGATTCACCTCGACATCCGATGCTAAGATGGCCATCCGTGTGAGCGATTCAAGCCCACGTATACGAGGTACTATCATCCGTGTAACTGTTCCGCGACGATTCTTTCAGATGCCAGATGGAACATCTGCACAGCCCAATATCCATCTTCCAGACGCTGCTCAGAATAAGAGTGCCGTTGTCGGTGGACGCACACGCAAGTCCTCCTACGTGGCGGATGCTGAAGTTTTGACTACAGGAGACACTACAGCACTACCCTTGTACTCTCCTCAGGATGCTAGAAGCGACCTGCAGAAGAAGGATAGCCAGCTACACTTGGTATCAGACCCTGCATCTACTGGCAGCCCAACGTCGCGGAGGCGAACACCAACTCCGGCTCTACTCACCGATGAGCCAGAGGTTGGCCAAGATGAAATTCAAGACAACACGGTCATCGACGAAAAGCCAGACCAGGACGCAGATGACTTGGTATCTGGCAAGGCTGCTAAGGATTCACCTGCCATTAGTTTTGAAGGGTCGGGCGAAGGAGACGTAAACGACACGTTAGCAGGACTATCGAATACGTCCGCAACCATGTCAACTGTCGATAAGGTGGTGACAGACGTGCCACACGCGACGTCGATCCTACCGTCGACCACGCCTGCTCTCGGTGAGCGATTTCCCTCGGAAGTATCGCAGGCCACTGTGGCGGCTACATCACCTAAACCATTGCCGAGAGTCAAGATTCCCGATCCATCAGCAACCACGCTTTGGCCAACAAAGCAGGCTTCCGAACCTGGCAATAGTGGTGGTGAGATTCTGGAAGCCATTGAAATTCCTGACTCGCAAGCAGTGGACGGCTCGGAAGGCGAAGGCGAGCCTGATTCTAGCTTCTTGTCTGCCCAGGAAACCTTGTCGAGCGTTCAGGCTACTGAATCAGCTTCAACAAACGCAGGTCCTGTTGCATCTCATGTAGAGCAACACCATGCGACGCACCCGAGTGAAATTTCCAAGGCGGTCTCATCTACAAAACTATCGCTTGCCCTGTCTTCGGGAGCACTCGGCGATCTGAACGATTCTCTGGCTGACCCAAAATTAGAGGACCAAGCAAAGATCCCGCAACCTACTGACACTCAAATGAAAGAGCTACATACCCCTCCCATCGACCTACAGAGCGATCCAGCCTCGCAGCTGCCCGCCTCGCAGTCATCGACTTCGCAGAAAGCATTGGAACAGGTCAAGAAGCACGGACCGCAGAAGACGACTTCTCTCAATCCTTTCGCAAAGCCTTCCAAGGCTCAGCGACAGAAGGAGAAGGAGCAGCAAAAGAAAGAGAAGAAAAAGAAGGAGCAAAAGGGCAAAGACGGCAAAGCAAAGCTGGAGAAGGTCACCTCCTCAGCATCACTTCAAGGACCAGCTGTCGCAACGTTCAACAACGCCGAACCGAACGCATCACAGGCCGCCCCTACTCAGAACGAAACGCAAGTGCAGTCTATCTCAGTCACGAACGCGGCTCTCACCAAGGAATTGCAAGCTAACTCAGGTAAAGGCAACGCCAAAGCCGGATCGTCAGTGAAGGACATGTCTAGTGGACAGTGTGCCGATGCGGTGGAAGGAGAAGTCTCTGGTAAGTTTGGAGGTACGACCATCACGAATTTCACTGACACTGGCTCAGTAATCAAGAGGGCACAAGTGCCGCAGCAGGCAGCGCGATTGCCAGGTGTACAGGTGCTGCCAACCGTCCCCGCGGTTCACTCCCCTGTACAGTCTCTTAGCCCGGTCTCACTGCCTGAGTCAGAGCAGGCAGGCAAGACAACTTCACCTGTAGATATCGCAGTGAAAGACGCGGTCTCTCTAAATGACATATTGATCGCACGTAAAGCTACGGCGACTACTAAAAAGACTCCGCCTGCCGTTCCCAACCTCAAACTTTACCCTCGAAAACTTTCTGTTCAGCCCTCTAACGTACTAATCTCGTCCACATCTGCGCCTGAGACTGTTTCAAACACCACCTCTTCGGTCTCAAGCGCCCTCCCTCCCAGTTCACAAGGTAAGCCATTTTTGCTCATCTGCAGACACTTGTTCGCTCTAACTATCACGTAGACATGTCTCACTTTACTCGCAAGGCGGATGCTGTGTCTGTCGCTAGCTCTGATACGCTCCATCCCGATGAGCCTAGTCAGACGTCACACTCTCCAACTGCTGAGGACTTCTACACTCCACTTCAGACCCCCGCCGCTCCCGTTCCCGCACAGGACCCGGCTCCAAAGACCAAGAAGAAGAACAAAAAGAAGAAGAAGAAGGCAATCACCGGCACGGACGCAGCTGCGGACGAGATGAGCGCACCATCAGGCGCCGCGCCAAGCACAGGCCTCAAGAGCAGCTCTCTCAAAACTACTAATCGCCCTTCACCAACCTCAACTAGAGAGCGCGATGGCTCCACAGATCCGTTCGCCGATCAAATGGCGGAAATCGATTCAGTCCGAAAGAAGAAGGAGGAGGATTCGAAGTCTTCCGAACATCAAGAATTGTTAGACAAGGCTTTGGACGTGATGATGAAATTCGACAAAGAAAAGAAGGACAAGTCACAGGAGTCTTCAGCTGAAGTATGTTCCACGATCTCTAAGTTGCTAGCGGTCCACTAACCATGTACTGTAGATCGAAGAAGATCATTGGCGCCATATTCAGGCTTACATCTACGAGAACCAATGTCTACTGCCTAATGGCGGTCAGCCGATCCAGGAATAGGCGCTGATATATGACTTTTGTGTGACCTTAATCGAAGGCAACAAGAACGCTTCGTGACGGGAAGCTCTTTCGCTTTGGCTACAAGAACAGTTCTGGGCACGGGGCAATATTATCGGAGGACTCATTATGGTCCGTCATCAGCGCTTCGTAGCAATGCGAAGACCATCCATCGGGGATGAATATGGGAGTCATTCAAGGCTGTTTAGTTCGTAAGCTCATAGAGATGAATCGCTCAGTTCGTGCCCTGCAACCAGCTCTGCAATTGACGTGCTTGTGCGACACTTCGTTGGGACTAGCGCATGGTGATTGCGCTGGGCGGATGCGCCTGTCCATTCCGCGTGTTTGCCATACCACACCTCTGCTAGCGTACCGCTCTTGTCCCTGCAACTCAGGCCATCTTTGCTATCCTGCTATCACTAGTGGCAGAGTGTCACCGTGGGGGCATACGCTAATGATTCTGGGGTCTCCACCTTGCGGCGCAGTCCAACCACATCAACCCACACGGACCGCCTAAGGTACTGCTATGCACGCACCCCATCCCGGGGTCTCTTTTCGGCTCGCAGTATCCAAAAGATGATCTGTCGTTTCTACCGTTTGCCTTCCGGGCCAGACGGCTCGGCAACGTGCGGAAAATTGACGCGCCGTGTTCCCGAAGGTGCAACGTTGAGTGGATGTCGCTTGGGCTCGTGCATAAACGTCTCTAGGGTATAAGTCGCACAGCTTCATGGCGGTGTGTTGAGGTCGCCATTCTGATGATTTTGCATTGCACCTTCCGCGGAGCGAGAAATTATTTTTGTTGTAAGAAGATCCGCATATGTCTCTTCTTTGTTCATTTCTTCCACACTTTGTT